>OX940806.1:31735644-32206482 GCA_954870605.1 Acer campestre
CAGGCACTGTGATTAATTCTTATTTGGCTGATCGTTTCATCTTTTCTCATCAGGTTCAGAAAATGCTAAAAGATAACGAGCCTGGGAAATGTGCGTTCAATGATTGCTTGCATGTCGGTGAACCAGGATGTGTTGTGAAAGGGGATTGGGAAAGATACCAATACTATTTTCAACTTCTTGATGAGATCAGAATCAGAGAGGAGTTTCAGTTGAGGACATTCGGAACTAAAAGAGAGGGCGATGTAAGGTATGTAAGATTAAATACTATAATTTACATACTTGTTGAATCAAAATTTAGATGTACATGGTGTTCAATTAGCATATGGTAGAACTTCAAGAAATGTGGTTCAGATTTAGATGGTCTTTAGTATCCTCCTCCTTCCTCCGATAAATGGTTAAGGTTTGATAGCTGAATACGGATTGTTAATTTTGTGTGTAGGTTTAAGGTGGGAGATATGGGTGTCCAGCAAGCCGAACCACGACTAGAGCCGAAGAAGCACAGGAGGCAGTCTCGCAAGAAGATGAATCAGTCAATACTAGATGATCTCGATGATGATGACGACGAAGACTTCGACTTAGAAAATGATCCCATTTTGAGAGATTTAAGAAATGAAAACCAGTGAAACTTGGAAAATGATCCCATTTTGAGCGCTTTAAGAAATGAAAACCAGTAAAACTTGGTTCCTAGCTTTCATATGTAAATGAGTAGTTTCTTTACTCACTTTTTTGTTTTCCGTCTTACTGCGGTTAAACTGATTTTACCAGTACAGAGTGCAATCTGATACTAATTCAGATTTGTAAGTGTTCAAAGAGATTGTGGTTGACAAAGCTAATGGCAATGTCCGAAGACATTTTTTCGAGCTTGTAAGATGCACTGTTCCTGTATGCACTTTGCTGGGCTGTATATCTGACAAAACGGAAATTTTCAACTAGTAAACTAGTGATGATTCAGTAAACAAAATAGTGAGAAAGTGTATATCCATATCACAGAAGACACCCACTATTAAGGAGAAAGTGAAGATCCTATGGATGTCATACATTGCTCTGTTTGAGATCATTATTAAACCAACTGGTGAGACTGTTATTTCCAACTCGAAGAAGAACATCTATGTAGAAGTAATCGGGTGGAATCAACTAGTTTGCCAACTATTTAGCTCATCTGATTCCCATCATTGAATCAAACTGTGGCTCTGCCGGAACTTACAAGTATTATTTTAGACCTTTGCCATCGACCATCAGTTAGGAGATGGTCTCCAACCAGAATCTCAAATGTTTTCCAGAGAGCATGCAATTAAGTCATTTCATCAAACAAAATAATTTAAAAACTTTCAAGCAAAGGACACCACTCTAAAAGTTAACAAACATGGGCCAAAGATCGAAGATATTGATATAAAATATGGTCAGAATTTTAATGACAGAGAGCAAAGATTAGCCAATTCACAACAGAATATAGTCTCTTTAATCTACATGTTAATATAAGTTTGAATTGCATAAAATCATCATTCCCTCTAATTTATTGTCTATATCGTAATCCTATATTTAAATATTTATTCCTATGAAACAAGAGCAAGTGGACACAACAAGTATTCGACATCAGCGAGACAACAAGAATTACTGACATGCTACTTCTCTTTCAACAAGACTCTCAAAGAAAGTGTGAAGAGCCAATACCAGAAACCATAGTTATCATCCTAAACATAAAAAATTATGACAACTTTTGAAAGCAATCTAACCTTCAAGAGCAAAGAAACCATCACATAATCACCTGCAATGCCATATCACAAGGATCAAATGAGATCCTCTTAATATCAACAGGACGTCAAATCTTTCTAATATCTTTAATGGGAATGCAGAACTTTATAATATAATTGACAGGAAGTCAGCGACTTCCTATTTTTCCAAGATTACGAAAAAAAAAAAAAACGAGGAAAGAGAGTAATCATAAGAACATCTAGCATAGATGGATACTCAATAAATCAAGGCTGTGAAAATTCTTTTTAATTGCTGTCTATTAAGGTTCGAATATATGGGCAAGCAAAGCAAGTGCATTGTGTTATCCTTTCAAAAGAAACTCAACAATCAACATGCCAAAGCCTAAGTCATAAAAATCCTAGCAAATGCTAAACATCGGATCAATCACATTTACTTCTTAGAGGATTTTTTCTTTGAAGGAACAGCCAGTTGTGGCTTGGGATGCTTTTCGGCTTCACTTGGATCCAACCACTTGAGAGGGTTGCGATTGAAGAAAGGCCAGTTAGGAACAGTAATCAGTGTAGTGAGAACCACACCACTTGCATATATCAAAACCATCATCTGAAATGACCCCAGAATGTATCCGCTGCCAAATCCCACCACAGCGAATGCCAACAGCAATATCTGCATCAGCTGCTCTGCTAATTTTTGCCCTTGCCAATCCATCTACAATTGAAAATAAATAAATAAATAAAAATCTACCTAACCCTAATTAAAAATGAAATCTATATCATCCAATTGTGATTTAAAATTAAATGAAAAATGACAACAAAATCACTCATATCTGATCAATATAAAGTTGGAAATTGAAACCCTAAGATTTCGTTTGGTTGCTGAGAAAATAATTTTGACTATTCATTGATGCAATCCAGTTAAAAAATTGTACAAATTTACAACTGACGAGATCTTCTCTTATTCTAAAAGCAGATAGAAATAGCAAACAAATATCAATTCAATTGCGATTCAATTTGTATCTTCATTCTCGGTATCTAATCAACCAAACAGAGTCGTAACTCGTAACGAAACAAAAGTCAAAACGAGCAATTCAATAAAAACGAAAATTGTTAGAGATTTAACGGATCAAAAGAGTTACAAAATCGTACACATATAAATGCAGAGCCGACAATATATTTAGAGACAGAGAATCGGAAAGATAAAACATACCGTGACGAGAGAGGTTCAGTGAAGAGAGGGGCGATGTCTGAACGTGAACCGATAGGGAAGTTCAGCTACAGATCTGAATGTATTGTAAGCTGAGGATGTTTATAATCCGTTGGATTTTATATCTAAATGTACTATGGTGTCAACTGGTCAAGCGAGATTGGAAACCGTTGGATTAGATTCATAACGCAGATTAAATTGACTGCGTCGATCAGGCTGATGAGGCTACACCATAAAAAGTTATGAAGCCGCTTGTAAATTGTTCATTTGCCGTGGGTAGTGCCATAGGGGGAAGGGTATTTTATCTATCTGTTTTTTTTTTGTTTTTTTTTTTTTTTATTTTATAGGAGATGTAAGCAAATTGAGATATTATTTAATTTTAATTCGTTTTAATTTTCAAATCTGGATAGTGGATATCATATTTATTTTCAAAATCGAATTTGATAATTTTTTGAAAAAGATTAGTTTGGCAGAGGTCTTAAGGGTTTTATAAAGAATTTCACAAATGTTCCAATCCCCGAATTAAATTTTAAACAAATAAAAAATTACAGTTTATATACACAACAGCAATCTTAAATAATGCTTGATAAAAAGCTTAAAATGATTGGTCAAATAAAGTCAGAATATTTAATTTTTAATACATTATTAACACATCATAAAGATTTTTAAATAAGATGCCTCAGTTAATTCCAGGCAATTAATACCAAAGTTACAACTTAAAAGTAAATTCAATCTCTACTCTTTCAATTTCACAGAGCAAATATTGAGCAGGTAATGAGCCTACTATAGCCGAGTATAGATTTGTACTTTGGCAATCAAAAATAATTCCAAGAGAAACTATCAACACAGTTGATGACTTTGTTGTCCATATAGAAGTTGTTTAATTTTTATAAGTTCCAACAGCATCCACAAAAAATCTAACAGAACCATAAACTAAACATAAATTGAAATAAACAAAATCTTTCGTCTGATTCATCAACTAAATAACATCTCAGTCACTATTGAAAGTAACAAAACTCCCTTAATTAAGAACACAAAAGAAAAAGTGAAGTGCAATCATTGACTTGCTGAAATTGTGTCGATCCTCAAATCTGAGAGAAAGCACCACTCACTTCTTTGATTTGCTGGTTGCCAACTGGGTCTCAGCCTACAAAACAAAACACGGAAAATATAAGACCAAAATAACATTCACAATAACACAAGTAAAATTTACAGCCCTCAATCATTCAGCAATGTTGGTTAAAAGACTGATACCTCCTTCTTTACTGATTCTTCCTTCTCAGACACGATGAGCTCGATGTGGCATGGTGATGACATATAAGCTGCATATATTTTTCAGGTTTAGTAGTTAGCAAATATGAACAATTTAAGTTCAAAATGTAAAGATTAAATCAACAAAGATTGAGGATTGGAAACATACGGTTAATTCTTCCGTGGGCACGGTAGGTTCGGCGCCTTTGCTTTTGGGCCTGGTTCACCTGGATGTGAGAAATGTAGAGTGAGTCTACGTCCAAACCCTTCACCTGGAAATCAATTGAGAGATATTAGAAAAACAGATAACATGAAGATGCCAATAAACTATAGAAGAACAAGAAGAGACGTACTTCAGCATTACTCTCAGCATTCTTTAACAAATCCAAAATGAACTTGGCAGATTTGGCAGGCCAACGTCCTTGGCCATTTGGATGCCTGTTCTTGGCCTGAGCAGTCCGTCCAACACCACGACAAAAGCGTGTGAAGGGGATGGCCTGCTTATGAACCATGACATCCTCTAAATATCTCTTTGCCTTGGCCAAGGGCAACTTCCTGATGGCGTGCGCTGTCTCTCTTGTGTTCTGTAGTAAGTAAAGAGGGGCAATATATTAAGAGCCAACAATAGCAAAACAAAGGGATAATATTTAAGCAGAGCAGCTTCTTAAATAACAAAATTACGCAATATATTTAAACAACATTCATAAACACAATTTAACAGAGGGACTCAAATTCTTAGCCTTACTAATCACCTCAAATAAATGAAATTTCCATAATTTTTTTAGCTAAAATAAGCTTCGGTCACCAATAACTAATGAGGTTCACCCAATAACAATGCATGTAATTTTCCCCAAGTTTACAAGAGTCATGTTCAGAACAGGCAACAAGGCCCTGCTTCAATCAGGTTAATGAATCAGAATAAATCAAACTCTTATTAATGGCAAAAGAGATAAACATCCTAACTATGCAGGAAGTTTTCCTGAAGAATAAAGATAAAAGTGTTCACAGATGCAATATTGGTATTAACCCAAGAACACTGCAAGAAGCACTAACCCATAAAACAAGAAGCAAAACTCACAACCTAGCATAAATTTTACTAAGAGACAAATGTGTCATCGTTTACCAATAACTATTAACAACAGAGGTTCACCCAAAAACAATGAATATAATCTTCCTGATGCTTTCGAGAGATGAGTTCACAATAGACAACAAGACCCTGCGTTTCATCAGGTTTCAGTCTTGACTAAGTAGACCTAATGAAAGGACATCAAAATTCTTAACTAGAAAGGTGATTGGGTAAGAAGAAAGTGTAAACATCTTTACAGTTGGACACAGAATCTATTTCTAACCTATATGCTCACATCAAATTACCAACACTACCATATCAAAGGGATCATAGTCAACTCAACAAGGTAAGACATAAATATATCAACTTTACACATCAAAAAAGCTTTAGTCCCTTCATCAAAATGCATTAGAATGTTCCTTCCTCCAAATCAAATTATTAACAAGAAGCTCTCGCAATATATTAACGACTACGAACAAGGTACATAATTCAAACTATAACAGAGAAGAAAGAATTTCTTACAAGCAGCTACATAAACTGTAAAGACAAATCAGATCCTATCGGAAAATCACATAAATGTGACATCGTTTACTGAACCTTCGGCCACAATAAAACAAACAGAGGTTCACCCAAGAACAATGCATTTGATTTCCCTGAAGTTTACGAGAGCCCTGTTCACAAAGGCAACAGATCCCTGCTTTTTTCATCAGGTTTTCATACACACAAAAGACAACTAAACATTCCTTTTCTCAGCCTAACAGCAGAATACTAACATATGACAAATACGATTTTTATTTCGAATTATAAGAGAACACAAACAGAAATTACACAAGTGATTAAACCTAGAAATCGCATAAAAAAAACAAGTCTAAATAGTAAACAAGACTATAATATACCTTGAAATGAACCCTGAGATCGGATCCCCTAGCCTTGCAAGCTGTAACACAAAACATCAAACACTATTTAGATAAAAATTAAAATTAAAACAAATAAAACGTAGTAATAAATACACAAAAGGAATCGAAATACAGAATAACAAAAACAGATCTACTGATAATGAAAAATGCGACTTACACTTGGTAGGATTGTCAGGCTCCTGCGAGTACTTCACCTGAAAACAAAAAAAAAAAAAACAAAAAAATTGAAATTAGAGCGACGAAGAAGAAAGTAAATAAGAAGCGAACTGTTAACACACGATCGAGAGAGGTATCAATGGAGAGAGTACCATGGCGGCTGTTGAGAGAAGCTGCTTCTGTGAAAGTGAAGTTGTTTCGCTTCGTTTGGTTCGAGCAGCAGAGAAAGAGAGACGCGATAGGGATTCTTTTTATAAGTGAAGCAAATATGAAAACCCTAGCTCTCCTCGTCAACAGGAGCCTAAATGGTGTTCTGGACCTTTATTTGGTTTGGGCTTTTATGGATTGGCATCGAAGAACGGGCCCAATACTGCTGTTTACTCGCTTTACGACGTCGTTTTAACACTGGGCTTTTATGAATATCGTATAGGCTATTAGCGGCCCATGTATTGACATCCCTTTTATATTGATAAGGTGCTAGCACGGATTGGACTTGAGGTTAGCTCCGTCGTATACTCGTATGTCCCTCCTACCTATATCATTAATGTCATAGGTTCGACTCATATTCCTTTACTCTAAACCTTCGAATTATTTGAAATTGCTTAAAAAATCACGGGCCGTAATGACATGTTATGTATGCTAGATTAAAGCATTTTATTAGAGAAAAAAAAAATCTATTAAGAGCTTGTTTGGTTGGGCTTTTGAAAAACGTCTATCGGTAAAAGATCTACTTGCATTAGATCTATTAGAAATAGAGTTTTTGAAAAAATAATTATAGTTATTTGGTTAGTAGATTTTTTTAAAAAAAATGTCTATTTGGAGAAGCACCTCCCTATGAGCTTTTGTCTAGTAGAGGTTTAAACTCTACTAGCCTCTACTCAATTTAAAATAGACAATCTCAAAAACCCAACCAAACGACTCTACGACTCTAAAAAACTCAAATAGACGTTGGAAGACCTTTTAAGGCAGTAGAAAGCTCAACCAAACAAGCACTATGCCGGTTTGGTGTTACTTTCAGAATTGAGAGGTCAATCTCTGGCTTTTTGGTTTGGAAATCCACCATACTTCTCTGGGAAAAGTTTTTAAGAAAACAAGTCATTCTCTGTTTTATGAAATTTTTATATTTATATTTTTTGTTTAATAACGAATAAGAATAACAAAACAAAATTTTCATTCATATTCTACATTATATTATTCAAACAAATGACCAGAAAACCAAAGAAGTATAGCGATTTAGTAAATCTTCATGCTAGGTAATGTCATCAGAACAACCGATAGCCATTGAATTGCATTTTTATAATCGTATATAATTCAATGGTCTCTAATACTTTAGTTAATTGTAACGATAACGGAGTAAGATACGAAAGATAGGGAAGCAACTCAAAGATTTGGAACTTAGAATTACATTTTGCTTTTATTAACCCATCTTTTACAAAATTTGATTTCAGAACAATGGGGGATCCACTAAATAAATATATTTTTTTTCAAGGTTGCAAGGATCTGAAAGTATACAAAGCTAGAAGAGATATCTGGATATGAAGGAAGAATAAGCAGTAACATCAATCCAGTTTGGGAAAAGGCCCTTCAATATCTTTGCTTCACCAACCAGAACTTGGTCTAGTACAGCAACATCCACTCTTAAATGTTCAGAACTATTAGCCTGAAAATTCAAAAAAAATAAAATAAAATAAAATAAAATAAAAAATTTAGCAAAGTAACGGTGACATATTAGAACTTGCGTGTGTGCATACATGCTAAGGTGTGTGCGTACGTGCATTTCTATTCTTTTTTCAACAATAACGGGATGTATTAAAATGGACAAAACGCTTTTTTTTTTTTTTTTTTAATGTCAAATGCAATAAAAGATAGTATTACCATTTACCAATAAACTACTAATTAGAATGAAACTTTACCTCTAACCAGAAGGTCCAATTTTCATGGCTGGATCCACTAAGCCGCAATATGTATGATGGCGGACCACCATTAAGCGTTTCAGGAGCTATACAATTTCAAAATGATAGGCAATCAACGAGATATACTTATATTGAAAACCAAATTGGAAGCTAGAAATATTGCACATACGAGGAAGTTTATTGTCTGCAAATGACCAATTTGATAAAGGACCGGTAATGTTAACGACTGCAACCCAAACTTCCTGTAATGAGCTGAAAAAACAATGCAAAAGCTGTAAAACCTTACAAGCCTAAAATAAAAATCTTTAAATCCTTCTAGATATATCTCTTTTTCAGAGGACCAAACACAACACTTGAAAGGGTGCTATCTTACCCTTGCATTATATTAATCAGTAAATAATTATATGGGTAAAATTGTTATTTTTACCTTAAATTTTGGAAAAAAATAATAATTAAGAGTGTAGTTTGCCGGCCTATGGGCCGTGCTGGCCGTAGCACAGTACGGCATGGCACGGCACACAGCCTGATTTACATGTCTACCTGCAAGCATAACTCCCCAATAATAGCGTAAAGTCAACAAGTTTATGCTCATCAAAAGTTCAATGCATCTGTATGTTGATCAAAATTTCTTTATTATACTTACCCCAAGGAAAGATTTAAATAAACTTTTCGATATCCATCATCTGAAGTCGTAAGCGGCTTATAATTAGACAAATGGGGGAAGTATTTGTATTGCTTTGAAATCTCATCACTGCTTGCATGGAATTTCAGGCTTCTTGTAAACAAAAACGATACGGGGAAAAGTGCCTGCGAAAGCAACATACTTTTAGAACCATGACTTCCACAAACTGTAAATTAATATCCTAAAATCATGACTTTGTCAATATTGATAGCCAGAAACATAATGACATACCAACCAATTCTCCTGCTGCGACATATTAGCAGTTTCTAAAGAGAACTCTGAATCAATATTCAATTGTTTCGCCACTTCAGTTGCATGTTTAAAAACAAACAGTAAAGAATTGGAATCCAACACGGAAAAATCATAACTGGAGTCCACGACTTGATTTGCATCTGTTAATATGACAAAAAATTCTTAATAATTAGAAGAGGAACTCTACATTTTGATAAAGAATCACACTACTGCATTTGTCAATATGCACACACACACGCACACAGCACATCATAGACTTAAGTTTCAAAATCATTAGAGTAATAAAACGTTGTTTAATATTAATTCTATTATTATTCAATACCTATTGTAATGAATGTATGTTGAAATACAACCCTCTTGGGTGCAGCTGTACTGTATGGAAAGAATTGTGATGAAAGAGCCAAGGCAAGAACACTGAGATGTAGCAGAAACTGCAACACAGATGACCTGGCTAGCCAATGACCGCAAACCGGCATCAAAGGACCCACACAAACACCAATTACAAGTCCAATAATTGCAGCTACTACAACATCTTGAACATAATATCCTGCAAGCAAATATCTAAAAATCATGACAATTCTTTTGTATATTTAAAAATACTAGGGTAATCAAACTACTTTAGCATGACTAAAGAAAAAAGTCCAGAAAAACTGACCATAGGGAAGTGGAACAGCACCCATCATACTCATCTTCTCAATCAAAAATATGACAAGAAACCCACAAAAATAGACAGCATATGTAAGGCATGGAATGAGAGGTACCATGTATGATATTGTTGCCCTAAAGAAACAACTTTAATCAGACCACAAAGTTTGATTATCCCACACTTTAAAAACTTCTTGCTATAAGAAACATAACTTTCATTAGAGGAAATAATATTACGTAAAAGAAATGTAAGTGGAGAAACTTTACCCTAACAAAAAGGAAAAACAGAAAACTTGAACATCTAAAACTTATGATATGCTACAACAGTTTGCAGCAAGAATCGTAAACCACTAAAACTAATACCTTATTGATTGATGGCCATAAAGCTTGACTGAAAGGCAGTAGAAGATCCACGCAGGAAGCATAGCAGCAGACAACATAAAAGTCATGAAACCTCCACTCAACCCAGCTACAAGGTAAGCCTGTTTTCACCAAAGTTATTTCCACAAACCAAATTTTAAAATTGATTGAATTGTTTCGTGATAGAACTTTATTTGAAAAGTACTGATCACACTACATTGTACATACCATAGTGAACAAAGCATAATACCCAAATGCTCCCCAAAACCTTGCCTCATCAGATAGGCCCTGCAAGAGCAAGGTCACATCACATGTTCGCTAACTTTCCGTGCTGGATAGTGCCATCAACACTTAAATCCAAATCAACACTGAATGCCATCAAAATAGTTTTGAAAATCAAATTTGAAAACCTCAAAAAACATTAAAGAATGTATATGACACATCCAAACAAAATTTTCAAGTCTTAAAATGTAGATCATAGAACAACAGATGATTTTCCACCATCTAAATCAAGTTACTGATGAGATTCAAATTTGGTTCTTCCATAGAACTTAATATGGTCAATAGAGAGCATATGATCAACCTAAATTCAATTATAGCGTAAACAAGAATCAAGCCTCGTACAACATAACACAATTCAAGAAATGTAAATAGAATAGTAAAATATGACGATTACCAAACAATGATTTTAAGAGGAATGAACAAAGATTTAAGAAAGTTGTAGACTTAGAAAAAACTGAACAAGCAGACAAAGAGGCCATTGCAAAGGAACAACTTTACTAACTTCCTTGATGATCTTGGGAATAAATATGATAATGATATTGAAGGTGAACACTGCCTATCATTCTGCATGATCTAAAGACTATAAATATTTTGGTGAGTTCAGGCCGTGCACAAACTAAGGAACTAATCTCCATCTTACTCTACAGAAAAAAAAATAGACTTAACATATATGGAAGATTTCCCCCAACGGGTGCAGCCTGCTCAGCATAAGCCAAGAGATGCAGCTCTATCCATGAAAATAAGAAGTTCATGGAATTTGCATAAGCTAGTTTTTATTTATTTGATTTTTAGCTGGAAACTATTGTTGCATCTAGTATGGATGTAAAACCAGAAAATTACCGATCATCTTGCTCATCCACTTCATGGTATATCCATCATTTTTAAGGCTCTATACACTGCAGATAATTAAGTCAATAACCTAAATTATAAGTCTAAATCAAACCTACACTAGCTATTGTGGCCTGACAGTTTACAAAATCACAAAGTTTAGATCTTACTTTTTCTGGCTTATGTTTTTTTTTTATGATAACAGATAATGATAAACTTGGCTTCAAACAACATTACTCAAGAGAATCTTTTTTTTTTTTTTTTTTTGGAAGAAAACTTAGAGAATATGTAAACATTAAATGTACCTCTTTTGATGTCTTAAGAACTTTAGCATCTTGAGAAAGGGGAAAACGACTCCAAACAACTCTTGGAATCAACAGACCAGCAAGAGAGCATGGAATGAACATCATAAAGGCCAAGTATGGATGAGCAAACCTGTAATTACGTCCAGCATGTAAAAATAAAAATTTCCGAAAATGTTGCAACTGAAATCTGTGAGCACAAAGTGCAGGAGGATGAGGGCAGAAAATCATCTATGAGATAGTTTTCTTCCCACTAAATGGTTCAGTAGTGATATCAAACCCAGACAAGCTACACGTATCACAGAATAACACATACTAAGCAACCCCATTTTAATACAAACTTGCGTGCACATAAACATTATGACAAGACAATAGGTGATAGATAAGTGGTCCAAAAAGATGTGAAACCCACCAGTTCATCGCATAAGTAGAGAAAAGCAATCTTAAGATTGAAAAGGTAATTGGGACAATAATTGCCATTATAACCCCAGCAGCATGGAACAGAGTTCCTGCAAAACTAACAAATTCGACAGTGTTACAAAAATAATTGACAAAAGACAAAGTTCAATACTGATATCTTCTTTAAATCGGAAAATATGGAAAACTAATGGATCATTACAAGAATTGCCTTCAAATAAAATAAATAAGAAATGACAACTCTACCTTTCAAAAAATCATTGGATGTTGCAAACCAAGAGCGCAGTCCAGGATTCGGCAAACGCAAAAAGATTGGGACAGCTACAAAGATGAAAATGGGTATCCTATGAAGTACCATAGATGTGTTTCTTGAATAGAGTACCTGAAAGATTTATAACAAAAGTAAAAGTAATAATATTATTCATCACTTAAGATCAATTGTTTATACCATGGAATAAATAAACCATGGCTAGAGAATGAAGTATTATTGCTGCAGCTTACCATGAACAATGTTAAGAAATCAAAGAAAACATCATGTTCATCCTTGTTTCCATAGGCAGTAGATTCAAGAGATTCTCTTTCATGGGCATTTCGTAGCTCAGAAGAATTGCAGAAGGCCTTAAGTAAGCTGAACAAATTTTCTCCTCGTACTTGCAAGCTTCCAGGTCTGTTAAAAGAACACTTGAATATATCAGAGGAAGTGTTCAAGGATAAAACAAAACAGAAGTTTAAATCAAGTAAATCTATACCAAAATAGCAGATGTGATGCATACAATAATCTGTCCACTGTATCGTAGGATGTATGGTAATAAACACCACCGATGAGAAAAATAATATCCAGGCCAGGAATGTTTCCATAATCTTGAGAAAATATTCTGTAATCTGTATCTCCTGGGATAACAGGAAAAACATCCTGCATATGGAAAATAGAAGCCTCATTATGGATGTATAACTGCAGTAAATTGTATAAGGAATTTGAACATCCTATATTCTTTCCAAATTATCTTCTTTTGAAATCATAAAGTAAGCCGATACAATATGCTTCTTCATGTACAATCACGGTTGGAATCACGTGTGAAAACAAAATACCACATTGAAAAAGGAAACATAAGAATGGTCAACATGCAAATAGGACTCGCGACATAATAAGCTAGCTCTTTGAGTTGTACACTGATCCAATAAATATCAACTCATTTCAAAATATTTTTTTCAAAAATGGTATCAGAAAAAGGTTGTTTTTGGTAGGCATATAAGGAAATTTGTGTGTGTGTGTGTGTATCAAAACAAGGTTGTTTTTCGTAGGCATATAAGGAAATGTGTGTGTGTGTGTGTGTGTGTTTGTCAGAAAAAGGTTGTTTTTGGTAGGCATATAAGGAAGTGTGTGTGTGTGTGTGTGTGTGTGTAAAGAGAGAAAGATAACCAACTCTGCAAAGACTAGACAACTCCTCAAACACTCAGCCAAATGCAACACCTTAAACAAAACTCTATCAAAAAGGCAACTACAAAAAGGATGGTCAAAGCAAACCCAACTCTCACATGAGAGGGAGGGAGTGTTAAAAATCATGTGTTATTAGTGAACAAATCCTACATTGAATAGATAAACATAAGAAAGATGGCTACATGAAAATTGGACTTGCAACCTAATAAGCTAGCTTTAAGGGTTGAACATTGATCCAATAAATACCCATTCCATAATGTTGATTTCTAACAATCACAAATGAACATGCTCAATAGATTGGTAGGAATTCAAACTTGAAGAATATATAAGAAAAACCTGAGCTGCGCTATTTCCCATTGGGTATATTGCTGACTGAGCATAGACTTGAGAAGGCCAAGAACTGGGCCCAGATTGGCAAACTAAATCTGATAATTTAGCAATATATAGATCAGAAAAGTGCTGCAGTACCATAAAAGACAATTTCAATTGAAAAGGACAGTAACAAAAAGAGATTCAGGTCCTCTGTGAACACAGGTCACTTAAGAGACCACATGTATGGAAAATGCCATGAATAGTTATATAAATTGATAACCCAGAGAAAGAAGTGGTATATTTTGTAGATCACCCCTTGCTCTCCAATTACCCACTCAAAGAAAACTACATTTTGTTCTCAATATAGTATATCATTACAACATGCGTTTTTCAGTTTGGGAAAATAAATTAGCATTGGAAGACATCCTACCAAGACCTCCAGTCCCAGATGCTTCAATATTTATAGAAGCTCCAATTGAATTATGCCATTTATGTGTCTTCATGAAGCCATGTGAACCCTGATACAGCATCAGCAGAATACAATTTAAAATTTTAAATGCTCACTGTCTGAGAACTTCAAAATAAAAGGATTTTCATAAGACAATTAACTAATGCGTTCAAATAGCTTAAGGGTTGGCCTTTACGGTACCTTTTCTTTCATTTTGTTTATTCAGTTTTAAATAAGTTAAAAATTTCATAAAAGATATACAATGGTGACAGTTACTGTGGTTTCCAATTCATCCTTATTACTGCTGCTCTTTTATGAAAATCCATATGGTCACTGATCAGGGCACCTATTTCACTTTATCATGGAATATTTAACTTGAATTCTTCATGATACAACCACAGAATCCCAACTTTTGAGAATATCATTACAAGTATGGTTGACCATGTTAATACAATGACAAGTGAATCTTATAAAATAAAATAAAAAAGTGACAAGCAGAAAAGGCCGAACTTTTTTAGTCCCTGCAAATACCTGACAGCACTTATAGAAGCCTAATTATTTTGACAGGAATAAAGGATATTGAAGCCTAATTCAAACTGCATAAAATTAAAATGGTATCCAAACCGAGTACTACTACTGTGGTTCTTACCAACATAAAAAGTTCTTCTGCACCGTTGAAAAGAAATATAATAGGGCGAGGTGGAACCCAGCCAGAATCTACGGTAAGTCTAGCCACTTCCAGCATCGATGCTGCAGAAGTGAAAAACACAGAAAATATTAAATGTTCAAGCAACATTTCCCTATACAATGTCTTCAGTCAAGTGAAATATTCAGTGTACCCACCAACACATGAACCACAATCTCCAGCACCTGGAGAACCAAGTGGACTATCAAAATGGCCATTCACTAAAACCGATGGATCATTCTCCTGTGAATTTGCTGATGATATCCTGATAGTAAATACAAGTTAACTCGTGCTTTCATTGACAAGTTGTAAGATCAATAATCAATTCTATGCTGTCTCATAAGACATACACTTTGATCAACTTGCTCTCACCTGCATACAAGAAATCTCAAACATAATAAATTCTCTATTATTTTTTTTGGGTCCTTAATACCATACTGTGATGACTCCTACTTTCTTCGTGTAAATAATTTTGAATTGATTGCTTGTAAAATTGTTATATAACTGACCTTGTTCTCCCTCTCTACCTCTCGGTTTCTCCCTACGTATATATACATGCGTAAAGGTTTATTTTTCCATTATTAGCTTTCACTTTTCTAACTACAGGTCAACCTTCATTCATTCAACCTTTTCATCTATACTTTCCACATTTCCATTTCTAACCAGATTATAGCAAAACCATAGGCCTTAATCTCTAGCAAAAGAAACGGACCCGGTAGTTTTCCAGATAATTATAATTCTTCAGATTACTAACCCTTGTCTGAGGAAATATTTTGGTACTAAAAATAACTAAGTTGGGTGCTCTGGAAGCACTGATAACTGTTGCAATCACAAGTTCATAAAATGCTCAAGTGTGGTCCTCACTTTCATGCACAACTGGAGATGAACAATCCAATTATTCCCTAAATGATCTATTCAATATTTCATAAATCAGTTCAATAAATAAAAAGAGTCCAATATAATTCAAAATAGCAAAGTATATACCTCATAACTATATTTGTATGGTTTCTGTACGCCAGTGATATACTGCGAGTTAAAAAAATCATATTGAAGGAACCATTCACAACAGTCTCTTCAATCTCAATTCTGCAAATTAAACAACCATATGCAAGTAAATCAACAAAACACAAAACTACAATAGTCTATAATTAATAGAAGAAAAATCCATAATAATAATAATTTAAACAAATCAATCTAACAGTATCAGAACTATAAACCAACCTCATGTTTGATCCAGCTTTCTTCTTTATCATTTCCAGCTGCGTTTTGATATACTCAGCAGCTTCGCTCAAACCTGGTCGTCCTTCCTGTCAACAATTTTGAATACTTCAAAAATTAAAAATTCATAACAGTAATGTTTAAGTGAATTAATTATAAGTTACATAATCAAAATTTCGATTAAAATCTTCATTTTGCATAATAATAATAATAAAAAAAAGAGACACTTTAATATGTTATGTTTGTAGAGGACTCACTTGACGACCATCGATCTCTTGAGACAAAACGCGAACATGTTCAACGGCTCTAGCTTCAGAGAAGCGATCGAGAGGCGCGTCTAAATCGAGCGGCTTCACGAACTTCGTGTGAATAGCAGAGTAAGCGAGAAACGACATGACTCCATAGACGACTGCGAGAAACAGCAAGAATTTGTATCCGGACACATCTCTGGAATCACACCCGAACGCCATTACTGCAAACGATGATACCAAAGAACCTCTCTCTCTCTCTCTCTATCTATCTAGCCTTGTCTTGGTTTTTGGAAATTCAAAACATACAAACTGCGAAATTCGTATAGTGTGTTCGTATTTATAAGTTATTAAAAGAGAAAGTTCGTGTGTTGTTCTCGCTTCGAATACGGTGGTTTTCTGTGAAGAAAAAACCAAAACAAATGCAGCTCGCTCCAGTACTGTAGTTATGGCAGGTAGTGGACAACTTTTGTGTTGTGTTTTTTTTTTTTTTTCGCTGCTTTAATCAATCGACGATGATTATCCAAGTTGGGCCCATTGGATTTTATTTTTTATTTTTTATTTTTTAAATAACCTTAACTTGTCGTGCTCGGGGCTCGTGCGGCCTGGCTCGTTGTTGTTTGGGGCTTTGGGCTGCGAAGCCAGAAAATCACTACGTTATACGGTGTTCTAGTCTTAGGAGCAGGTCGTAAGTTAGACTGGCATCTAACGTCTAAATCGTCAAGGTAACGTTTAGTTAGGTGTACTCGAATTAGTCAAAATGATACCGTTTTGGATCAAAATGTTTTTGAAAAATAAATAAAAATTCCTCAGCCGTTTAGGTGAGCATCGCCCACCTAAGAAGACTGATTGATTCACAGCGGTTGGATCCGTGAACCCGTTATAATAGAGAGAAACGTTGAAGGTGATTAAAAATTATTATTATTATTATTATTATCATCATCAGGAAGAATTTGTTAACAGATATTTTTATTTCAAATAAAATAATTCGATTTGCCTAATTTATCGACGAAAAAATGTTACCACGATACCCTTAACCATTAATACATTGATTAATCTAATCAAATTAAATTCATTTCAACTGGTTCATTGAATTTGAATACGATGTAATGTCTATTGTCTGCATCCATTGTCAATTTATTTATTCAAGTGACATCATTGCACATGGTCTCATGACTCTCATTGGTGTTCCTATTTATTTTTAGAAATTGTGCTAAGTAATTAATAATATTCTCGTAGATTTTATAATGCTTATCATTGATGAATATTTTGGACAGAATAAAAGAAATCCAAGTAACAGACATCATTACATTCAGACAATCAGTTCAATAATGAATGCTCTGGTTAGACTAAAAGACTAGAGACTTGTCATTCACTGATTTGTCAGTACTAGTGTGTTAGGTAAGAAGGACCAGTATAGTTTGTTTTAGGTGAGTAAATATAATTTTACCAATGTGTTTTAAGTTGGTGCAAATATATACCGTCTTTCTACCTTTAGTTCATTCTGATATAAAATATATAGGACGAAGAATGTGAACTATAGATTATAGAGAAGTTTTGATAAATGCATACACTTTTAGTCAAAGTATGTAAATCAAATAGTTTACATTCTTCATCTCGATATAAAAAAAAATGAAAAATTATATATATATATATATGTATGATCATAAATAGGGAAATTATTATTCTCACCCCTGTAGTTTGCCGTATTCTCCAGCCTCCCCCCTCTAGTTTTAAAATTCTCCAATTTTCCCCCTCCCATGCACAAATACAACCAATCTCATCATATAAAAATAGACATGAAATGGGGGAAATTGAAGAATTTTAAAACTAGAGAGAGGAGACTGGAGAATATGACAAACTACAGGGGAAGAATAATAATTTCCCTGAATAATAACCATCAAATACAAATTATAAGTCAAATATGACATATTTGCGGTATAACTTAACACGTGGTACGATGTAATTAATTAGCATCTATGTAAATAATGAGTCGTTGAACCATAAATTATCAATCTTGAATTCTTGATGAATAAATAATTAAGTAAATATATGTGATAGTATATCATTTGAGTGTACAAGTGACTTGATAAAATTTTCTTCCTTGTTATTTTAATTGATTATTTAATTTTAATTTTTTATACTTCTTAAATTTGGTTTGATTCGACGATTTATGATAAGGGTATGGATATTGACACTCATATATGATAAAAACACTCATATTTATAAGTACACTCATGTCTAAAATTTTAAATTAAAATATTACTATAAACATCCATCTTAATGTCAATAGTACTCTTATTTAAATGAATATTTTCATTTTAATACAATTTATTTATAAACCATATTAAGTTATTAACACACCAAATTTCTCTAGAATTAACATCTAGAGATGGATAAGATTCTGAATGGTCACATGAAACGCAAGGAATTTCTCAGGTTGAGGAAATTAAAGTATTGGCATAGCTAGATTCATTTGAAGTGTAAGATTAGATTTATTGTGTTGGTGGAACGAGTCAAGATGCAATGACATCTCATATCATTGTTATAACAGAATTGTCGATTTGATATCCTAGTTTTGTGAAATATACTTTTGCCACACTTGTTGTTCATCCATTGATGAAATTGGTTATGGCAATAAATGAGAAATATAGTTCCACTAAGACAGAGCTTCTTGCAGAAGGCATGGAGAGTACATGGATGATGTGCACAGGTTCTGAAATACATCGTCTAATTAGGGATATACTTTTCCAGATATATATCCAACTCAACTCAATTGAAATATGTATAAACCTAACAGAGTACATGCATTTGATGTTTAATACTGTTTGTCTCGTTATAACCTCTTTTCAAGTATTAATAAATTTAATCACAGAGCTCGAGGACAAGGCATAATGTTTACCAATACAAAGGTCATTGTTTCACTCTTTTCAGTTATGCTAAAACGGACTGACTATATGTACAACCACTCTACAATCACTTAGAGCCAAAAACAGTTCCCTCCAAATATGGTAAACCAAGAGGGATTCTAGTTCTTTATAACTATGCTTGTATCTTTGGAATTTCATAGCATCTAGAGTTGTTTAGTGACCTCCAATTATCTTGGCTGTTTCAATTCGACACCCGAAGTTGTCTTCCTCATTGCTCAATCTCAGTATCTTTGGTGCAGTGGTGTTTCTAGGATACCACCAACAAAGATGAATCCTGAAACCAAAAATCCATCAAAACTTAGGCTTCAGCAGTTAATATAAAACCAAACAAATCATAGAAAGTAGGTTTATACATATGTGCAAATGCGGTCCATCACCCAACTCAAGTGGAGAACATCATGATGTACCAGCATCGATTAAGAAGACTTTGAAAACCTTATTTTGATTCTTTCGAATCCATGAATCCAAAGAGAACACCCAAAATTCAGTTTTCAAGTAAAAATAATTTAAGTTTGTTTTCTCTTCTACAAAAACTAAAATTTTGATACTTGAAATAGAATTAGGGGTTTTTTATTTATTATTTTTTTATTTTTAATAAAGTGATATATTTGAAGATATTGGTGTAATTAATGGATGTACATTGTATTTGGTTTATGTTTAATTAAACTAATTTGTCCTTATTGCTAAATTCTTATAGTGATATTTTTGTAATTAATTTTTTTATTAAAATATGGATGTGCTTATCATATTTATGGGTGTCAATATCGGCACCCTTAAAATAAACTTAAGTGTCCATTTTGGGAAATGCTATCTACCTTTCCTATTTGCCTTCCCCATTTACCTTTCTCACTCATTGCTTGACATGTATACACTTTTTCATTTAATAAAAAGTTCTCACTTTTTACTACAAACCTTGTTTACGTCTTCACCTCTTATTATTGAAATGATAGAAGCAGTCATCATGGGTAAAGACATAAACAAGGTTTGTAGTAAAAAGTGAGAGTTTTTTATTAAATGAAAATGTATACGTGTCAAACAATGAGTGAAAAAGGTAAATGAGGAAGCAAATAATAAAACTAATTTGTTTAAACGGCAAGAAATACAAAAGATGTGATAACAAATAATAATAACTTTGAGATGAAGAGAAAGATTGGAATTTGGATTTTGGAAC
Source organism: Acer campestre (assembly GCA_954870605.1). Lineage (NCBI taxonomy): Eukaryota > Viridiplantae > Streptophyta > Magnoliopsida > Sapindales > Sapindaceae > Acer > Acer campestre. The sequence goes on from OX940806.1 coordinate 31,756,079, forward strand.
TTTAAAGTTCAAACCCGCGGCACACATGAGAAAGAAATATAATATAAAATCATATCAAGTTTAGAGGTTGTTTGTTTGTTTGTTTTTTTTTAAAAAAAATTTTATATTATTATAAGAACACATAAACCTTACAGAAACCCAAGAAAACAAAGGAAAAAACAACAAACAACAAGATTACAATGAACTGAAGTCTAGCCTAATAAACTCCCTAACAGAATAAAAAGCTAAATTTGCAAGCTGAAGAGCAAAAGAATTTCCAGATTTAGAGGTTGTTCATTCCAAGTGGTTTTCACCATTGTTTACATTTTTGTTTTCTAAAAACAATTTTAAATTTGATTTTGGTAATCCGTTTGTTTTTTTAAAGATTGAATAGAGACTGAAATCTGAAACAGAATAATATGTTTGTTTTATTTTTTTCTCACATCTAAATATACAGTCAACATGTTTTTTTTTTTTAAAAATAAAATTATCTGAAAATAAGTAATTTTATATTTATATCCATATTAATTAAAAGGAGTAGTTTAACATGCACCAATACACTATTCTTTATAAAATTTTGTATGTTCTTTTACAAACAAAGTTCAATTTAACAAAACAAATTTTTTATCAAAAAATATAATTTTGCATGTTCTGCAATAGAACGTTCAAGTTCAATCTATTGTTAAAAAAAAAGTTAAAGTTCAATATGCACCAGAAGCCGGATAAAAAAAAAAGTTCTTGATATATATATTTTTTTGAATTAGGTTCTTAAATTATACGCATCTCTCTCTCTCTACATATATATACATATATACATATATATATATATATATGTATATAATTATTCTATAACATCTTCAAGTTACAGAATCTACTCAATATGATAGACAAATTTATTGAGCACTAGATGAATTAGATAAAAAAAAAAAAATACAGAGTTCTTACCAATATTTGGTAGGAGCCAGAGAAATTCAATTGTTAATCCCATGAAAATTTAAGTATGAGAAGTGGTTATTTTTTATATATATTTTTTTACCGTTTAAAATAAGAAATATGTTAAAAAAAAAAAAAAAAAACCGAATTCTACACCATATCAAATTAGAATAAATTTGGAAATATATTTTCTTTGGAATGATAGACTTGGAATAGAATATTTTAATTGTAATCCAATGATTTGGAATAAGTTAAAAATTAGGATTTCTTACTTTTTATTTTAGGGAAATTATCATTCTCCCCCCTATAGTTTGTCGTATTCTCCAGTCTCCCCACTCTAGTTTCAAAATTCTCTCATTTCCCCCTTCCCATTCCTATTTTTATGTGGTGAGATTGGTTGTACTTGTGCATGGGAGATGGGAAATTGAAGAATTTTGAAACTAGAGGAGGGAGACTGGAGAATACGGTAAACTACAGGGGGAGAATAATAATTTCCCTTTATTTTAAGTTGTTTTTTGATATCTTTAAGTTGTTTTGACCATTTTAAAAAAACAAACAAAACAACGTCAATTCAGACCCATTAAGTTTTGAGTGGAAAAAACAAACAACCCCGGTTTTTTATTTTGTTATAAAATAATAAAAAAATCAAAGAAAACGAAAGTCGAAACTATTGTTAAAATTGGGTTTTCTAACACTATAATTAGTTAAAAAAAAAAACAATTTGTACACATTTGTGGGGATTATGAATTTTTTTCATTTTTTATTTTTATGCAAAGTTACTGTACTTATAAACAATCTTTCTATTATCGGTTCGAATTGATATAAAATATATCAGTTTCTTACATTTAAACTATTGGATTTAAAAGATGCTTTGACAAGTACATACAGCCAAGTCAAAGTATTTAAATCTAATGGCATACATGTAAGGGACCGATATACCTTTTGTCGGTTCGTCAGTTCGAATCGACAATAGAAAATCTGAAAAGAAAAAGGAAAAAAAAAAAAAAAAAAAAAAATCTCTAACACAGAATTAGTGAGAGGGAAATCTCATCTCTTTGTCCAATACTCCAATCCAGTCGTTTTAACGTGCTTTTAAATTTTAATCCAAAACATGAAGCAAGCAAAGCGAGGCACTGTTGATTGTTGAATCATCCATTTTTCATTACCACAAAACGGCGGTTGTGACGACCGTTTATTAAAACGAATCCAAACTATAACAGAGCCTCTCTCTCTCTTGATGTTCGAATCATCATCACCGTCATCAACGGCCACATATCCTCCTCCAACATGTTTGGAAAAAGCATACTCTGTATCGTCTTCGTCCTCCTCCTCGCAATCACCTACTCGATCTTCATCGGCTCCGTCGATCTCCGAGCCTCCTTCTTCCCTATGCTGCTGCCACCCTCCTCCTCCGCCGCCAACGCCACCTGCGCTAGCCCTCTCAGAGTCTACATGTACGATCTCCCTAGGAGGTTCAATGTGGGCATGATTGACCGCCAGAGCCCCGACGACTTGCCGGTCACGAGCGATAATCTGCCGCCGTGGCCGAACAATTGGGGGCTTAAAAAGCAGCATAGTGTGGAGTATTGGCTCATGGCTTCGCTTTTGCACGGCAGTGGTGGTGAAGAGAGGGAGGCGGTTAGGGTTTTGGATCCGGAAATGGCGGAGGCGTTTTTTGTGCCCTTTTTTTCTTCGTTGAGCTTCAATACTCATGGCCACACCATGACGGATCCGGCTACCGAGATTGACCACCAGTTGCAGGTAATTATTTTAATTGGATGGTTTAGGCATTGGTTGTTATGTTATCTGCCCGAACCCGACCCATCTAGATTTGGGGCTGTTTCATTTGTTCCTTTTAGTTTATTTTACAGTTGCATATAAAAGGATTGAATTTTGCTGGTGAAGAGTTCATTTTTGTGGAATCTAAGAACTGAAAAGAAAGGCAAAATGCAGGATTTCAAGTACTTATTTTTTCTCAAGTTTGGGAGCAGTAGATGAATTGAAAAGTGAAAACTCTTCATAGGTTCTATTATTAGCTGGATATAGGTAAATGAGTTTACAAATTATATGAAAATTATTATGCATATGAGGAATTTTTAATGGAGATATCCCCCAAGTTGTATATGATAGACTTCACGTTTATGCAAATAAGTGAACTGGTCTTTCTACTTGGTCGCCATGTATTTAATTGGACTTCTTCAGTGATCTGTTTGGTTGGCTTTAAATTTATAGTTATGGAGACGATGGAAAGTAAATTAGACTATTTGTTAATGGAGATATCCCCCAAGTTGTATTTGATAGACTTTGCGTTTACATGAATAATTGAACTGCTCTATCTACTTGGTCGTCATGTATTTAATTGGACTTCTTCAGTTATCGGTTTGGTTGGCTATAAATTTATAGTTATGGAGAAGATGGAAAGTAAATTAGACCATTTGTCTATTCCATGAACTCTGAATTACAAAGCTGCTTTGGTAATTGCCTGTCAACCATTTCATGAAAAATTCTTCACCATAAACACTCTCTGTCATCTGTTTCTGGAGTGACTGCTTTTATCTGATTTTTCCTTTCGGAAGTTGTGTATTTCCATTATGGTTGAGTATTGGTTGCCTCTAATTTCAGATTGATTTACTGGACTTTCTGCGGAAATCCAAATACTGGCAGAGGTCTGGAGGCAGAGACCATGTAATTCCTATGACACATCCGAATGCTTTCAGATTTCTTCGAGAACAAGTGAATGCATCAATTCTTATTGTTGCAGATTTTGGCCGCTACTCTAGGAGCATGTCAAATCTAACCAAAGATGTGGTATCCCCATACGTACACGTTGTGGAATCCTTTACAGATGATGACATTCCTGACCCATTTGAGAATCGCACGACGCTTCTTTTCTTCCGGGGAAATACAGTCAGAAAAGATGTATACTAGCTTAGCTGTCAAATATCTCTTTTGAAACCCTTTATTTGGAACTAGAATCGATTACTTATTATCCAGTTATGCTGCAGGAAGGCAAAGTTCGTGCTAAATTGGCAAAGATACTAGTTGGTTACAATGATGTTCTCTACGAGCGTAGCTTAGCAACAACAAAAAGCATTCAAGAGGTACATACTGGAGTTAAATAAATCGTACGATTATTATTTATTACCCAAAAAGCATATAGATGATCTATATTATCCGTCCATCAAAATATTTATGATGTTAATAGATTTTATCTTGTTGAAACAATGGTTTTCTGATTTATGAGTGTTAGTTTTCAACACAGTATACCTAGTACCTTATCTCGTGTTTTTCCTGTTTTCCTGTCATACCAGTCTACACAAGGGATGCGTTCATCAAAGTTCTGTCTGCATCCTGCAGGAGACACTCCCTCATCATGTCGCTTGTTTGATGCTATAGTGAGCCATTGTGTTCCTGTCATTGTGAGTGATCGGATTGAGCTCCCCTTTGAGGTTGAAATCGACTATAGCCAGTTCTCAGTTTTCTTTTCAGTGAAAGAGGCAATTCAACCTGGTTACATGGTTGATCAGCTCCGGAAAATTCCAAAAGAGAGATGGATGGAAATGTGGAGGCATCTGAAGAACATCTCGCCTCACTACGAATTCCAGTATCCCCCAAAGAAGGAAGATGCTGCCAATATGTTATGGAGACAGGTAAAGCACAAACTTCTCAGTGTTGAACTTGCTTTACATAGACAAAAGAGGTTGAAAGTTCCGGACTGGTGGGGGAGGAGAAGAAGATGATGACTTGCACAATATTCTGCTTACGCGACACTGTACATTTACAATCTCATGTCATATACATTCATGATGGCAACCCCTTTTGAGGGGAACAAGCAAAGATAGTCACAAGTTAATAGTCACCATGTTTGGTTGGTTGCTTCGCCCGGCTTTACAGTTCATATATCATATAGGGTTTGATTTTTTATCCTTATTTGATGATGACAATTGATGAGGAAGACGAGAGCAGATGTGAGTTCTAATAACATAACGATGTGGAGCTGTACACCTAAAGAATAATGATCACTGTTTTTTTAGATGAAAGTGATCAATCCTATTGATTTTGCATTTTTCTTCTGTTTCTCTTTCTTTTATCTATTCGATATGTTTACTGTTTTTCTTGCTGATACGCTGTTTCAAGTTTCAACTGAATTCCTTCAAACGCTGGCTGCTCAAGGCCCGAATAAGGATCCATTGACCTTTTGGACCATCCATCAATAAAAAAATTGAATCGTGCCCTTCCAAGTGGAGCCTATAAACCCTAAATTCAGGATCATGGGTATATCTGGCCCGTGAAGGCGTGAACCAACATGATCTCCGGAGCAGTTATAGACAATGGGCTGAACTCGCACACCTCATTGAGCCCAACTAAAAAATTATACTACATGAGTTCTAATTCGGTCGGTTGTGGATGCTTTTAGGATAAATTAAGAATTATTTAATAAAGAACCAACTCTGTAAGCAAGCAGGTAGAAAAAAAGCAGTTTGGAGGAGCAATTAAGGAGAGGCGTGGGTGACATCCATGATTCTTGTTGGCTTGTTGCCTCGCTTTTAAGGATCAAGCAAAAAAAATCTTGAAAACTCTGATGGCCTTTTCGATTTGGCAATTACTTCCACGTGGCAGCCTTATCAAATCTAAAATTGACTAAAAACTCTAATGGAGTAATGGACAACGACATTACACTAAAGTGCGTAGCTAACTCCAAAGACTTTAGCCTTTTTTTTGTCTTAGCTTTTGTCATCTTTGTTTTTTTTATTAAAATTCTATGCATCTCTTCCACCCACCTTGTCACTCACTACATCAGAGTGGTAATATACAAGTTAAAAAAAGTACTGCCGACTCTGATCCAACTCTGATTAGTGAATATTACTAACAAAGTCGGGAAATTTCATAAGAGGGCCTGCCATGTGGAATCTTTAGACTGAAGACAGCTTTTGAACTTAGTGGTGAAAGTTTCAAACATGCATGTCTACTCAATTAAACAAGAAACATGCCAGGTGTACAAAATCATCATACATCTTCCATTACGTACTGTACAATAGGATAATATTTCGTACTGCATCTCCCGTTGCAGTCCTGTAATAGGATAAATTTAATCGTTTGGTATAATAGAAATATATATATATTAAAAGTTCAAATTACCCTTTCTTGTTATATTAATTTCCTTCAAATTATAAATTTCAAGACTCTTTTATCCTTTATTTAAAGGAGAAACATTTTATATAATAAATACTATAGTTGATTTTCCTTTTACAGTAGCTTCTGTGTTTTTAAGGGTACAATTAACACTACCCTATATAGGTGGTTATGTTTTTGCTGGAGGGGTAATTTTGACATTTAACTCGATCAATCGCTTACACTTTCGCGTCTTTCGCGCACACACACACACCAACTCAAGAAAACTCGGACCGTGATAAAACTCTCTTTTGACTTCTCTCTCTTTCTTTCTCTCTCTCTCTCTCTGTCTCACACACACTTTCGTTAAAAAAGTTTGATTTTTGATTTGTGCAATTGATTTGAGTAACTGTGAATGTGATGCGTTTGGAGATCATGAGCCTCGTGAGGACTCAAGGAAGCTGCGTAGCGATCCCTACTCACTCTCCTTCCTCTTCTTCCATCAACAATCGCTGCTCTCACGCCTCTGCTTCCTCCACCTCTTCTTCTGCTTCTTCTTCTTCTTCTTCTTCAGGTACGTAACACACACACACTCTCTCTCTCTCTCTGTTTTGGTTACTAAAATGCTATGCTTCGAAAGAGCCAATACGATATATTATTGCTTTCGCATTATTTCTTCACTCCATGTTCTTGTTCTCAGTACTAATTCGGATCCATAGATTTCTGATGTTTTTTTTCTTCTGAAATATATCGGTTTCTCTGTTCAACTGTCAACCTCTCCGATACTATCTATTTACAGCTTCATTTTAAATTATTATTAATAATAATAATAAAACAGTTTGTTTTGAATCGACTATTTCTATAATCGGCAAGCTGTGAATGTCAAAGTAGTTGAACTTTACAGAGATTGCCGGAATCCTGATTTGTTGGAATCGGCGGCCTCTCTATGGGGGTTCAATCAAGTGAGTCAATCACTGTCCGTCCATCCACATTACAGTGGACCTAACTTCATGATTGACGGTCCACATATTGGACTGATTGTTCAGTCCATTGGATTGAACTTGTACACAGTAGAGGTGCAAAGAATATTTTAAAAAACCATAATGAAATATCACTGTTTTCACTTGTTTGTATCCAAAGAAACTCTGTTACGGTGGTTTTATTATCCAATCCACGTAATACAACAGTGACACTCTGTTAGGGTCCCCTCTGTTTTGGTCGTTAACGTGAAAGAGAAGAACTGTTTTGTACGAAAAGCAACAGCCCTATTAATTTTTGTATGGAGATTGTAGCTCCAACCTCTTATTCTTATCTTATGCTCGTATATTGATTCCTTTACACATATAAAAATCATCTAGTTAACACAGGCAGGTAAACCAAATCCTCCTAACTTTTGTACTTTTAATATATATAATGTCAACCATGTGACCACTTTTGTAAATTTTATTGTAATTTATTAGGAGTGTTCATTCAATTTCGATGACACGGCTTCTAATAGTATTAAAAAATATAGGTTGTAATAGACTGACAGTACACCGTTTATAGATTTAAACCCATTTAAGGAAATATGACATAGGTAAAGAAAAATTCAAACGTCGTGTCATGTATGACATATTAATAACGGATGTACATAAGGTATTTATGTCCATACATCATATAGGGTTTTAGAATTATTGTCTTGTTATCACTATTTAGTGGTAAGAATTTGAATATTTTCATTGATTTAGATTAAAAATAATATTTTCTTCATTTTGTAAAATTGTAAAAATCAAATTTGATGCTATCTTTCAGTTTCAACTACTTTCAAGAAAGAACAAAACAAAAAAAAAACACCTTTCTGTTCAGTATAAGATCACGAAAATGATATATTTTAATTTAGCTTTGGTTAGAAAAGGAGTGAATAGTGATTGTTAGCTACTCAGCTCCGAGTAGTTATATCTACTTTCGGTATGTGATGGACAGACACATCAACCTTCACGCTCCTTGGCAGCGCGTTTATTGTGGATTCCGACCATATTGTATTAAGTGCTCACATGACATGTATACCATATGCTCCCATGTGGTCGGAATGTGGTCCCAGCCTCCCAGCTAAGCGCGTGTCCGAAACCTCTAGACTTCCTCATACTTTATGTTTGTAGGGGCGCATCAAAACATCACACACGACACGACACAACTTCAATGAGTAAACAACTACTAAAAAAAAATAAAAAAACCCCATCTGATCATGTCTTGTCTCCAATCCAATTCGACAATGTACGTATAATAATGATGTAAAACGTTTATTATACGTATGATCCTTTTGTTCCATAAAGTGGCCCCTACCACTTTCGAAGCAGTGTGATTGTAAATTGTAATGCTGAGTTTAGTATATGTTTCATTTCATGTCCTAGAGATCAAAGGCGGGAAAACCAATAAACATGTTGATCTTCTGTGGTCTGAGAACCACTTGAACATGTCTGGTTTGTTTAATTCAAAGAGAGAGATCATAAATGGTGTTTTTGTTCATAATTTTGACTATGAAATGCTTTGGTGGAGTTCTTGTCTCAGGTTTTTTGACAATGATAACTGTGTTTTTGTTCTACTTGTCTTAGACAGATTAAGATTAAATATATTACAAGAGCTTTTTTCATTGGTTGTGTACACAGATGATCATGCAACTTGTACTGGGACGCCTAATTGGATTGGCAAGGGCTTGACTTGTGTTTGCTTCAAGAGAAAAGGAACTTATGAGAGGATCTGCATTAACTTAACTCCATTACAGGCAAGTATATAGTAGTACTCTTGTGATGATGATCAAGAAATACAGAGACAAGAAAATGTCAGAATCACATACTTTGTTTTAATTTTGCGATAATTTTTTGGTTCGAAACTTACTTTTTAGGAAGAAAGACTGAAAAGATTGAAGCACCGAATGAAGGTTTACTTTGATGCTTCCAGGCATGATCATCAGGTGTGTTTCTAACGTTAATCGAACAATGTGTGATCGTTAATTTAAGTAACTCATAATGGAATTCTTTTGAGTACAGGAAGCTTTGAAGGCATTGTGGTCTGCTACGTACCCTGATCAGGAGCTCCACGGCTTAATTTCAGATCAGTGGAAAGAAATGGGATGGCAAGGAAGAGATCCATCTACTGATTTCAGGTTTTCTTTTCACCTTGTCATGTTGCTTGTGTGTTTCTTCCATGATTTCATGTATAATTTTTCTTGTGTTCATCCATTTTTACCGATTTTCGCTGATGGAAACAGAGGAGCTGGATTCATTTCATTGGAGAATCTGTTGTTCTTTGCCAAGACATTCTCAGTAAGATCCTAATCTTAGTATTCAGTTAGAACACTTAAAACTGACGTTCGAAAAACCTGTTTCATTTGTTCTGTCGTATCAAGTTCATTACTCGTATAATTTGATTCAATGTTTTTCGTTGCAGACATCATTTCAATGTTTGTTAAAAAAGCAGGGAGGAAAAAGATCTGCTTGGGAGTATCCATTTGCTGTTGCTGGTGTAAACATCACATTCATGATCATGCAAATGCTCGATCTTGAGGCTAGTAAGTAGAATTTCAATATCACTTCAACTACATGCATCTAAAAGATACTTTGAGCATCAGTCAATGGTCCCAACGACATTGCTAACGCAAGCCAGCTTATCTTTCTTCTCAGCAAAACCTAGGACGTTTGTCAGATCGGTCTTCTTGCAGATGTTGTCAGGTAATAAGAACCACTCGTACGATGTTTTTAAATGAAATTGATGTCATGTTTGATGCAATATTGATTTTCCTTCTACAACATCTCAGAAAACGAGTGGGCATTCGACTTGCTTTATTGTGTTGCATTCCTGGTTATGGACAAGCAATGGCTGGAGAGAAATGCCACTTACATGGAGTTCAATGTGAGAAATTTTTTCTACTAACTTGTCTCATAAAAAATTTATGCTCACGAGCGTTTATAGAAAAAAAAAAGCTGCTGATAAATTCTGCATTTCCCTCTTATCAGGATGTTTTGAAATCGACTAGAGCTCAGCTGGAGAGGGAACTTCTAATGGATGACGTTTTACGGATAGAAGAGATGCCCTCCTACAGTCTTCTCAGTTAGCTATATAACCAAAAGCTCAAAGTTCAAGTTCAAGCCACAGAGAGTTCTTGAAATTGGTTTCAATTTCTTGATATATTTATTTGTTTTTAACTGCAAACTTGTACAATCTTTGTCTCTCCTGTTTCTCTTCCTCGTAAATGAATCGATAACCAAAGTTTTTCTCGTACACATGGTGGCTCCTGGTTACTGGGTTCTTTCTTTCATACTACTACCAAGCCTGCCTTTCCATTCCATATTAGAATTGTATGCGGTTGTTGGAGCTACCAGAAACTTGTGAAATTTATGAGCAAAGTCTGAGTTGTATGAGATTCCATTATACTGTAGAAGTTCTTATTCAGATTCGAGTTTGAATCATTGGGACTGAGATTATTATGATATACCCCAACAGCCGTTTTCTTTTTTCTTTTTATCTATCATAATTAATATGAAATCAAAGCACATTGTAGTCCAAAAAACTAAACCGTTTTATTCCTACTGTTATGTAGACACAAAAAAATGGCAAGAAAGCTCGGTCAAGCAATTCAACACATACCAAATAACAAATCAATTACTGAAAAGAAAATTGTTGTTAGAACCAAATACAACCTTGAAAAGCTGCGAGCTAAGTGATATGATTTGATGCTTTGTCTAACAATACAAAATCCAAATAAACAAAAGGATATCAGCAAATTTGAACTGAAGAACAAAATATTTCTGGAGAAGATGAAGGATTGGAAATGGGGAAAAAAAAATTTGGACCATTTCTCGATTTGTGCGTGTCATCCTTGCGCAGGGGCCATGCTAATCTTCTCTGTATCGTTCCAATTTTATCGGATGTCTCCTAAGAGACAATTATATTGTTGTCGCCGATTGTATATAAACCCTCAAGCTCTGCTTTGAGTGGGCGATGTGGGATTCAGTGTAAACACAATACTTTAGTAAATGAGGTCACGCTCTTGCTGCGTGTGAGCCCTGAACAATGGATGCGGTGTGATGTGTGGCCTGTCTGGGTTGGAACCCTAAACCCTTTCGAGAAGGGAAAGTGCAACAGAGGCTCTCTTTATAGACGCCCTGACCGTCGAGTCTTTGTTCAATATATATATTTAATTTATTTAAACCAATAATTTTATTTCTCATTAACTTTTAACCAATAATTATATTTTGTTTAACTATGTCAAAGAAAACTTAATTACCTTATTAATTGAAATTAGATATATTACATTTCTGATATAATATATACATGACTGCTATTTTGAAGGGTTTTTTTTTTTTTATTTATTATTATTATTATTTTTTAGAGAATGTTAGATGTTCCAAATTGGTCATGTGCCACATCATTTAAAAAGGAATTTGGGAAAAAAAAATTTAAGACACCTAAGTGTCACCTAACAATCTAACATTACTCTTTGTAAAAATACTTCAAAGAGAAATTCTTCGTATATGAAGATGTTAAATATATATTTATAAAACAAATGAGTACTTGGTACGTTTGTAAATTACTTATTTTAAAAATTTATGTTGAAATTATAAAATAAAGAATTGTATTTTTTTTTACTAGACCATTTGAAGTGATCTAAAGTGGTTTTGGATAAATCAGTATCAAATTAAACCAATATGATAATCTTTAGTGTATCCAACCACGGAAGACAGTCACATTACAATAGAATAAGAATGATGCACCATAAATCATTTCTAACGATTAACAATGTCATATATTACAATAGAATAAGAATGATGCACCATAAATCATTTCTAACGATTAACAATGTCATATATTACATCTTTGGTGGCCGGGCCTCGTAAGCACTTGGAATGTAATAAAACCGCATAAAACTAATTGAAACTAGACCGAATTTCTCTTGCTTAAAAAGACACTAGACCGATATTTATTTTTTTGCGCTTTGTCATGTTTTTTAAATTGCATGTATATTGATATTCAATTTAGAACATGAAATTCAGAATTTTAGTGCTGCTCTATCCTATTTAATTATGCCAAGGCCGCTTCACAACATGTTTGATTTGAAAACCAATTTCCATCTGTTCATAAATTTAAGTAATTTCTAATAGACCAAACATTTGATATCTTGCAAGCTTTACAATTCTTATCACTTAGATTCAATACTCTTCAGTTGTATCGTTGCAGATATTGTCTTGTCTCTGAGAGGCTTCTATAAGATTTGTCGAAAAAAACTCGAGCTCGGCTGAAGAGATAACTTGTAATGTGCCCCTCTGTTTCTCTTGATTGTAAATGAATCCATAAACACAAGGTGGCTCCTGCTTGGTGAGTTCTGTCAATCAAACCAACCCTACCGTTCCGTTTTAGAAATGTGGGGTTACATCCACCAGAAACTTGTGAAAACAATGAGAAGTTTTGTCATCACAATTCACAAGTCACAACTTATATTAGAAATTCAAACTCGGGACAAATTCTTTTCGAGTATATTTTAAACAGGAGCGCAATATAATAACATCATACAATGATGAAGATCACAACCAATGGAGGAGGAAGGCAGAACAGGGTTTCGACTTTTCGGACACACATCAAACAAAAATATTCCCAATTATATGATAACTAAACGGACCTCAATCGCAAATGTAAGTTTAAAGCCGCAGGAACTTTGCCGATAAGCCATCTCTCAGTCCAAATGGAACTTTTGCATGCTTGGTTCACACAGTTTCACAGTTCTCTCAACTCATGTCTTCATTCATTCATTGAAGTTATTGAACACAGATGCTATAATATTCTTCACTCCTTTATATCAAGGCCTTCTCTATCCATGTCTTGGTGTCTCCTATCAAAATCATAGAAGATCATGCAATTCATTAAGGCTCGTAACTCGTAAGTAAAGTTCTATCGATATTGTAAAAAAATATAAAGTTTATTGTAAGGAACTGAAAAACAATATGACCAAGTGGAAAACTGACAATCAATCCTTAATAGAACAAAAGTAATTCAATGTAGATTCCAGAACACTTTTGGTTAGAATTTAGGACAGTTTCTTTGTCTTTTAGAACCCAAATTCCAAGCAAAGAAGTCTAAAGCATTTACCAAATAAATCAGTCAACACTCACAAAGCATAATCTCCAAATCATGCCACCACTCTCCCTCTTTATTCTCTTAACAAAATTATATAACAGAATTACTAAAAGAATCATAATAAAATATATTGTGCAACAAATAAATAGATTCAAAGAAAATACAAGAGTCAGCAAAGAAAGTGAACAAATTGGAAACAAGAATCAGCTTTTAACAGCTGACTTTCAAAATAGCCACCCGATAAATAGATGCAACTGCTTACATATAAATACAATATCAAGGGAAGGTGAAACTAAACAACAATCGAAGAGAATCCATTTGCTGATAACATCATTAACATGTCAAGGTAATCATCAATTTATAGTTGTTTCCGATTCCTAATGTTAAACAAGTGCATTCAAATTAAAGGGGACTAATTTCAAAAGAAGTCAAATTAGGCCTTCTTTAATATAATATCACCAGCCTACTTCAATGAACACTGATACGGTGTTGTCATATGTGTTGGTCAAATTAAATTCTTATCTTATCTACACAAAGAAGGGTAAATTCAACGCCAAACACAAGAAAAAAACACCACAGAAGGAAGACAGAGCTAGGGTTTCGACTTTTCGGATACTTATTAAACACAAATACTCCCAACTATATGATGAGTGATGACTAGTGAACCTCAATCCAGAATGGAAGTTTGAGGCCACACTTGAATTTGCAAACTAGACAACAATTGAAGATCATCACCTGTGTATATTGATGATATGATGATAATATCATCAATATACACCATCATGGTATGGTCGATTTATAGTTTCCGAGTATCAATCAAGTGCATTGAAGCTAAATCAATTCGATTTTCAAATAAGATATCAAAACAGAAATTCTTTAATAAAATCTCACCACCCTTATAATTTATTCCTACTCTTATGTATACTTTAAAAAAAATTTTAAAAATGGCAGGAAAGCTCAGTCAAGCGATTCAACATATACCAAATAACAAATCAAAAATTGTTGTCAGAACCAAATAGAACCGTAAAAAGGTGCGAGCTAAGTGATAGGATTTGATGATTTGTCTAAAAATACAAATCCACATAAACAAAATGGTATCAAATTGAAGAAAAAAAAATACCTTTCAAAAGAACAAAATATTTCTGGAGAAGATGATGGATTGGAAATGGGGAAAAAAAAAATTTGGACCATTTCTCGATTTGTGCGTGTCATCCTTGCGCAGGGGCCATGCTAATCTTCTCTGTATCGTTCCAATTTTATCGGATGTCTCCTAAGAGACAATTGTATTGCTGTCGCCGTCTGTATATAAAATCTCAAGTTCTGCTTTAATTGGGCGATGTGGGATTCGTTGTGAAAAACAAAGACTTTAGTAGATGACGTCACGTTCTTGCTGCGTGTGAGCCCTGGACGATGGATGCGGTGTGGGTGTGGTCCTCTGGGTTGGAACCCTAAACCCTTTCTAAAAGGGAAAGTGCAACACGGGCTCTCTTTAGAGACGTCCTAGTCTTCGAATCTTTCTCTTTGGCTAATATAAATATTTTTTATTTTTTTTAAATCAATAATTTTATTTTGTTTAACTTTGTCAAAGAAAACTTAATTATTTCATTTATAACTTTTAAAAATACTTTTTCTTAAATTTCTTTTTTAAATACTTCAAAAAGAAATTCTTTGTATATGAAGATAATAAATACATTTATAAAACAAAAGGGTACTTGGTAGGTTTGTAAGTTAATTATTTAATTATTTCAAAAATTTAAGTAAAAATTATATAACAAAGAATTGTTTTTTTTTTTTTTTTCTTAACCAAACCATTCAAAGTGACCTAATGTGGTTTCGATTAAATCGGATTCAAACCAAACCAATATAAAAATCTTTGGTGCACCGTGCACTCGACCAATGAATATATAACACATTACAATATAATAGGAAGGATATATACATATCTGACATAGTCATATATCACATCTTCGGTGGTCGGATATATAATTCAATATGCACCAAAGATTTCTCGACCAATAGAGAAATGATTTGGGATACAAGACACAAAAACAGCATGCAAATTACGCTAAGGCCTCGTAAGCTAACCACAATGAGAGAGATATGGGTTAAGTTCTCTTAAATTGGATTCTAATGAAGCCACATAATACTAACTCAAACATTGCATGTATATTGATATTCAATTTAGAACATGAAATTCAGAATTTTAGTGCTACTCCATCCTGTTTAAATATGCCAGGCCACTGCAAACAAGTTCGATTTTGAAAACCTGTTCATAAATAGAAGTAATTTCTAATAGACCAAACATGTAATGTGTCTTGGTTGTGTTGACTCGTGATATATTCTAATCATTTGATTCAATGCTCATTTTCCTCGTCGCTGTTAGTGTCTTGCCTCTGAGAGCCTTCTACTGGTTGCGTCGACTCAAGCTCAGCTGAAGAGAGACCTTGAAATGTTTTGTCCCTCTGTTTCTCTACATTGTAAGTGAATCCATAACCACAAAGTGGCTTCTGCTTGGTGGGCTCTGTCAATCAAACCAACCCTACCGTTTCAAGAAACAAGTGAAAACAATGAGAAGTTTTGTCAACACAACTTATATTAGAAATTAAAACTCTGGATAAATCCTTATGAGAAAATGATACCTGGAAACACTACCACTCCACTTGACATCACAACAACCATTTTCCGTTGGATATCAATACTCAGGACAGATTCTCATTTCTTCCTGTTAAGATACAAACTCAGGACATAGTCTTTTGAGTATATTTTAAACAGGAGCGCAGTATAATAACATCCATGATAATGGAGTATAAATTCAATGTCAAACACATGATAAAAATCATACAATGAAGTTCATAAACACTGGAGGAGGAAGGCAGAACAGGGTTTTCACTTTTCGGATGCACATCAAACAAAAATATTCCCAATTATATGATCAATTGATAACTAAACGAACCTCAATCACGAAAAGAAGTTTAAGGCCACAGGAACTTTGCCGACAAACCATCTCAGTCCAAATGGAACTTTTGCATGATTGTTTCACACTTCACAGTTCTCTCAACTTATGTCTTCATTCATTCATACTCCACTCCTTTATATCAAGGCCTTCTCTATCCATGTCTCCTATCAAAATCCTACAAGATCATGCAATTCATTATGGCAAGAGTAAGTAAAGTTCTATCGATAATGTGAAAAAAGATAAAAGTTTATTGTAAAGAACTGAAAAAAAATATAGAAATAATGAAAAACTGACAATCAATCCTTAACAGAACAAAAGTAATTCAATGTAGTTTCAAAAACAGTTTTTTGTTAGAATTTTGGACAGTATCTTTTCGTCATTTAGAACCCAAATTACAAGCAAAGTAGTCTACAGCATTTACCAGATAAATATGTCAACACTCACAAAGCATAATCTCCAAATCATGCCACCACTCTCCCTCTTTATTCTCTTAACAAATTATATAACAGAATTACACTAAAAGAATCATAAAAATATTTTGTACAACAAATAAATAGATGCAAAGAAAATACAAGTGTCTGACAAAGAAAGTGAACAAACTGGAAACAAGAAGCAGCTTTTAAAAACTGACTTTCAAAATAGCAACCCAATAAATAGGTGCAACAGCTTACATGTAAATACGATATCAAGGGAACGTGAAATTCAACACCAATAGAAGAGAATCCATATACCGATAACAACATTAACATGCCCCATACCATCAAGGTAATCATCAATTTATAGTTGTTTCCGATTCCAAATGTCAAACAAGTGCATTCAAATTAAGTGTCTTCGAAAGAAGTCGAAGAAGGCATTCTTGAATATAATCTCACCAGCCTGGTAATTTATTATCATTATGATGTACAACAAAGGCAACTGATAGCTCAGAAAATCAAAGCAACATATATGAAATAGCTTATAAATTACTAGGAAAATTGTTATTAGAACCAAACAGAAAGATTTAGAGTTTATTTTCTGAAATTTTAAAGAAATTCCAGAAAAACAAATTGCATGTTTTTGTTTACCATTACAAATCTAAATTCTTATCTTATCTACACAAAGAAGGATAAATTCAATGTCAAACACAAGATAACAACACTACAGGAGGAAGACAGAGATGGGGTTTCGACTTTTCGAATACTAATTAAACACAAATATTCCCAATTATATGATAAGTGATGACTAGTGAACCTCATTCCAGAAACGTGAATTTGCAAACTAGACAAGACAACAATAGAAGATCATTATCCATATGATGATCAAGTCATCAATATACATCTTCACGGTATCATCGACTTATAGTTTCAAGATATCAATCAAGGACAATAAAGCTAAATCAATTCGAATTTCGGATAAGAAATCAAAAGTAGACGTTCTTTAATCTAACCTCACCAATTTTATAATTTATTCCTACTGTAATGTACACACACACACACACAAAAAAAAAAAATAGACAAGAAAGCTCAGCCAAGCAATATGATACGAAATTGAAGAGACCAAAAACGCTGCGAGTTCTCTATATGAGAAACTCTGGTCAGCTTCTAAGTGAAAGGATTTGAGGTTGATCGCAAAACTAGTGCATTATATGCTTTGTCTAACAATGTAAATGCAATTAACCAATATGATACCAAATTGAAGAGACCAAAAAAAATAATTCAAAAGAAGTAAGAGATGCATATCAGCAAATTTGAAATGAAGAACAAAAAAATTCTGGAGAAGATGATGAATTGGAAATGGAAAGAAAAAAATTTGGACCATTTCTCGATTTGTGCGTGTCATCCTTGCGCAGGGGCCATGCTAATCTTCTCTGTATCGTTCCAATTTTATCGGATGTCTCCTAAGAGACAATTGTATTGTTGTCGCCGTCTGTATATAAACCTTCAAGCTCTTCTTTGAGTGGGCGATGTGGGATTCAGTTTAAAGACAATAGTTTAGTAAATGAGGTCACGCTCTTGCTGCTTGTGAGCACTGAACAATGGATGTGGCGCGGTGTGGGTGTGGGCGTGGCCCTCTGGGTTGGAACCCTTAACCCTTTCTAGAAAAGAAAGTGCAACAGCGGCTCTCTAGAGATGCCCTAGTATGCGAGTCTTTGGCATATATATAATTTATTTTTAAAATCAATAATTTTATATTGGAGAAAACTTACTTAACTTATTAATTAAAATTAGCTATATTACATTTGTTATAATAATAATAATATGTATCTAACTATGTTATTATTTTATTTTATTTTATTACAAAGATAAGTTATTTCATTGATAATTTGTAAAAATAGTTCAAACGATAAATTCTTAGTATATGAAGATTATAAACACATATTTAAAACAATTTATTATTTTTTAAAAAAATTGTAAAACAAATGGGTACTTGGTAGGTTTGGAAATTAATTATTTGGAAATTTTTTATCCATATTATAAAATAAAAAATTATATATATTTTTTTTCTTAACCATACCATTCGAAGTGATTTTATGTGGTTTCGGTTAAATCAATTTCAAATTAAACCAACACAAAAATCTTTAGTGCACTTGACCACCACCAATTACAATAAAATAAAAAGAATGGACACATATCACATTTGACACTATCATATACTACATCTTCAATAGCAGCCAAGTGCACAGAATATTTTCTCAACCAATAGATATTATTTGGGATACAATACACAAAAAGAGCAAACAATGCAATCACTTCTACATTTTTTTAAGCTGCATTATTTGAAAAAGCTGGCAAATTTTGTCTTAAAAAGGTTTCATTTCTTTTACTGTTGTAAATTTAGTGTTTGTTTTTAGGGATATATCTCAAAAGGTTTTTTGCTGCAATTTATTTTGAATGGAACAAATTTCAATTAATTTTGGTTTTATTTTATTTTATTTTTTATTTTTATGAAAATTATAGCCCAATTATATAATGAGAGCAAGACTTTTTTTTTTTTTTTTTTTGCATTCAATATCTAGTCTTACATATCAAAACCGTAGATGATTGAGCAAAGGGAGTAGAGTCTTGTAAGAAATATGATTCAGTGCACGCATTTAATAGACGGAAATTCTAAGGAAGGGAGTGAAACTTTATTTATAATTAGTTATTATAGGTTGTACTAAAAACTGTTTGGGAATCAAGTTTCATAGAAGGAACTTAATTCTATTTCATTTTCATTCTTAATTAATAAACATAACTTCAATTTATAATTTACCTGGTCATGTGATTATGTGGTAACCAAATTGTAAGGTGGATCATGATAATTTTGCTTTGAGAAATTTTTAAGTTCTTTTTTTATGTGTGTATTTATGTGGTAAATTCTTCACGTTTACATGAAATTAATGATCACTAATATTTCATGAAAATATGGTAAATATAAGAATACTACATTACATGTATTCATATATGTTGATTTACTGTTAACAATTTTTGGATTTTGCTACAACTTAACCCTGCATATCTCAATCTTTCTGGAATTAAACTTCCATCTTAAAGCCTACCATATAAGTTATAAATTTAATGGTTTGCAATTATATGAGATATTGGTGAAAGCTAAATGATGAATCTAAAAGTTTCAACAAAAATGGTGTATATAGATATAGTTTCGTGACAAAATATATTAGCCGAATAATGTGCAAAAATACTTCATGGATGTGATCACGCAAGACCAGTATCTGAAAAGATTTATGCATTTCATTAACCACTTATATTTCTTTAAGTAGTTGGATTCTCTAAGTTGTTGGATTCTTTTGTAGATGGTTTCCTTTGTAAAATTGTTTAAAATAATTGCACCAATCAAAGTTGATAGATGCAATGGTATAACTGTTTTTTTTGCAAAGATTAATTTGATGAACAAATTTCGATCAAATTTAGCCCTATTATTCTGACAAAAAAAATAAAATAAAAAATTATTTGCATTGCTTGTGGGGAGATTTTCACTGGAATTATGAAAAGAGGGGATTATGAGAGTAAATATTTAGACCCCATATATAGTGTTTGATTTCAACAAGTTCATCGGACTTTGAACTTTGAAAACCTTCAATGTAAATTATGCTAAGGCCTCTTAAAGTCTGTTCATAAAATTAAGTAATTTCCAATACACCAAAGTAGCAAACATGTAATGTAGATTGTAGATTAATGTCTTGGTTGAATTGACTCGTGATATCTTGCAAGCTTTACAATTCTAAGCATTTGGTTCAATACTCCTCGTTTTCATTGTCGCAGATAGTGTCTTGCCTCCGAGAGCCTTCTACAGAATTTGTCGAAATCGACTTGAGCTCAACTGAAGAGAGAACTCGTAATGTTTTCTCTTCATTGTAAATGAATCCATAACCACAAAGTGGCTTCTGCTTTTTTGGTTACAGCTACCAGAAACTTATGAAAACAATGTGAAGTTTTGTTTTTTCACAACTTATATTAGAAATTCAAACTCTGGACAAATTCTTTTGAGAAAATGATGTACCTGGTAACACTACCACTCCACTTGCCATCACAACAACCATTTTATGTTGGATATCAATACTCGAGACAGATTCTCATTTCTTCTTGTTGAGATACAAACTCGGGACAAATTCTTTCCGAGTATATTTTCAACAGAACCAAATATATCCATGAACCATGATAATGGAGTATAAATTCAATTTCAAACACATGATAGAATCAATCATACAATGAAGTTCACAAACACCAAGCAGAACAGGGTTTTGACTTTTCCGATGCACATCAAACAAAAATATTTTCCCAATTATATGATAACTAAACGAACCTCAATCACGAATGGAAGTTTAGGGCCACAGGAACTTTGTACTTGGTTCACAGTTCTCTCAACTCATGTCTTCATTCCTCCATTGAAGTTATTGAACACGTGCTATTATATATACTCCACTCCTTTATATCAACGCCTTCTCTATTCAAATCTCCTACCAAAATCCTACAAGATCATGCAATTCATTAAGGCAAGAGTAAGTAAAGTTCTATCAATATTGTGAAAAAAAGATAAAAGTTTATTGTAAAGAACTGAAAAACAATATAGAAATAGTGAAAAACTGACAATCAATCCTTAACAGAACAATAGTAATTCAGTGAAATTTCAAGAACACTTTCGATTAGAAATTTGGACAGTTTCATTTTGTCTTTTAGAACTCAAATTCCAGGCAAAGCAGTCACGACTCACAATGCATAATCTCCAAATCATGCCACCACTCGCCCTCTTTATTCTCTTAACAAAATTATATAACAGAATTACTAAAAGAATCATAATAAAATATATTGTGCAACAAATGAATAGATTCAAAGAAAATACAAGAGTCAGCAAAGAAAGTGAACAAATAGATGCACCCAATAAATAGATGCAACTGCTTACATGTAAATACAATATCAAGGGAAAGTGAAACTGAACAACAAATGAAGAGAATCCATTTGTTGATAACATCATTAACATGCCCTATACCATCAAGGTAATCATCAATTTATAGTTGTTTCCGATTCCTAATGTTAAACAAGTGCATTCAAATTAAAGGGACTAATTTCGAAAGAAGTCGAATGAACACCAATATTAATATGAAATCAAAGCACATTGAAGTCTACTTCAATGAACACTGATATGGTGTTATGTGTTGGTCAAATTCTTATCTTATCGGGTAAATTCAATGTCAAACATATGATAAGAACACCACAGGAGGAATACAGAGCTGGGGTTTCGACTTTTCAGATACTAATGAAACACAAATAAGTAGCGAACCTCAATCCAGAATGGAAGTTTGAGGCCACACTTGAATTTGCAAACTAGACAACAATTGAAGATCATCACCTGTATATTTGATGATAATATCATCAATATACACCATCATGGTATGGTCGATTTATAGTTTCCAAGTATCAATCAAGTGCATTGAAGCTAAATCAATTCAAATTTCAAATAAGATATCAAAAGAGAAATTCTTTAATAAAATCTCACCAATCTTATAATTTATTCCTACTCTTATGTACAAAAAAAAAATGACAAGAAAGCTCAACCAAGAAAAGTAACATATACCAAATAACAAATCAATTACTAAAGAGAAAATTGTTGTAAGAACCAAATAGAAGCTTAAAAAGCTTCGAGCTAAGTGATGGGATTTGATGCTTTGTGTAACGATACAAATCCAAATAATCAAAATGATACCAAATTGAAGAGACCAAAAATAGCATTCAAAAGAAAGTAAGAGATATATCAGCAAATTTGAACTGAAGAACAAAATATTTCTGGACAACATGAAGAATTGGAAATGGGAAAAAAAAAAACTTGGACCATTTCTCGATTTGTGCGTGTCATCCTTGCGCAGGGGCCATGCTAATCTTCTCTGTATCGTTCCAATTTTATCGGATGTCTCCTAAGAGACAATCATATTGTTGTCGCCGTCTATATATAAACCCTTAAGCTCTGCTTTCAGCGGGCGATGTGGGATTCGGTATAAAGAAGACTTTAGTAAATGAGGTCACGCTCATGCAGTCATGCTGCGTGTGAGCCCTGAACCATTGATGTGGTGTTGTGCGGTGCTGTGCGAGTGTTGAGTGTGGAACTCTCTGCCTCTCTGGGTTGGAACCCTAAACCCTTTCTAGAAGGTAAACTGCAACAGGGGCTCTCTTTAGTATTTGAGTCTTAGGCCAATATATTTATTAATTTTTATTTTTTTTTGAAGGAAATATATTTATTAATTAAAGATAGATATATTACATTTGTTATAATATAATTATGCTAACTATGTTTGAAGTTTTTTTTGTTCAGAGGAATTATTTCTTTGATAATTTGTAAAAATACTTTGAAGAAAAATTCTGTGGATGAAGATGATAAAAAGTTAAAAACATTTATAAAACAAATGAGTATTCGGTAGGTTTGAAAATAAATTATTTTGAAAATTTATATCGAAATTATAAAATAAAGAATTAATTTTTTTTTCTCATCCACGCCATCAGAGATGACTCTAGTCTCTAGCTTGGGTCATAGACTCAAACTGACGTGGCTTACCACATCATCGGGTAACAGCTGATATGTCTAGATACGTCAGCAAAGTCTTCTCTGACGGGCCAATGCATATCAGCAAAGTCCTCGTTGATGTGTCCGGTCTTGTCAGCCAGATGCGCTGACGTGACAAAGCACGTCAGTTCGTCTCTCACCGGCGTGTCAGGTCATGTAAACACATATCCGTTGACGTGTTTGGTTACGTCAGCCAAACGTACTGACGTGCTCATTCAACAAAATTTTCCACACAAAAAAAAAAAAAGAGAGAAAAATTTCCATCTCCATACTTCGTACAGTTGAGGCATACGACGTCGTTTCTTTTTGGATCGTGATCGTCGAGATATCAGAAAATGGAGGCTCTGTGTCGCGAAATCAGGAAAAGAGAAGATCACATATAAAGAAAGGAAGGAAACATCGGAAAAAAAAAAACAGAACTACAAATACAGATTCATTCGAGTTTGCATGTTCCGATTTATCATTTCCTTTAGTCATCATCTAGCTGATACTGGATTCGAGGTTGCCGCCGCTTCCAAATCTAGTGTATCAGATGCTTTGTCTAACGATACAAATCTAAATAACCAAAAATGTACCAAATCAGAGACAAAAAATAAAATCAAAGAACATGGACAAAATATATGGATTTTGGATAGTAAAATATTATTCATTCTTTAAATTACAATAACCTTTGATACAGTAATGGTGAAGCTTTTGGTAACATGAGCTTGGGCACCCTTTTGCCTTCTTTTTAGAGACAAATTATTTAATGGTAAAATAGGATAATAAAAAAATTTACTAACATGATTGGGTCCTTAACACTCTTGGTATCTAATTCTCTCTCTCTCTCTCTCCCTCTCTCTGTGCAAACCTAAACCGTTTTTAATGAGTGATTTTTGGAAAAGAAAGTACCCGGTTAATTCTATCCAATAATGAGAAAAAAAGGTGGATCAGGTAGAGTGTTTTGTTGAAAATGATTTAGTAGCTATTCCAATATCCTATGATTATGATTTGTAAGCAAATTGGATCCCAAACCTAATTCTCCCAAATATAGCTGGCTATGTTAACAATAATAAGAAAACATTTTAATTTTCCAAATCAATTACCAAATCAGATAATAAAAAAGACAATCAAGCCTCTTTGCATGGGTCCTAATGTTTCCCCGTGCTTATTGTGGTTTTATAGATAATGGTGGGACAATATATATAAGGTGTCAAGTTTGAACTTTAGCAGGTTGACGGAGAAATTAAATCTCCAACCACCAAGACAATAGTCTTTGACGAAAATGTGAATGGGTTATAGCTTATAGGATGATCAATGGCACTAAAGATCTGGAAGATCAATGATAATATATACACATGGAAGACTGGGGAAAGAGTTTCATGAGTCATGATCATGATAATCACCGCACATCAACCGGGTGATGATATCAGATGGCCCAGATTTTTGTTCATTGGCCCATCACCAAAGTAATATCAGTAAGTGCTATTTTGCAGCTGGATCAATCATTGTTTAGAATCTAAAAAAAGTTCTAATGAAGGTTGAAAAGCTATTTAACTAGGGCATATATATAGATTGCTTAAGAATCAAGTCCCTGTTAAAGGCTTATTCAAGACATTACCTGTTAAATACTCATCTAAGACAAAAAGTGTAGTGAAAACCAAGTGGTACATCCATGAAAATGAAACTCTAACTTTCTATCTGAAAAAGGAAAAAATGAAAAAAAAAAAAAGATGGTTCTCTTGAAGTTATAAATTATAAAGATTAGAAGAGAGAAAGAACAAAACCTGGAACGGAACTGGGTGTGGATGATTCTTGAACTCAAAGCTTCAGCAGTACCTAACTCCTCTGCCAACCTTGTCTTTTAAGCAAAAACTCACACCCAAAAGCACTCACATCCACAGCTTACAGCCCATCACTCTTTTTCTCTCTCTCTCTCTCTCAAAATACTTTGTTGCTTATCAATGTACTCAAACTCAAAGCTTACACCTTCCAGCAGTCAAGGCATCAAAGCTAGAGCTCCAACCTTCTAGTAATCTATATCAAGATTTGTTCTCGTATTGAAGGAGCCACCAGATGGGTTCCTTCCAATCACCAATCACAATGCGGAGTCCCGCATTATTAGAAACTTCGTGTGGATATTTACTACAAGAATTGCAAGTGAGTTTCCTTTTTTTGGTGTTCAACAATTTATACGTAAGTAATGGGTTTAACTGTTTACATTCTACTGCTCTTTTTTGGTATGTTGGTGCAGCTGATTTGGGACGAAGTTGGAGAAGATAAGTTTGAAAGAGAGAAGGTTCTACTGGATTTAGAACAAGAATGTTTAGAGGTTTACAGGAGAAAAGTTGACCGTGCTAATATATCAAGAGCACGCTTGCATCAGGAACTGGCAGAATCTGAAGCTGAATTCACCCACCTTCTTCTGTCCCTTGGTGAACGATCTCTTCCTGGACGGGTACCTTATCCATCAATCTCTGTTCAGTAATTAAGCATGTGTTATAAAACATAAATTAAGCAGTGCATATAATATAGAATATCTGTACAAATGTGAATAGTACTCGGCATATAAATTCAGAATCCTGGCATCTTAGATGGAAAAGTGCAATGCATGTAGGTACTAAGACTTATGAACTCAGAACATGTTAACATTTTCATCAAATTTCATCATAATAATCAATTGAACAGAAATTTTCCTAACAACTCGCAAGATTGGGACTTCTATTGCGATCTGCTTATCTTGAACAAGAAATTCCTTGCATTGTGTCAACTCATTATTATCTTTGCAGCCAGAAAAAATGTCTGGAACCTTAAAGGTGCAGTTAGATTCAATCACACCAGCTTTGAGAGAGATGCGATTGAGGAAAGAAGAGAGGGTGAACCAATTCAGAGCTGTGCAAGCACAAATTCAGAAAATTTCTGCTGAAATAGCTGGTCTATCAGAATATGATGATTCATCAAAAACAATCGTAGTGAATGAGAATGATCTTTCACTGAAGAAACTTGAGGAATATCAGACTGAGCTACAAAGACTTCATAATGAGAAGGTACATTAACAATTCTTTATTAAAAAAAAATTCAGGATATCAAACAAAGTACTCAAAAACTGAGTTCTATAATCTTGTTTTTCTTTGGTTGGCTTGAAGAATGACAGACTCCAGAGGGTAGAAAAATATATAGGCCAGGTGCATAATCTGTCTGCAATTTTGGGAATGGAGTCTTCCATGATCATAACAAAGGTTCACCCCAGCTTGAATGAATTGTATGGAATATCAAAAAACATAAGTGACAACATTTTAGCAAAACTCAATAGCACAGTGGAATCTCTAGAGGAAGAAAAGCAGAAGCGGCTTGAGAAGGTGAAAATTTCATATACTGTGCTAGCCTTATGTTTTGAGAAAATCTTATATGCAGGAGCTTCCACATGGATTATATATAAAACATCAATAGCTGCTATGCACAGTTTCAAGCTTCAAACTTTTTATTTTAAAGATACAATTCACTGGTTACCTGAAGTATCAGCATGTCAAAGTACTTCATTTAGCTTTTGTGGATTTGCAGCTTCACCATCTTGGCAAAGCACTGACAAACTTGTGGAATCTTATGGACACACCCTATGGAGAACGCCGAAGGTTTTCTCATGTTACCAGTTTATTGTCATCCTCATCAACAGAAGTATCAAAGTCTGGAAGCCTTACCCATAATATAATCGAGCAGGTTAGTATACATGATTCACAGTACTCCAAACTGACAGAAAAAAATAGAATAATAATTACTTAAAATTGTTTTCAATTTTCAATAACTAGACATAATATTTATTGAAATTGTCAAGGCGGAGGCTGAAGTCAAGAGACTGGATCAGTTAAAAGCAAGCAAGATGAAAGAACTTTTTCTGAAGAAACAGAATGAGCTAGAGGGGATATGCAATAACTCACACATGGAGATTCCTTCACAATCAGAGATGGACAAAATAATAAACCTTATAAGCTCTGGTGGGTAGAGAGTGAATAATTTCCAGTTTCAAGATATGTTCTGTTGTCTTTTATAAATCTAATGTAGCCTATAAATTGACTTCGACATACAAAAGGGGAGATGGATCATGCAGATCTCCTCACGAGCATGGATGAACAGATATCAAGAGCAAAAGAAGAAGCTTCTAGCAGGAAGGCAATAATGGAGAAGGTGGAAAGGTGGATCTTGGCACGTGATGAGGAGCGCTGGTTGGAAGAATATAGCACGGTCTGTAACCCACAACCATTTGCCTACATTTTAGTTGGCTCCAAATTTACTGCATTGGTTTCATGTTTCCTATTTCATGCATTTTTACAGGATGAGAATCGATATTCAGTCAGCAGAGGTGCTCACAGGAACCTACGACGGGCTGAAAAGGCCCGAATAATTGTCAACAAAATCCCAGGTAACGAAGGTGGTTTCTCAACAATTTAAGCCAGTGAGAAGCAGGAACTTTCAAGGGCCAATTTTCATTGACCAATCATAATAAAACAAGAAAATTTAAAAAGGTGCATAACAAAAATATCCAAATTAATCTCGATAACGAAATTCGTAGGCAAAACAAACCAGGTAGACCAAAATATCATTAACAGAATTAATGAGATTACAGAAAGCCTTACAAATTCTAGCTTGAAAAGTTTTTCGAATTTAGATCATGCAGTGTTATGGCCATTGCATATTATTCACAATCACTCACTACTTTAATGCAGCTTTGGTAGACTCCCTTATAGCAAAGACTAAGGGCTGGGAAGAAGAAAGAAACAAAGTTTTCTTGTATGATGAGGTAAGATCATAGTGATGGCTTATATAATCAATGCAGCAAAAATATAAGAATGGTCCTTTGGATTTGTTTCAGTGTTTTTTGAGTTCTAATTTTCATTAGAAAGAAAAAGCATTTTTCAAAATAGAATAATTGTTTTGGTGTAATCCAAAACCGGACCTAATATGTTAGGATGATCTTGAATTAGCCAAAAAAGAAACAGGGTTTGTAAAACAATATAAACAGATCCCTAGTTTTCAGCCCATAATAATGCCCAACAGTTTGGAATCCCTATAAAATCAAAATGATCTTGTACGCACACATTCTCCTATATTAATTCAAGCACTCCTTATTTAACTGATCAATATATCAGAATCTACATCTGTGGTCATCTAGGTACCTCTGCTGGCAATGCTGGAAGAGTATAACATGTTGAGACAGGAAAGAGAGGAGGAGAAACAAAGACAACGGGTTAGTATTATTTAACACACAATAACAAAGAATTTCATATATTCTCATCTCTAGCTTTCCAAAATTAGCATGTCAATAAAATCGAGCTTCGAACCAGAATGACATTTAATATCCATACCTTTAGATTCTAATGATGTGGCATTTCCCTGGCAGGAAAATAAGAAGGTGCAGGTCCAGGTAGTTGTTGAGCAAGAAAATGCCTTTGGGTCCAGGCCAGGCACCAGCAGTCGGCGTATTTCAAACAGGAGCTTGAACGAAGGCTTCAACAATGCAAGTCCTTTAAATAGAAGAGTTTCTTTTGGTATCCAACAGTTGGGATCAAACAGCATCAATTCAGCAACTCAAGGCATATCCTTCGTGAAGGAAGGGAGGAAGGCGCACGTACAGAAGAAGTTTTCCCGGCCCAGTCTCGTTTCTCAGCATAGAGATGAAACAGCATCACTGGTGTCAACATTTTCTGGTCCCGTATCTCCTTGATATTGAAGTCGGAGTTGTAGATCTTCATGTCTGATGAGAATTCATAAGCAGATGTCATTAGAGGAATCTTGATCTCAGGAAAAACAAAGAATAAATTCATTTGTTGTAACATTTTATGAAAATACTTGTGTATTTATGTCTTGACCTTGTATATCAGTCACTTGTCTAGAACCTGAAAGAACAATGATTGCGATAACAAAAAATAAAAGTTTTGAGAGTTTTTGTGTTCTTACTCTTAGTATATAGTACATGTGCACGGTGCAGCTACCTTACCACATAAATAGCTACTTGGAGCTATGATAAATTATGTTTGTAATCAAAGAGCTAGAATTGCATCTCTATCGATTGAATTAATGACTGCCAATTTGAATAGAACCTGTCAACTATAAAAATTCAAAGACATTATGCAGTTAGCTGCACAAATAATACAGACATGCTTTGTTTATCAACAGGCAAGAAGCATATTTCATCTAGTATTATTAGAATTGCTTATTTAAAATTTAAAAAAAAATGCTATTCAATTACAATCACTCTTCATCCAGTGACAACAGGGAAATCAGAAAACCACAGTGAAGCTGAGCTTGACCAGAGTATCACAGTTTCTTCATATGTAACGTAAACCCACCCACCAAACAATGTTCCAACACAGAATCTAATGTAATCACCAAATATGTTTCGACAATTTCTTGTGAAAATTAACAAACTCAATTCAACAGTCATCATCGGTAGCATAAATTATGTATCAGCAATGAAACACTGAAGCAACTGCAACTTTGCGATTAATGATGTAAATTAATTTGAGTCAGAATTTACAGTGGAAGTAAAACATATAATGTCTTGCACAAACAGCAGCATTTGACGAACATGAAATTAATTTCATTGTTACTGAAAAGTCAAAAACACTAATCAAGCAAATTCCGAGCCATTTAATTTTGTTACAAAACCCATACACTTCTCAGGAATATATTGTTTCAATTTGATCAAACATATAAAATCTACAAAAACAAATTAACTTCTACTACAGTTAATAAATCAAAACCTAAGAATCGTTGATCTCGACCGGATCTTCACTCGGCGGTTTCCTAAAGAAATCATCGATGCGGCGAGTGCCAACGGGTAAAGGCTTCTCCGGTTCAGGATTTGAACGAGTGCGCTCAGTTGCCGGACGATCCAGGGGCTGAGTCGGCACGGGGAGCGAGTCGAGAAGGAAATCACTCGTCGGTTGATGCCTTTTGACGGCGATTCGCATGTGTTCGAGATTTATAGTCTTTCGCTTCTTCTCGATTGTGACTTTAGCGGAATTTTCGGCGAGTAATCGGAGGAAGAGTTCGGTGGAGGTCGCGACCACGAACATGGCCTCTGAGGTTATCTTGTTGATATCTTTGTCGAGTTTCATTATTTTCTTGACCCGACTGATCGGGAATTCGGGTCGGATCGTCTCAGTGTTGTCTTCTTCTGCCATTGGTAGACTGAGATTTCGATATTGAAATGTGAGAGAGTTATAGAGGAAAACAAACAACAAATTTAGGGTTTTGGTTTTTAGCGGGAAAAATTTGATACTTTCGACGGTTTCCAGTCTCCAGACTGGACAAAAATACCCCTTCGATAAGGAATGGTAAAGTGGTAAACAGTCAATTTTCTCGGTCCTTTGAAGGTGTTATTGGGGTAGTTTGGTCTTATTAAAACTTGATCCGCCATGCGAAATGTTTCTGGCGCCATATTTGAGTCAAGTCTTATTGGATATTTTGTGAATACACATTCTTTTAACATCAATTGTTTTGAATCATTTTTCAGATTAGTAACATTATTAATGGATAATTTGATCTAACCCATCGGCATCACTGAGTTTAAAAAAATTGCATAAATTAATATGGAGCATAAAGGGATGTCAAAAAATCTTCTAAAGGGTTTGTTCTCCGTTTGGTTCCGATTAGATCTATACTTACAAATTGTAATTAAGGAAATAGTAGAGACGAATAGATGATAATGAATTTCAAATTAATATCATATTGGGATGGAGATTCAATTAATATGTTGAATTTAACCCATTGACATAAATAATATATAAATTTAAAATTTTAATGTAGGAAACACCTCTGGCTATTATTATTAATTTTTTTAAATTGATAATTTATGAATTGAATTTACCGAACACGATATCCTGTGTTGCAATGTGCTCCATTTTTTATGGAGATCATCGACCTTTGTTCGTGGAAGAGACCAGTTGACGCTTGATAGTGGCCATCGACATCCTCCTTGAATGGAGGCATTGATTTCCTTAAAAGAGACAGATGACCTCAAACTTATGAAATACACATAAAGCCCAAAATTGATATTTTTCTTCACTTTACTATTGTAAATGATTATCCACAGTTCCACACACTTCCACCACGTTGGTTGGGTGTTCTTGTCACATAAAAATCGAGACTAATTATCGACTTTGTGATTTGGTTAAGCAAGCCCACGCTTTCACCATGTGGAGCATTCTTGTCACTTAAAACCAATACTAATTATTGGCTTTGTGATTTAGATTTATTATATTTACAGAACTTGTGATTTGAATTTATTTACTTGCATATTCCATCCCATGTCATTATATTTTTGTAGGTTTGCCTTTGATTTTGCACCCTGATATATAATTCTCACTCCTTTAAAGTAATTTATTATTATTAGTATTATTATTATTAGTATTATCATTATTTAGTTTAAATTAACAATTTTAAGGGTAAAAATGTTTTTAGTCCCTCTAGTTTACCTTATTGTTCGGTTTGGTCCCCCTAGTTTCAGGATTTGCCTGTTTAGTCCCCGTAGTTTAGGTTTATGGTTGGTTAGGTCCCTACCGTCCAATTTCGTTAGGGTTTTCAAAAATTCCGTCAATGGTGTAAGGGTAAAATCGTAAAGTTGTCTTGTGTGCTTCTAGAATGTTTTTTAAGAAGGGCAAAACGGTAACTTGATGTATAAATAATTGAAATAATAAATAATTACAGAAAAAAGAATTAAAAATAAATATTTAAAATTAAAAAAAAAATTAAAAAAAAATTAAAAAAAACCAATCAAACCCTTTCTCTTTCTCTCTTTCACCGCCTCTCTCTCTCCCCTATTTCCCTTATTCATCTCTTTCTCTCCCTCTTCAATCTTCTCGCTCTCTCTCACCGACACAAAACCACCCCCACCACCAAACCATCACACCGTAGGTCACGCCATTCAAGAAATCTAGGCATAGCGACGACGTGGGTTTCGTCTGTTGCTGTTATGGTGGCCGACGACAACGACGTGGGTTTATGTCCACTGCTGTTCTGGTGGCCGACGGAGCTAGGTTTGGACGGCAGCGCATCTAAGGTTTCTCATTTTGTTTTGATTTTGGGTTTTGAGATTTTTGAATACTTAGTTACTTAGTTTATTGAAATGTTTCTCTAACTCTATATGTATATTTTGATGGAGCATAACTTCCTCCATTGTTTCAACCAAATTTGACTCTTTATTTTAATGGACATGGGTTTGAATTGCCTGAGTATATATATATTGATCTTGTTTTATTTAAAAAAAAAAATTGATTGTATATTTTTGGTTTAATTTCAATTTTTTTTTTTTTTTTATTTGGTGGAGATCCAGATTCGATCTCCACCGTCCATCTCATGAGATAGAGAGGTGGAAGGTCTGGATCTCCACCAAATCCATTTTAAAATTTAAATTTTTGTTAAATAATTTCTTGATATGCTTTTGTTCAAACACAATTTTTTTCTAGATCTTGATTTGTTCAAAATATTTTTTCCAGATCTAGTTTTGTTATAAAAAAAAAAAAGTATAGATCTTGTTTTATTAAGAAAAATAAATTGATTGCATATCTTTAGTTTAATTTCAAATTTATTTTTTATTTTTTTGGATTTGGTGGAGATCCAGATTCGATCTCCACCATCCATTTCATGAGATGGAGAGGTGGACGGTCCAGATCTCCACCAAATCTATTTTAAAATTAAAATAAATTGATTGTATAGTTTTAGTTTAATTTCAAATATATATATTTTTTTGGATTTGGTAGAGATCCAGATTCGATCTCCACCGTTCATCTCATGAGATGGAGAGACGGACGGTCCGGATCTCCACCAAATCTATTTTAAAATTTAAAACTTTGTTATTTTTTAATAATTTAAATATTTATACGAAGGGTAAAATAGTATTTTCATCAAAAGTCAGACTTTAGGGGCCATTAAGGACGTTTTGGCTTCTAATCTTGTCAGACTGTTTGTTTTTAACGAATTCTATAATAGAAGGACTAAATGGGTCAATCCTGAAACTAGGGGGACCAAACTGGACAATAAGGCAAACTAGAGTGACTAAAAACATTTTTACCCTAATTTTAAACCTAAAAAAAATCCTTTAATTGAATTACCTTTTAATTTTGTTATAGTATGTAATAGTGAATCACGATTGTTAACTATCATGTATAATACTCGTGTTAATTTGTAATAAGCAATAAGTGGATTTTTTTTTGGAGAAAAAACCATAACTAGCCATAGGAAATATTAAATTTTTATTACTAACCACTTTTGAAACTTTAATTGTTCATAACCACTTTTTTTAAAAAAATTCAGTGTATATCCTTAAATTACTAGAGTACCCCTGAAAATAGTTTTATTTTAAATCTCGAAGCAAACTTGAAATCATGGGTAAATTGAAATGTCCAAACTTGAAATCATGCATAAATTGAAATATAAAAACTTGAAATCATGTCTAAAATTGAAATGTTCAAACTTGAAATCTAGATTAAATTGCAATTTTCCCTTTCTTCTTCTTCCTTATCTTCTTCCTCAAACATTAGGTTTTTTTTTTTGTTGCTTTGTTTCCCTTTTCCTGTAGATCACCTCGCCGACGAAGGGGGATCGATTTTATCACCGGCGAAGCAGCAGCGAACGGCGAGGAGGTGGCACACAAACGGCGAAGCAGCAGCGCACGCGAGGACAAGCTTCGTCACCGGCGAAGCAGTAGCGCCGAACGTGGCGCGAAGCCCAGGAGGTCGCCGACGCTCGGCGACACCTTCGCCGGCACTCGGTGACCCTCAACACACCCGAGAGAGAGAGAGAGAGAGAGAGAGAGAGAGAGAGAGAGAGAGAGAGAGAGAGAGAGAGAGAGAGAGAGAGAGAGAGAGAGAGATTGGGGAGAGAGAGAAAGAAAAAAGGGAAAAGAGAGAGAGTGGGCTTGATGACCCTTTTTATATGAGGGCTTTCCAGTAATTTTACAAAAAAAATGGTTATAAACAATTAAAATTTCGTTTGTGGTTAAAAACGAATTTCTCCTAATATTTGTGGTCATTCTGAGTAATTTCCACTTTTTTTGGGGTTATTACTTTAATTTGATATTAGTCTGTGTTTCATGGGTTTATATTTATCGTTGTTAGTGTCTTGTTGACATTTTGGACAAAATTTACACTTTGAGTTTAGAAATTCTAATAATAGAATCAAAATTTAATTGGTTTGATTGTTATTATTCATTACCATTTTTACAATTTTAGATGTTTGAACCAAGCCCTCATGAAAAAGAAATTCTTGCCTCGGCCATTGCTCTCTTTCACCGTCTCTCATAGACTCAAACGTTTCTACAAGTAAATCTCTAATCATTTTCTATACTAAAAAGAAAAAAATTACTAGATCCACTTCTTCGCAGAACCACATTGTGAAGACTTGTAGAAACTCACTTTTGATTCATATTGTGAGATTGAAATAATACACTCATCCTTAAAGAATTTAATTTTGGTTTCGAATTTTGGTAGGAGTAAGACTTGATATATACTCTATGCCGAAACTTATTTATCGAGGTTTTTTTTTTTTTTTTTTTTATTCTTTTTTTCAAATATGTTTTACCTTTTTTTTATTATCAATTTTTTTTTATAACATATTAAAACTTAAATTATTAACTTGATGTTTATCGGTCATAGAAAGGGATACAAATTTCAGTCAACCTAAACAAATAATGTAAGGTAACAAAACCCACGATCTATTATTGTATAATAATAATAATAATAATAATAATAATAATAATAAAAAAAAGAGTATATATATATATTAAAATAAATAAAAATAAAAATAAAAACTATATAACCAGGTACAATAAATCCCCCGTACGCAGACGATAATTTGTCAACCGAATACAGAAACCACAGTTTTTCACTTCTGCAACAGAGTCCCAACTCCCGATTATCAGACGAAAAGCGACTTCTTCTTCTTCTTCTTCTTATAATTCCGGCAAGAACACAAAAAATGTCTCACAAGTGAGTCATCGATTCTTGAAAACCCGTGAATTCTCTCATCAGATATAAGTTAACAATGCCCAGTTTTAACATTAATTTTTAATTTTGCTTTGTTACAGGAGGTCCTCCATCAACCGTCCACCAACCCCAGATGTAGACAAGGATCGTGATAATCAAGAACCCACCCTTCAAGAAATCATCAACATCAAGGTGGTTCTTCAATGAAGTTCTGTTTGCATTTTTTTTTTTAGAATTAAAATTAATTGTTTTGTTGTTTTACAAAGTGCAGCTGATTGAGAGTGGAGAGAAAGAAAGATTGAAGGAGCTTTTGAGGGAAAGGCTTATAGAATGTGGTTGGAGGGATGAGATGAAAGCTCTTTGCAGGTTTGCTCTTTTTAGTTGGTTTTGTTGTT
Organism: Acer campestre; assembly: GCA_954870605.1. Lineage (NCBI taxonomy): Eukaryota > Viridiplantae > Streptophyta > Magnoliopsida > Sapindales > Sapindaceae > Acer > Acer campestre. Next base: position 31,791,553 of record OX940806.1, read on the forward strand.
ACAAGTTTTTATGGTTTATTATTTATTTTTTTATATTGGGTTGTTGTTTGATTTGATCCTTAATGAAATTGAATCATTGAATGTGATAAAGATAAGTCTTTTTGTGACAAGTTATTTGATGCTTGATTGTGAGAGTGGTTTAGAGTAGAAATCCTTGAACCTTGTATGTGAATTCTACATGTTCAAACGATGAAAAAGCCTGCTAATTGAACAATGTTTGAGCTGGATCCTAATCCTTGTTTTCTGATTGTATTAACTTGTTAATTGAAACTTTTCCTTTTGTAACTAAAACACTGCATATTGAATGAACTTTAGGGATATGTGCTTAGCATCACTTGCTCGTTCGTCGAATCATTTTTGAATTACTACATGTTTTGTTGGTTTCATGTTGGAATCTCTGTATTTGATTCCAGAGATGCAGAATGTTTGGGCTGCTCTTGTATACCTTATCTAAATGAAACTGTTTGAATAACTAGAGTATCACTGGGATTTATATTGTAGCTTGTTATCACTTGCAAGAAAAATAACCTACCGATCCAGATTCCTTGCTTTTATGTTTTGGTTGGCGGGGATATTTCCAAAGCTCTCATTATACATTGCGCAACATCCATTATATGCGCCACATCCTTTAAATTTTGTGGTTTTGGCTTTCTATTTCCATCATATCGCAATTCTTGAATATTCTGATAGAGTGACTTTTCTAGCACTGTAAATTTTTTTGTTTGATCTTCTATCAGGGCATATACAAGAAAGAAAGGAAGGGGTAATGTTACAGTAGATGACCTAGTACATGTTATTACTCCAAAGGGCAGAGGTGGGTGTTTATTATTCTTGTTCTGCTTACCCAAAACTTCATGTATGAACTTGTGTTTTGGATTGATTCTCGTATAACTTATGAACTGCAAGAGTTGAGTTTTTATTTCGGGATTTGGAGTTTAATTTGCATTCAAATTAGAAGCAATATAAGACTAGGTATAGAATAGAATGTTGAAAACACAGATAGAGAGGAAACACCCGTTTTAAGAAATTAGAGTTTATTAACTTGGACTGAGTTTTGGGCAAAATTTGACCAATGTAAACCATAGATCCAACATATTCCTCTTTGTTTTTGTCATGTGGAGAATTTTGATGTCTGCTGATGTACCTACATATATCCGCCGTTTAAGTTTCACTTGCTGTTGAATGGATCTTACCTGTTGGCTGTAGCTATGCTTCTACACATCAGTCCTGCCAATTTATTGTCTGCATTGCTTATGTGTCCGCAGCATCTGTTCCTGATTCAGTGAAGGCTGAGTTATTGCAGCGAATCAGATCATTTCTTGGGTCAGCTACTACTTGACAATGTTTGGAAGTCAGGAATCAACAAATTTGCCATATCGAGTTTCTTTGTGAAGTGGTGCTGTTCCCCTGTCAACCGGAAATCAATTTGAAGCATTGTTCCAGGAAATGCTCCCAATTGAAGACATCCGGGTTTCATGACTGATGCAGCTGTTTTTCCCCTAGTGAGTGTAAGGTTCCGTAATAGAACAGTTTAAATGATATTGAGCCTATATTTTGTGCTATATGTAACACCCCCATTCTCTTTCCAATCAAAAACTGCCCCCAGACATTACTGTCTATGTTGTAATTTAGAAATCAGAACTCTTTTTCAGGATAAGTCCCGGATTGTCGCCAATGAAAATGTTTCAGGTGCATTCACAACCATTAAGATGCACAAATATTATCAGTCGCGATAGTTTTGTAGTCCCGTTTATTCAATCAAAATCAGATTATTCTTATTTCTTACAATCAAATCAGACTATGCACAAATGTTTCGGGTGCTGTTTTTTTTAAAATGACAATTGATACTTCTACTCCATGACAATCTGACGAAGATAAGCTTATTGTGAGCATTTTATTTTATTGCTGAAAACATTATAGTAATAACAAATTTTTATGTATGCAAATATAAAAAAACCTTGACCGGGTGTTGAAATTATTAAATCAAGGGAAAATTGCACAGACATTCCTTGATAACATTTGCTTAAAATTGTACTTGGATATTCAAAACTTTCAATATTTTAGTATTTTACTGAGTTCATTTTCACCTATAACAAAACAATAAAACGTTCTAATTTGATTCTAAATAAAAAATATATACATTTAAATTCATAGTACAAGCCCATCCGGCTCAATCCGCCACATCGAGGGCCTGGGCTTGGCTCGCACCCAGTTGAAAGGGCAGGTTTGAACATATATTTGAGGCCCGTCGGCCCTAAGGGCCGAGTTTGAGGGCCAGACCGGCCTTATAGTCTGAAGCCTGTTAGGTCCGAAAGGTGGATTGAAAATTTTCCGGTGAGTATCTTTGATGAAGTCATGAAACATATTAATTTGCGGATGGAGTTGGGGTGGGAAGAGAGAGGATTGAAGAGTGTTTGGAGACGAAGAACAAGAGAAAGAGAGAAAGTGGAGATAAGACGTGTGAGAACAAAGTAAAACTGTAAAAGGAAGGGAGAGAGAGAGAGAGAGAGTGTGTGTGTGTGACATAATCAAATAGGGCAATCTGTGCATTTTTGGGCAGAGTGTTTTTTATATCAATAATGCTAAACATCCCACTTTTTTCATCCCACTATATGTGACATTTGAGGTGTTAAATTGTGAGTGGATACACATTAATGATGATTTATCTCACCTACTTCATGTATCCACTCACAATTTGACACCTCACATGCCACATGTAGTGGGATGAAAAAGGTAGGATGTAGTATTACTGTTTTTATATAGAGGTGTCAAAAGTGTCGGATCGACCCGTACTCGTTGTGGGTTTTACCCGTTTTCACACAAACCCACTTGCCCCAGTCCACCACATTGAGGGTCCAGGCTTAGCTCATCATTGGACTTAGTTAAGGTTTGTTACAGCCGTTTGGGCCTTTGTTCAACTGTGCTATTTTTGATTACCACAATGAGTATTGCCACTTAAATAAATTCTCTACACTCATTTTCTAATAAGATTATTTATTTTAGGAATGTTTGTATTATATTTGCTAACTAAAAAATAAATTTATTTATTTTGGATAAGTGATTTTATTCATTTGATTTTTGAATTTTGTAAGTGGAAATTGTTAAATTCAGTCGCGACCGGATTAGTCACCGGCTTTCCTTATGACATGTGGCAAAAAGGTTATTTACATTCCATTATTACCCTTGTAATTTGGTCAATATTTCACGATTTATTACATAAATGCCATCATTTTGGATAGATGGCAGCAAAATAGGTGGAGAGTGGTTCGGTCGCTCACTGGGCGACTGAACCAAGCATTGTTCTTATGTAAGTATATTATTCCTTTCAAATATAGGGTTTATTTTTATAATCTAAACTTTTTTTTTTGGCGGGCCGACCCACATGGCTCGTACCTGCTCGGGTCTCAAATGGGCTTGGACCTTGGGCCAGACAGGGCTTAAAAATATGTATGAAGACCGGGCTTGAGGCCCGACCTTTAATATTAAAAGCCTGTCCCACAAGCCCTCATGGAAGATTTTTAGATGAGTCGGGCGGTCCAGGCTCGACCCGTTTGACACCTCTAGTTTTAACGGTGTTATGAGAGTAGATATTTAGGTCATGTATGTAGTATTTGATTTCGTTAGGTCTGGGCACACCTCTAATCCATTTATTTGAGATTTAAAATAAAAAATAAAATGTCATACTTTAAAAAGTAAAAATAAAAACTCATGTAAAAAATATACATAATATAACGGGTTATATAGTATTACTCGGAAGAAGAAGGAGAGAGAGAGAGAGAGAGAGAGAGAGAGAGAGAGAGAGAGAGAGAGAGAGAGAGAGAGAGAGAGAAAAAAAAAAAAAAAAAAAAAAAACCAAAACAAAAACAGTTGTGGGTTCCAATTGGGCCCTTAAAAGCGGTTACATACTTACATGCGATGTGAGCGCGACGGTTGATTACAGACGTGTATCTATCTATCTACGAAGCAAACCGTAAAAACCGAACTTCTTCAGGCTTCAGCCTCCTCCAGGACGGTGCCATTACGACAAATTCACAGCAAAGTCGCTCACTTGTTTTGTTTCAGCAAAACCCTAGCGTCAACTTGAAAAAAATATTTATATGGAGTTCTCTCAAGCCGATTTCGACAGGCTTTTGAAGTCCGAGCACAATCGAATAGACGCCGAAGCCAACTACGCTAAGGACCCTCTCGATGCCGAGGTTCGTTTCCTTTTTATAGCACCTCAACATTGCTTTGAATTTTTTAGTTTGTTATTCGACATTTTCGTTTTGTATTCATTTGTTGTTGTTGTTGTTGTTATATGGTTTCTGTTTTATGTGAAAACTTGTTATTTGGGGCTATTTTGTAAGTTTTGTGTGGCTTTAATGTATTATAAATCGCTAAAATATGCAGAATCTGACCAAGTGGGGAGAAGCATTGCTTGAATTGTCTCAATGTCAAAGTGCCTCAGATTCAAAGAAGATGATAAATGGTGTTTTGTTTATTCAAAAAAAAATTTGTTCTCTTGAATGATTTAAATTAGCTGAGGTAGCTAGTAATGTTTTATTTTTCCCTTTATCCTTGTTAACGAAATGAATTCCATCCTTCTATAGATGCCATTACAAAATTGGAGGAGGCTTTGGTGTTAAATCCCGTGAAGCATGAGACTTTATGGTGCTTGGGAAATGCGCACACCTCTTGCGGATTTTTGACTCCTGACCCTACTGAGGCGAAAGTAAATTTTGATCAGGCATCAGAATTTTTTCAAAGAGCAGCTGATGCGGTAAATCTCTTATCATATGGCTTGAAAAATTTAAGTTATAGAATCTGGGCGAAGGTAAATAATAGAGGAATTTTTGTTGTAGGAACCAGAAAATGAGATCTATCTTAGGTCTCTAGAAATCAGTGCGAAGGTATGGTATTCTTATTGATCCTTATATTTATATTTCGAAAGTTCTGATTTTTATGTACATTCAGCATGGACATCCTATTTCAACTATTTATGCCGTAGAGTTCACATAGTAATTAATTGGCTAGTTAAATTTGACGCTTGGTGAATGTTTCGTTGTTTAGATTCTATTTTTTTAAGTTTCTTCAATTAATGTGTTAATTTCTCAAGGTTAGGAGCTTGTTTGTTTCAGCATGCCGTGAACTCTAGAGGTCTGAAGGGATATCATGACATTTTTTCTAGCACAGGTTCGGTTTGTGAGTAAATTTCGAAACAGTGTTAGTTTGTGGCTGTAAAGCTTTTAGGTCTTCTGACTCTTCTCACTAGAATATATCTGATGTAAATTTAATCTTGTATAATAAAAACTGACTAGACATGGGTAAAGGTGGTAAGGATCCGCCATTGGCCCACACACAGACTTCAATTGAGTGTTGACCAATTTGGATAACTGCTGAAATTAGCCATTTGCTGTACTGAAGTAATCAAGAATCATGTCTTTCTAGGCCCCAGAATTGCACATGGAAATACATAAGCATGGAATGACTCAGCAGGCTATGGGTGGAGGATCGTCTGCCTCTTCTAATGTGCAGGTGTGATTTCTAGATTATTTCCATATCCATACTGCAACCTGAGTTAGATTTTTATTTTTATTTTATTTTTATTTTATTTTATTTTATTTTTGCATTTTTAAGGACAAATTGTAATTCACATACATGGTTACTTAAATGAAACACGTCCTTATGATTTCTTTTAGGAATAATCTGCTGATGATTTGTTGTGACTTGTAATCTTCGTTATTTCTTGACATTATGTTCCATCTGTGATGTGTATTTTTTTTCCCCTTCTATGTTTAAAATTTCATTCATTTTCTCTGTTTGCATCCGTCATTCCTTTTGCCAAGAGAGGACTTGGGATCTATCCTTATTTGATGGTATTACGTCACAATAACTGAATGCATATATGAATTGAGCATCAATTGCCTATCATGGATACATTATCTAGATGTAATGGTGGTTATGCTCATCAACAGGTAGTTGTTGATGAAACTCAAAAATCACACTTTCTATTGACCCAATCCTTTTAACTTTATCAGATGGAATGAACAAAAAGGTTTCAACGTAGCAGACAATTTCTTTTAGATTTCAACTCATAGCTGACAATAGATCTAGATTATATCTAATTCTAATTTCTGAAATGATTCATGATGATTCTTCTTGTTCATGACTAGAAGAAGGTCAAACTATTTCACTTGTGTTTTGGAAATCTCGGTGCTATGATGGGCAAGCAGCAAAGGAGAATATGGTTATGGATTTTATCATTATCCTATCCTACCAATGACCACATGAGAGGATGTCTGTAATAGCTAATAATTTGCTCTGCTACTTTTAAATAACTTAGTTAATTTTGTCATATTACTTCTTTAGTTCTTTTTTTGTGTCCATAGGACCATTCTTCTAAATTGCTTGTTTTATTTCAGAGTTCCAAGAAGAAGAACAGTGATCTCAAGTATGACATATGTGGATGGATAATCCTTGCAGTTGGAATCACTGCATGGGTGGGAATGGCAAAGTCCCACATGCCTCAACCTCCTGCAAGATAATCTTTATGTTTGTTCTGTCTTTGAGGTAAATGTACTGGAGTCTTCTGGGAGGTTCAAATTATTGCCTAGGATGAGATATGGTTTATTGAATACTGCTTGTGGTATGCTACCACATGTTGATTTTGACTCATCTTTTAATTATTTATTTTATTTAAAATAGTATCCACTAATTTTAGGCTTTATTAGTGATCTGTATGTGTATTTTGTAGTCTAGTTGTTAAGCTTTTCTTGAATCATTTATGAGGGAGAAGGGGTTCTTTTATGGCCAAACTAATATTACTGGATTTAAACTGATCAAAACTCTTTTGTTTCAATGGAAGGAGGTTGGTTTCTATGCATGAGTTCTTAACATGACATTTCTCTTTCTCTTTTTCAGTTAATGTCATTTTTCCTAGACGCGAGGACATTAAATTTGTAATAAGAATGCATATGCTTGATATGTGAAAAAAAAAAAAAAAAAAAAAGCTATCCAAAAGCTAACTTAATTTTAATTTAATCTCTCATATATTAAGATATGCAAGTGAATTTCATGCCAGTCTATGGTTCTACATGTGGGGATATAAGTCTGTAATAAGAATTACAGATGCTTGATATGGGATGCAGAGGGAAAAAAGGAACACTATCTAAAACCTTAAATTTAATCTCCAATTATCAAGATAGGCAAGTGAATGCTTGCCAGTCTATGGTGCTGCTATTTCTGTTACTGCTTATTTCAAAAGTGAGGAATATGTTCACATGATAATATATTAAATTTGTTTTCTTTCTTTTGCCGCTGAATCTTAATTTTCTTATATTTTGTTTCTTTTCAATTTTCATAAAATTACATATGGAAATTTTAAACTATGATATGTTATTAATGTGACTGCAATTAGGAAGTTTTTCCTAATTATGCTCTAGATGTGAGCTACTATTATCAAGATAGGTAAGTGAATTCAAGCCAGTCTATGGTGCTACAATTTCTGTAACTGCTTATTTCAAAAGCTAGGAATATGTTCACATAATGAGTAATGACATAATAATAGATTAAATTTGTTTTCTTTCTTTTACTGCTGAATCTTAATTTTCTTATGATTTTATTTTTTTTCAATTTTCATAAAACTACATATGAGAATTTTAAACTATGAAGTATTATTCAATGTAGACTGCAATTAGGAAGTTTTACCTAATGATGCTCTAGATTTGAGCTTCCAAATTTCCTGTGTCCCTTGTTCATCTGTGTGCTTATTTCTCCATTTAATGGATGTCTTCATCTTTTTGATATTTGTGAAAAGGTCTACCTCTAAATTATCAGGAACCAAGACTCTGGTCTTTGATTCATAGTTATTATGCAGCTATGGCCTGGCTTTTAATCTCTTGATGGGGGATGCATTGCAGTTTCCTTTAATGGATGAAGTATTGTAGTTGTCTGAACACTAGTCCCTAACCTTTTTTCTTTTCTTGGAATGCAAAAAGTAACATTCAAAAACATAGGTTCCTGTTCCCATACTGCTCCATAATGATTTGGATTTGAGAACTGTATTTGTGCATTGACCATTACGTAACAGCAAATATTGCCTCATAAAACTCTCTAATCCACATTATAGCCTGTAGTTCCATTGCTATCCGACTTCCTTTTGTTGTGCCATTGTGCATCATCCCTATGCTTTTCTTCCTGTTTTCAATGATCCCCATACTTTCTTTTATTGTTGGAACAATATGGTCAAGTGTAATAAAATAATTGTGGATATGAATAGGGGTTGAAGATAATTGTGAGTTAATATATAAAGCTCACTGGCCACTAAATTAAGAGAATACAAAGCTAACAGCCGTGCATCTCATTTATTTTATATTATTTGAATTCCGTACGTGTTATGAAATGCATTACATATATAATTGTCTTTTTAATTACATGGGTCTGGGTACGGATATATTGGGTCCCTGTGAACTGTGATTTGATTTGCTGATATTATGTTTCTAGTTGCTTCTTTATAAGTGGATTTTTTTCACACATGTAGGGTTTATGTGCTTTTACGTAGTGGTGTTAAATGTACTTTTTTTATTTATTTGGAAGTGTGATGGTAGGCCCTGTGAATCTGAATACCAGATATGCTATGCTTGATAGATTACCTTTTCTATTTGTTATGAACTTGTTAGGCAGAGTTTGAGCCTGATATCATGTTGCAAAATCATTAATGATGAATTTCTCTTGCATTTGCATTCAATATGTCCTCGGTTAGATTATTCATTAATATGTAAAAAGGAAATACAGTGCATGTTTTGTGAAAATGGTTGTGAATTTTAGGTGTATATTAGTTGATTTGAACTTGAGTACTTGATGATAATATCGTATGAAACTGAGCATGATGCTCAATTCTCTTGGTTAAGAAATCTTGTTGACCACCTGAAAATCTTTTCTAGCTACTAGCATGCTTATTCTTCCTAGTCCTCCTAGGAGATGTACTAGAGCGTATCTAATGTCTCAGAATATTTGTTACAAAGTGCCAAAACTCTTTTGGAAATAAAGCATTACCCATTTAGTTAAAGTAAAACTTTTATGCTGTCCATGCCTTTTCTCAGGTTTCTGTTCTGGTGGTATCCATTCCTTTAGGTAACATTACTTTCTTCTTTTAGAATTATGCGTGTTTTTTTTCTTCATACATTTAATATTTGATTACTATAATCAGCAATCAAAGATATGATTTTCTTGGCTTATTCTTTATTTGATTCGTTTTGGTCCATACATATCTTGCTTACACTTTGCTTCAGCATTTCTCCTCGGTTCCAGAAGCAGTCTAGGTTCACTGGATCTTGAAACTTTTAGATTATTGTCACTCAGACCCTTTACTGTTTTCAATTTGCTTACCATTATCCAGTTGTTAATGTTGTGGTTCCTATGTTTCGGTTCTGCAAATTGGCAATCACCCTAACCAGTTTTGATATTTTTTTTTGCTTAGAGAGTGCACAGAAACCCGTTTCGAACACTTTTTACGTTCATTAGGCTTTCACAAGTTACAGAATAAGGAGTACAGGGACTATTTTTTTTTTTTGTTTTTTTTGTTTTTTTAAGGGAAGGAGGAAGAGCATATTTGAATGCAGTCTCTTTTTATTATTGAAATGATATATACATAAGCATGTTGCATCTCATAATTATGAGAAAATCTTCAATGCAACGGGTGTATTGTTGTGTGTTGCACTCGACCGTTGAAGATTGGACATGTGGTCGCCACGTGTTCCATATCAGATTTTTGTGCCACATGTCCAATCTTCAATGAACGAGTGCACCACGTAGCAGTGTATCGAAGATTTTTTCCATAATTATTAATTCCCTCTCTCTCACTCTCTGTCTCTCTCTTTACCGATATCAGGATAATTCTGCTACATCGGTCCCCCACCTTCTTCTATTGGCATATGAAGTGGTGGATAAGCTGGCAGATTAGTGGTGGACGCTTTTCCATTAGTGGAAAGAAATCTCACCAGGACAAATAAAAAATAAATAATGAATACAGTGGATTTTTTTTTTTTTTTTTTTATATATGTAGAGGGATGATAGATGTGTGGATACTGGGAAGTAGTACTATGATAATGTTAAAGTAACAAAAGCTAACAAAGCATTCCACTTTGTTTAGCTTTTGTGGTTTTCTACCAATGGATGGATTTGCCCAGAAGAGCCCAGAAGAATCTATTCTTCTGCTGCAAAGATGTCTCGCTTTTTTCAATTTCGTTCGAACTCCTGCTCTTCCATTGGCCATTCCCATCACACGCAGACTCTCTGTTAATGGCTTCTGCATTAAGAGTTTGTTCTACGGGACCATTTGTATATATATATATATATTTGTGGTCCTTTACTCCAATAGTAAGTAGTCTGCTCCAGTTATATAGGACTTAGTGGTGGTGATTTTTATTTTTATTTTTATTATTTTTAATTTCAATTTGGGCATGCTTTCCGGAAAGTAACTACAATAAGTGAAGGCGTGAAGCTTTAGTGAGATTTCTACGTGTAGAGAGGTGTACACGCGTTGGTCTTTGTTTTGCTTAGGTTGGTTAATTACTAACATATATGAATCTCCAATATGATATGATAAGTTGATTAAGTTATTGAAATTTCGATATTGTTAATGAAGGGAGGGAGAATGTGGGTCGTTTGCAGATTTGATTTGTGATTGTGAACTGGTAGGTATGTGGCGAGGGAGAAAATCTTTGGTGCATTGGGTGCATTTGACCACCGAAGATAAGATATATGGTAAAAAAATCATATGTGACACTTACAACCGTACGTCTTATCTTTGGTAGCCTGGTGCACTAAAGATTTTCTCATTGAGAGGGTCGGTATACAAAGTGAATTAATGAACTCTTTTACTAGATTGCTACTCTTAATATTTTTAGAAGAATCTTTAGACATTAGAAATCTCATTAGCATTTTTGGCAAAAATATAGAAGATAAGATCACTTCTCTAATCTCCTTAGTAGAATCTTTGGAAACTAGAAATCTCATTAGCTTTTTTGGCAAAAATATAGAAGAATAGAAGATAACTTCTCTAATCTCCTTAGTATAATCTTTGGACGCTAGAAATCTCATTAGCTTTTTTGCCAAAAACATTGAAGATAAGATAACTTTTCTAATCTCCTTAAAAGACTTTAAGAAAAATTTTAAATATCCTTTCATGCATATACTAAGATGTTATTGGTTCGAGTCTCTCTCTTACCCTTAAATCTCGAATTATTGTAATATTTGAAAATTAAAAAAAAATTCAATTATCCTATTATCCTATATTTGGAATATTGGAAGAGAAGAAAAACGAGAAACCCCCTCATTTACTGCATCAGTGGGTTGGAGTCATGTAAGTGACGACTGATATCCATTCATATATAGGAATGGTTGTCATTTTCCCTGTTAAAATCACAGAGATCTTGGGAGATACACGAAAAAGAATTGGTTTTGACACAACTGTTAACGTGTCACCTCCAGAGTGAAAGTAATATTTTACTAATTGTTTTGATGAGTGCAAGGTCAAGGTGTGATTTAACTTTTAAGGCATGACATTCTCACACATATGAGAATAATCAATTTATTTAGTTTTTTTTTTTAAAAAAACTTTAGATATGATATTTGTGGACTTTTAAATTATGAAAATGGTTCATTTTATCTGGGGCAGCGGTTAGAGGTTGCCACGGTTTCGGTTAAATCGTCAAAACTGTAACTGAAACCGTGATCAAAACCAGTGGTTGGGAACCGGTTAACCCACGGTTTGGTTACGGTTTGGGGTTCAAAAAAAACTGCCTAAAACTGGTGGTTAAACCGTTAACTGCCAGTTTTCTAAAATAATTATATATATATATATAATTAGACGAATCAGAATCCGCCATGTGGCACATTTGTTGATTTTTTTTTTAAAAAACCGCCCGAAACCGAAAGTGTGATCAAAACCAACGGTTTCTTAACCGAAATCATAACCGCCAAACCGACGGTTACAAACCGTACACCAAACCGGTTGGCTGATTACAGTTACGATTTTGGTCTTCTTAAAACCGAAACCGTAACCAAATTGTAACCATGGTCACCTCTAGCAACGGGGCTTACCTGCTATACATGGTTTGCATAGATACTGCGTAATCATGAGAGTGATTTATTTCATTTAAATTTGTACGTACCAAAATTTCTACTTTTCTCCTATTATTGGTAAAGGAAACAAATTAGGTTTCCAATTATTGTCTATTGAACTAGGGAACCCATTCTTTTAGATTTTGTAAACACTAGGCAGATTTGAGATACTAAAATAACAACAATAATAAAACTACCGGATTCTCTCTTTTAGCTATTCCGCAACACTTGGCAGATTCGATGTATAAAAATAACACTCTTTGGAGATAAAGTTGTCATGAAAAAAGACGATGAAGACAGATCAGATCAGCCAGATATATCACCCCAAGTGCTGGTGGATCAGTGGATCTTCACATGGTTTCCAAATTAAATGCCCCCATCGAAACAATTGTGTTAACATTCACCCCCATATAATTTCCTATTTTACCATAACATGATTTTGATATCGTCGGTTCTGTCTTATGATTTTTCGAAAAACTGTATATTAAATGAAAACCGTCTATCAAAGGCACCCTTAATTTTCTATTTTTTTTTTTTTTAAATACGATTAATAGCTAAGAAACTGATTCTGAGAGAAAACGTACATCGTGGAATATCTAAACATAAATGGAAATTTCTCTAAAATTTTAAAACCTTGCTTGTGGAATTGATCTTACTTGGGTGTGGGACGTGATATGCACGTGTCATTAGTTGCATGGCAGTGCAGTTTAAAGTTACAGTACTGTCAAAATATATATAGTAATTTTTCAATGAGGAGTTTTTATCATGCATACTTTAAGCATTTTTAATGAAATTGTATGAAATATATTGAATCTTGATTTGATTTTTTGTATGGATGGTGAAAATATTGAAATACGTTTATGGAAAAAAATTAAAAAAAATCGGGTGCAAGAACTAACTTTTTCCGATTTTTTTGAAGACAAAACATTTAAAAATAGGGAAATATTAAAAAAAAAATAGTTTTCAAATCCAAAAAATTTTCAAATTTTTATCAAATGTATATTTTAATTTTCTTAGGATGCAAACAAAAAATCAAATCAAGATTCAATATATTTTATGCAATTTCATCAAAAATGCTCAAAGTGTGCATTGGAAAATCTCTCTCTCTCTCTCTCTCTCTCTCTCTCTCTCTCTCTATATATATATATATATATCAATATGGTATAGTAAATACATTGTAAATAATATCCTCAATTCAATAGTAATGTCAATATAGTACTCTAGGCAAAACATGTATCTGTTATTTCTGATTGGTTTTACAACTAGTTCAACATGGGAAAAAAATAAATAAAAAAAATCCTTTCCCGAGCTAATGGATTTTTTTTTTTTAAAAGTAGAAATTTAAAACCATTTGACGAGATATATAGGAATACATACAATGGGCCGATTGGTCAAATCCCACAATACATATTTATCAACTTATGTAATGAATAGATTTTCAAGTTGCACATAAGTTTAATCTCAGCGGATTCTAATAGACTCCGTACTCAATCGATTTGTAATACATTATCTCGTTAGCTTAAGTTTGAAGGGTTGATTTGTATTAGATATATGTATTAAATTTTTTTGCATGATTGTATATCTAATCCAAATGAAAAATCCAAGTAACTTTATAGTAGAACAATATTTGTTTAATCACGATTTGATTAGTATAGAAACCTCTTGTATATATGAAATGGGAATCCAAAATTGCAGACGTGTGATTCCAGTTTGTGAGAGATATATAGAACAATAATGATTTTCCAGCTTGCCAAGCATGCCAATAATTAATCAGTTTCTCTATCTAACAACATAGTTAAATTATCAATTTATCATTGTACACCCATTAACTCCATCAAAAAGCTCCATTACCACACTCTACAATTTCATGATTCATCGAAACTATTAAACAAAACACTAATCAATCATGGTTAGCAAAGTAACCCAAGTTGTTAACCATGGTTAATCACTTTCTATGTACTATAAATACACTTCATCACACATGCTCTCTTCTCATGAAAAACGTCCATATTTCTCTTTAGACTTTTAATTCTCTCTTTCAAAACCAAAAAAAAAAAAAAAAAAACCTCAAAACGATGCAGTTTTATCATAAGCTCTTTCTTTTAGTGACCTGTCTCTGTTTCTCGTCTCTCACTTCATGGTTGTCTTTGAAGTTGATCACTCTCATTTCACTCTGGTTTTTATCTATTTTACCTTTTTTACTAAATTGCTGGTTAGTCCCTGGAGGGTTTGCATGGAAAAATTACCACCCTGAAAAGTACAATTCAGTCCTCCGAGGTCCAGTTGGTTGGCCTTTGCTAGGGACCTTGCCTCATATGGGCTCGTTGGCTCATCGTAAACTGGCTTCCATGGCTTCTTCCTTGGGTGCAACCAGGCTCATGGCATTCAGTCTAGGCACGACACGTGTCGTCATCAGCAGCCATCCAGACACCGCCCGGGTAATCCTCTCAGGTTCCTCGTTCTCTGACCGTCCGATCAAATTATCCGCACGTTTGCTGATGTTTGAGCGCGCCATTGGGTTCGCTCCTTCTGGGAAATACTGGCGCCACCTGCGCAAAATCGCAGCAAACCACATGTTCTCCCCCAGGATAATCTCAGGTCTTGAGACAATACGATGCCGTTTGGCCGATGAAATGTTCGTCAAAGTGAGTCAGGAGATGGAAAATAAAGGAGCTGTGGAGATTAGAGGGATACTACAAGAAGGATCTTTGAGTAATATTTTGGAGAGTGTTTTTGGGAGCTCTGTGTGTAATCTTGTACAACAAGAGGAGTTGAGTGATATGGTGAAAGAAGGGTATGATTTGATTTCAAATTTTAACTGGGAGGATCATTTTCCAAATTTAGGGTTTTATTTGGACTTTTATGGAGTGAAGAGAAGGTGTCACAAATTGGCTAGTAGGGTTAGATTTGTTGTGGGGAATATTGTTCAACAAAGGAAGAAGAAAACAATTGATCATGCAGAAGTTTGTTGTGGTGGAAATGACTTTCTTAGTGCTTTGCTTTCTTTGCCTAAAGAAGATCAGTTGACAGACTCAGACATGGTTGCCATTCTATGGGTAAGGACTCTCTCTCTCTCTCTCTCTCTCCCCCCTATTATTATACGATAATCATACTTTATACGAACATATGAATTTTTCTACTTAAAAAATACGTATACTAAAGTTCGGATATCTACACCAGAGAATTTGTATAGAAAACCGTATAACCTTATGTTAGATATTATTATTTTTGGATAAGAAATAAGGGTTGCAAATATAGTGACACTTCATGTTTGGAAGGAAATTTTTAGCTATTATACCTTCGAAGGTAAAAATCAATGGCACAGGGTCTGGTTTACTTTTCTAGAAAGTACGTCTACCGTTTTTAGTATACCATGTGCCAGTAAAATTTATATTTTTATAACCTTTCATTATATTATGATAAAATGGATTATGGATCAAGTCGGTGCCTCGGTGGAAACCCTTTTCACTACTCATGTAAACAAAAATAACAAATATTATCTCAAAAATAAATAAATTAATAGTAGTACTATATATATACAGAACCTATGACTTGACAAGCTTTTTTTTGTTTATATCGTGATGATGGAGAAAAACTTGCATTGGACCGTCTCATTGGACCGTCCATTGAAAGTGTGTTATTTATATTGAGAGAATAAAAATATATTTTTAAAGTATTGTGTCATACATTTTCATTAGACGATCTCATTGCTATATCAATGAGATACAAATTATTCTAGTGATGTTGTTGTGTAAAAATTGATGGACATGATGAATCTTTCTCTCTTTCTTCATTTTAATTTCAATTCTTTTTCCTAGTTATTTGCCTAACATTTCTTTTCCTGTCGGTTTGTTTGACAGATATTTCCACTATCAAAGACATTTTCTTTGGTTTTCATGATCTAACAAAGACTTCACACCTACCTCTATTCGTTGACTAAACCTTGAATTTCTTTTGACAAAATGACTCAAAAAACTTCAAGAATATTGACAAACGTTGACCAAACCAAATGTTTTTTTAAAAAAAAAATCAAAAATCTTGGCTTGATTTACCACAATAAACTTTTCCTCCAAATCTTGAACCTGTATATTTACTGTTCCGGACTAATTTATAATAAAATTTACTATTTTTTTTAAATATATTGAAATTTAATTAATTAGTTTGGTTTATACTATACAGTAATTTATTGCACTTGTATCATATTTACAATTATTAAAAGTGACTGTTTTGTTTTGTTGTGACAAAACATAGGAAATGATATTTCGAGGAACCGACACTGTGGCGATATTGCTTGAATGGATAATGGCGAGAATTGTGTTGCATCAAGACATCCAAACAAAACTCCAACAAGAGATTGACACGTGCGTCGGCCAACACAGGCAAGTGCAGGATTTTGACATCCCAAATCTCCCTTACCTCCAAGCTATTGTCAAAGAAGTTCTGCGAATGCATCCTCCGGGTCCACTGCTCTCGTGGGCCCGCCTTGCCATTCATGATGTTCACGTGGACAAGATCTTCGTGCCAGCTGGCACCACCGCAATGGTCAATATGTGGGCCATAACCCATGACCCAGCCATCTGGAAGGAGCCATGGACCTTCGAGCCCCAACGGTTCATGGAAGATGACGTGTCCATCATGGGCTCAGATTTAAGACTCGCACCGTTTGGGTCGGGCCGTCGTGCTTGTCCTGGGAAGGCACTAGGGTTAGCCACCGTGCACCTGTGGTTCGCGCGGCTTCTCCACCAATATAGGTGGCTGCCGGCGCAGCCAGTGGATCTTTCCGAGACATTAAGGCTCTCCCTCGAGATGTCGAAACCACTGGCAAGTCGTGCCGTTCCCCGGCTAGCTAGTAGCACAATAATGTTGTGAAATTAATAATTGTAAGTGAAAAAAAAAAAAATTTGTGCATACTAGCTTTGCATGAATTGTAAAATGGTGTGTCAGTGTGTCTCATCCGAAACTAGCCTATGTAACTATTGTGATTAATAAGGGACTAAACCCTAAGCCCTCAATCCAAAAATATCTACGAGGAGCTCCTAAAAAATGTAAAATTGTAGTTTTTAATAATGAAATCGAGTTGGTTGAGTTTGAAATATTATATTTAGAGGTTTTCTGCTCATACGAGATTTCGGCATTCAACTCTCTGGCAATGTTGCTTAGTGATATTAGAACAATGAACAACGCTTGGTTTAGTCACCCAGTGAGCGACTGAACCATTCTCCACCTATTTTGCTGCCATCTGTTCAAATGGATGATATTTATATAATAAATTGTGAAATTTTGATCAAATTGCAAGGGTAATAATGGAATGTAAATAACCTTTTTACCACGTGTCACAAAGACAACCAACGACTGATCCAATCGCAATTGAATTTAGCAATTTCCTTAGAACAATAATTGCATGTGTGTGAAATAAAATGTAGTAACTAGTGAAGGAGATGACATCAAAATCGTTTTCCAAACGGACATGACGGGGTAGGTCGGTAGGAAAATATTCTTACTAGGATACCCATTATATATAACATAGTAATATTATATTGTCCAAATTATATAATTGTTAGAGAATTTATTTATGAAACTCAAGGAGAAGTGATGAGTCTCGTTTATATATATATATATATATTATTATTATTATAAAAAAAAAATTATTGTAAGCGACAATAAGATATTTAATGATAGAAAATGGACATTATTTGAAATAGTTTTTAAAATAGTGTAACATTATTATAAACGACAACGAGATTTTTATAGAAAAATTGTCCTTTTAGGTTGAACAATGTTGTTTACTTGTTAAAATACAGGAGATTGGTTATAAGATATATATATTAAAGGCATGTGCCCAAAGTTTTCGGCTTTAAAAAGAGATCCAAAACTCCTTACAGCTTGAAAGTTAAACGCCTTTAGCCTTTTTTTTTTTTTTTTTCCTTTGTTTCCATGCAATTAAACACACTTGACACCAACTTTTAATTAAACATGTTAATGCTCCACATATCTTCGGTCTTATTGAATTGGGACCCTCCACGTACGTGCTCTCCTCTTTCAAGATCAGTGTCTTTCAGTTTCAAGCGTATTTGTATATCATTGCTTACTATGTATGTGTATATATATATAGTCCCGATCTAGTCAGAATGTTCTGATATAATTTTATCAGAATATTGAATATAAACCACTTATTATGGAGAATCTTTGATAAGTGCATACACACTTAATTCAAAGCATGTAAAACTAATGACTTACATTCAATATCCTCATGAAATTATATCAGGACGCACCGACTTGAAAATTTATATAAATATAAAGTAATTTTCTAATGAGAACTTTTACAATGCACACTTTAAATATCTTTTGATGAAATTGCATATAATCAAATGTTTTTCAATGAGATTTTTTGTATGCATCCTAAGAAAATTAAAATACACATTTGGTAAAAATTTGGAATTTTTTTGGATTTGAGAACTATTTTTTCCTTATATTTATCTATGTTTAAATGTTTTATCTTCAAAAAAATCGGAAAAAATTAGTTATTGCACCCGATTTTTTTATAATTTTGTTCCATAAATGTATTTCAATATTTTAACAATCCAAACAAAAAATATCATCGAAAAAAATTTGATTACATATAATTTTATTAAAAGGTGCTTAAAGTGTGCATTGTAAAAATCCTCATTAGAAAATTACTCTCTCTCTCTATATATTTAACTAGATTAATAGTTTGTCGAAACCTGACAAAAGTACAAGACTAATCACTACAAACACGAACATGATGCGGAAAGTAACAACTCTTAATCACATTATGAAAGAAAAAGTATACAACCATTAATTAAGCTACGAGTGGGTGTACATGCACTTTAACGTTGCTTTTTAAAAAAAATAGGGTTTTGTTGTAAAATCGATATTGATGTTTAGATTTGTAACATCTCCTTAAATTTATAAAGTTTTATACGTAAAGCAATATCAATCTATGTAGTGAATACTAGTTTCTGAAAACTGATCAATCACGAGACCAACGTCTTTATTTTTTTCTTTGTCATTTGATTATTTACTTTTGGAATATTTATAATTTCCAGTTGTGAGTCTCACATCAACTTATACAGTATATCGTGTAAGAGTTGATGTATTGTCAATTCATGTTACATAATTAATGAACGGATTCTATTACTGCACATGTCTTGTTTAATTGCAGTCGTAATAGAGAGTCTATCAGCATCCTCTTTTCTTTCTTTATTATTTTTTCCTCTCTTTTTTTTAAAGGCATCTTTGTGTTGTTGTGTTGCATGCTATCATTATGCCGATAATGATTTAACACAAATATATATATATATATATATAATGATTTGCTTCATGATCACCACATGATCAAGAAGTTGATTAACGATGAGTTAAGAAGATCATAAAGCTCAGAAATTGTTTTTTATATTGATTATTATGATTTGCATGTCGTTTTTGTATGAGTGCATTTCACAAGTGTTCTCCATGCAAAACCATAAAAAGGTGACTGATTGTTAGTTTTGGCTTGTATTCTCAAATGAACTAATGTGAACCAAACAAAGACTCAACTGATGTGGAGCTTCCTGGAGACGTGGGATATGTTTGGAAGGTTGAATGGTGGTGTTTTAGGGAGGTTTGAAGTCAAAGAAGAACCAGAGGAACAAATTCGGTGAATTACCGCTACGTAGGACCGTTACGTAGGACCGCTACGTAGGCAAGTGCCTAGGGGGCGGTCCTACCTTGCACTGAACTCCAGAGAGTCTCGTTTGAATTACCGCGGCCCAGGCATGTGCCTAGGGGGCGGTCCCAGGCAGCGGTAACAAGCAGAAGACAACGAGAATTAAGCACGTGGATCACGGTTTCTGAGTGATCAAGTTTAACACGGTTTAGGAAGCGGGTGGCCAACTGCAACTTGAATCGTAGTTAATCACAAGCACGCGTGAAATCAGGAAATATGCATGGAAGAGGAAATATGTTGCTTCTGGAAGTTCTTGTGCTTGAAGGAAAAGGATTTACTCCCTACAAGAAGACTTGTCATAAAAGGAAATAGTATTTATGTGGAACAAGTAAGTCTTGTACGTTTAGGAGTAGGATTTCCTTTTATCTTAAACTCCCTGTAACTAGTATAAATAGAACCTTGTAATTAGGTTGGATGTGTGAGTTAAAAACACCATGTAAACATCAGAGAGTGTGAGTGAAGATCCGGGGAGACCCAAGGGAATATCCGAGGAGGGATCCAAGGGAATATCGGTGGATCTAGTTAGAGATCCGTGGGTGATATTTAGGGGAGACCTAGGGGATATTGTGGGGTTCTTGGTGAGGATCTTGTGAGTGGAGTTTGGGTTAGGTGTGAGAGAGAATTCTGGAGTATATGGTTGTAACAATTTATCATATAGTGGAACTTTCTCTGTCGTCCTGACGGCCCGTGGTTTTTTACCCGTTTTGGGTTTTCCACGTATATCTTGTGTTGTGATTGTTTTATTCTCTCTCATCTATTTTTCTGCTTATTGACGTTATTATTTGCTATGAGTTATGGGTGTATATTAGGCACGGCGTTCCGCGTTCATCGGTTTAGAGGATTATCCCCAACACTGATTTGTCGACATAAATAAATTTAAAGTTGCTGCTTTAAAGAGTTTATGTATGAATTGATCATACGTTTAATCTTTTGGAGTTAATTTGCCCACGTGGATTTTATTGAAATAGACTGCCAATAATCTTTTTTTTTTTTTTTTTTTTTTTTGACATTATCTATCCCTATATCTACTCCATGTAAATTTTTTTTTAAAACTTTTTGTCATTGGTAGAATTCGAGCCGTTGATTTGGGAGTCGTTTGCCCAAGCCCTAAACTTGTCTATCTACCAGCTAAACTATACCTCTGGAGGCAATAGACTGTCAATAATTGAACTAGCTCATGCTTGAAATTTGATATATCTCCATGCTCGTATAAACTTAATAAATTAAAAAAAAAAAAAAAAAAAAAAAAACTGGAAATTTGTTAAAACTAATTTTTGAATCCAAAGTTAATCCGATTCATATTGAAAAATTGAAAAATTATTAATTAAGTCTTCGTCTCGTCATATAAAAATGTTTTTATTTATAAAACTATAAAAGAGAAGGACGTGATCAGATCACAAATGTTCTTCTGATCTATACTTTCATTTAAACTTCATTTAAACTGATCATGTCATGTTAGAAGTTAGAATCGATTTAAGTGTTTATTTGGTTGGGCTTTCTACTGCCTCAAAAGCTCTACACACATCTATTTGAGTTTTTTTTTTTTTAAGTTGTTTGGTTGGACTTTTGAGATTTTCTATTTTAAATTCAGTAGAAATTAGTAGAGTCTAAACCTTTACTAGGAAAAATCTCATGGGGAGGAGCTTATTCAAATAGACATTTTAATTTTTTTTTTTTTAAGTCTATTAACCAAACAACTATAATTTTTGACATTTTACGGATAGAGGTTTTTTAAAAACCCAACCAAACAAGTTCTAAATTAATGTTTAAACTCTATTGTCATGATGGTATCACAAAGGAGTTTTGTCCAAAAACAACAAAGCAACCCCAGTACAATAAAAAACTCAACTTATTAAAAACAAAATTAATAAATCAGATGACAATAGAGTCTAAGTTCATGAGAAGAGTATAAACTTAATTTTCTTTATTTAAATGAACAAAAAATAATTTATCAAATCACAATTAACATAAATTACATTTCAAGCTTGAACAGATGGACCTGGGTTACGGGTAATTGTGCTTGAATTCATCAAACGGCCCAATCGTTTGGGCCGTAACTCGGCCCATTTTTAACAAATTGAATCTTGATCAGTTGTTAGTACGTGTCACAATATAAAATCACCACGTCATGTGCTGTAGTTTAAACTTTAAACCTTTTGAGAGCGACAAAAGCTTCTGTTCAATTTTCAAAATTTCAAAAAAGATTCTCCACACGAGGCGCCGTAATAATTGAGACAATAACAAGGTTACAGTAATCTTTTCAACTGCCCTTAGAGTTTTGATAATTTATATATTTTACCACATACCATACCTTATATAGTTATATGATGTTTATCGGTCCCTTTAATTAGACTAATGTAATGTGTATATATAAAGTATATAACATATAATTTGTTTAGAGGGGTGTCATCTTATTTTCTACAACACTATTTCTAGCTAGATGGAAGAATTGATAACATCGCAATATATGATTTATTAATGAAAATTGATTGACAAATACATCTTATGCTATTTTTTTTTAGTCTTGTTATAACTTTTTATCTGTAATTTTGTTATGTAATAAGTCTTTAAAGGGTCGTTTGTTTTTTTCACTTAAACTTAATGTGTCTGAATCATAATTATTAAATTGTTTTTTTTAAGCAGTCAAACAACTTAAAAATACCAAAAAAAATAAAATAAAATAAATAAAACTTAAAATAAAAAGTAAAAAATCTCGACTTTTCACTTAATTGCAAACCACTGAATTACATTAAATGCAATTTAAAATATTTTCTTCTGATACTATCCTCTATATATAACATATTTCTAATTTCATCATAATTATATATAAATCTTTATTTTTAATATATACCTTATTTTAAATAACTTTAAAAAAAAAAAATCATAATCACTTCTCATATTGGTGTTTAATATCAATACTTTATTATGATATTATGGTGATATATATATATTTAGAGTGTTTCGTATGAGTTTTCCTGATGTCTCTTTTATTATTTTGAAAAAAAAAATTTCTTTTATTAGTAAAAATGAAGTTTGTTTGCGATGGAAGAGGAAAATCATGATCATATATAATTATTATTTTTGATTGTTTTTATTCCATATTACATGTATAATTGTTTAACATGAGTATAAATGTAAAATTACTTATTTTCAGACAATTTTACTTTTAAAAAATAAACGTGTTAACAATACATTCAGATATGAGGAAAAAAAAAACAACAAACATGTCATTCAAGTTCAGATTTCAGTTTTTATTTAGTTTTCAGAAAAATTCAAGACTATTTAGTCTTCAGGAAAAAAAAAAAAAAAAAAAAAACACAAACTATCTCTAAGTGAAAATAGAGGAGTTACGACAAAAGTTATCAAATATCATATTTGTATGCATTGAAATCATAACTTTTTTTTTGTTATTTATTTATTTTTTTAACTAAGTTAATGTTATAAACTATGGTTGTTGATATAATATTGTTTACCATAATAAAACGTATTATTGTTGCATCAGTATAGAATGATTTATTAAAATAATTACTTCAAACCTTTATATAATTTTCATGATAGATGAATCGATAATTAATTTTTTATGAAGAATTATCTAAAACATGAATGATTAGTTAAAAAAATACAACAAAAAGGAGAAAAACACACATTATTTTAACATATTAAACTGTAAAATAAAATGATGAATATTACGACTTATGAATATAAACACATCCCATCTATTATTCTATTATAAATTCTATGAAAAACCTGTCAATGAATGAAAAGAGATAACATACCTTGTGAATAAATTAAAAAGCATAACACATGTTGAAGTGTAATATGGAACAAAATTAGGGCTTTAGTTACAATTTCAGAAAGTAAAAGGACCTAAAATTTAAATTTGACAGAGAATCAGCAGCATCACGGGAAACGGGATAGAAAAACAAATATTAAAAAAATTATTTCTCTCTCAAATATCTTTTGAACAAATTATTTTATTAGCCGACGCCGTTTCAAAAGATTATGCTGAAGAAGAAAAGGATTAAGTTCGTTAACCACTCACATTTCTCAAAGTCACTTGTACTCGCTGCTTCCCATGTGGGACGTGGCCAGAGCTTCATGACGCGTGTTTTCATAAACCAGCGAGTGCAACATATTTCTACAGCAACCGCGAGTAAGGAGTTTGATAAACACTTCGCTAAGAAATTCATTTAAAATTAGATAATTATCTTCGAACAGAAAATTGAAATTATTTATCATCACAGTCCCTTGCTCAGCCAAAAAATAATTTTCGATCCCTCTCGCATTTTCCCTCTCTTTTCCATCTTTGGAGGGAAAAAACAAAAACTCGAACAGAGAGAGAAAAAACCCGAGCTCATCTATCAACTGGTAACGACGCTAGGGTTTTAATTGACAACTCGCATTTATTCACTATCAATCTTTCACTTCACTTACTCTTTTGCTTTGTTTGATTACAGGGACAGATCGCAGTTAACCGTGAGTTCAGCATCTGATTTTCACGTTTTATCGATTTGTCGAAGGTGAGCATTTTTTAATTAGTCAACTATAGTTTTGTGATTTTGTAGTATCGTCGTGTTTGGGTTTGGTTTCTGTAGGGTTTGATTGTGTAAAGTTGCATGTTTGATTTAACTTGAATTAGATGCTGGATTTTTGCGGAGTCGGTACGGGGATTTATACGGGTTTGTTGATTTATTGATTTTTTTTTTTGGGATTTTGTGTGTTTTGACCTTGATTTTGAAGTGTTCAATGTAGGGTCTAGGGTTTGAGCTTTAGATTTTGACTTGGTGACTGTATGGAATAGAGAAAGCATAGAACAGCTTGAGTTAATGTCTTGCCCTATATGTTTAATTTGGTCTGAAAATGTTAAATGGGGAGCTTGTTTTAGTTGTTGATTGAAAAGCTCTAACTGATTATAAACAGCAGTAAGTCATTAAGTCTTCAAGTTGATACTCTTGAAGTAAAAGATATTGCTTTTCATGTTGGTTATTGGTTACTGTTTCTTGGCAGTACTAACAGTGATCTTGTGGAAGTGAATTTGAATACTTATATGGAAAACTAATCTCTCTAGTAGCTGTTATTTGGGAGTTGGAAGTTGAATCTCTAGAGTGAGACCATTTATTTTCAATTATAAGCCAGGGGGAGAAAATTTTGGAGAATCCCAATTAGCTTTTAAGAGAGTATTTAATGTGAGTAAAGAAAAACTATGTTTCAAGAACTTTAATTTGAATTATGATAAGATATTGCTTTAGTTTTTCTTATTTTTGGGTTGCATATTCGAATTAATAGTGAAATCCATATCGAAGCAGAAGCTAATGTAATGGAACTTTCCATGGTGAACACTGTTTGTTGCATTAGTTTTTGGCAATGTTTAAAGCTTAGATTTCCTTGCTCTAGTCAATCATTTCAATCCCATGATTGTAGGTAGTGGTATGTTGGAAGTTCTAAAATGAGCTTTTGGAATGTTTAGAGATTATATTGAATCTTTTGCTAGTTAGTTTTAATTAGTTTATAAATATATATAATTTTAAATAATTGGCTGTTGTTGTCTATTGAATAGTATTTTAAAATTTTATGCTGAAGCCAAGTAGGAAGTGACAGCCTTCTAAACATTGGAAAATTATTCTTTCGGAAATGCAAACCAAGAAAAAAGTTAATGGAAGAAATGCTTCTCGCTCAGAGCATGCCAGTCCCAGGGTTTCAAGAGCTTCAAAAAAGGTGTCTGAAAATGGACAAGTTGCAGAAAAGAAAGTTACAGAGCTAATTACATCTTCAGTTAGAAAGCAGAAACCAGGTAGGCTATTGTCTTTTCTTTTGCTGGTTTATTATATTTTTCAGGAAATTCCTTTTGTACCAGTTCATTTTGTTTGCAGCAGACACCTTGTAATATTACTTCATATGGCATTGTTGATCCCTCGGCATTGACTATTAAAGTTCAGTAATTTTACCAAGAGATCCAATTTAACATTGTTTCCTCTATCTGAATTGAATATAAAATGTCAACCATTTATTTTTTTCATTTTTTAGAGCATTGTTATTTATTTTTTTTAAAAAAAATTTGTGTACGAGCCTAAAATTTCCTGTAACAAGTTTCCAGTTAGAGTTGAAGCATTACCCTTAAATTTCATGTTTATTTATTTCACTGATAGTCTATATGTACACCTTGCCCTTTATTTTCAGTATATTTTTTCTTTTACTTAGTAAGCCAAGTTAATTGATTTATCTCACAAAAAATTCAGTTGGCATTCTTCCAAAGAAAAATGGGCAAGCTGTTGCAGCAACTAATTTGAATACTATATACGATTCAGTGAATGATGAAACCAGTGGTGTTTGTTTGGGATATGATTTGTTTAATGGAGCTTCCATGGATCACAAGGTAATTGTCTTTCTTTAGCTATTCTGCTTGCGATCTTTTGAGTTAGAAATCAGTCTGGTGAGCCATTTAGTCTGCATTCTGTAGTCATGCCAAGAATAAGAAAAAGACTTTTTTGCAACCTCAAAAATACCGTATTTTATTTTCTGCTCCCAGCAGTTTCTTTATTCCAAAGGTTGTCATTTATCATGTAGAAATCTATGTGAGGACTGAGGACCTTTTAGATATTTTTTGGGTTCAATCTCTTGCAAGATAACATGAAAGTCATCTGTTATTTTGAACATTAGTTTCATCAGAGCATCTTTAATGAAAAAACTGTGGGAATTTCAAATGTCGGAGAAAAGAAAAAAAAAACTTTTAATTATGAAGATTCAGTTGTGTAATTTCTTAAACTGTATTGCAGGGTTCTAATGAAGAAACCGCTCATTGTGCATCTGAAACAATATTTTCTCCTACCTTTCACATCTCTAAAGTTGGGGGAGGGGAAACTGGCAGTGGAGGTAGTTGATAAAATCGATAGTTGTTAGTACAGATTCCATTTTTTCTTTGTTTGTTCTCTCATGATTCTTATATGTAACTCCTATCTAGTTGATTTCGTCAAGTTTTTTCGGAACGGAGACCAGACTTTCCATGAGGCAAGTGGGATGGAGTGCTCAAGGATTGATATGCTGGATGGTGATATCACCCGAGAGACTTCTGAATCCACGTTTGGTGGAGAGAAGAACTACAGTGAGAACACATTGACTTCAACAATTGCATCGTGCCCTGGTAATATAGAAGTAGATACAAATATATCATCTTAAATGTGTAAGTCTGGTGGTTAGATGGTTATCTTTGATATAAATGTTGTGAATCATGTTGTAATGCAGAATCAGAAGGGGCCGGCCTTTCCTCTGAAGTTTCAGCCATTTATCTTGCTATGAAGAATTCAAAGCTGGAATGTGTTGATGAGCATGGTCAAGAGTCAATGTCAACTGATGTTTGTGTGGAGGATGATGAGTATGAGGAATTTGATGATTTTGATCCTTATTTATTCATAAAGAACTTACCAGACTTGTCGTCAGTGGTTCCCACTTTTCGGCATATGCTGCTACCTAAACAGACCCGGAGTTGCCCTCCTACCACCCTTGTTCTTGACTTGGATGGTAAGAAATTTTGGGTATATATATTTCTGAAGTGTTCGCCACATGCATGTAAATTTTAAGTCTGGAAATGTCTGTCATATTAGGATTTACACTCCCTCTTTATTTTTTATGTTAATTATATTTATTAGAATATCACATCAAGCTTTTCCCTCCTACCACTATCTCTTGGTTTGAGGTTGATTGGTAGCCGAGCCAATGTGATATGAATTATAATTTGCTTGCAGTGTTCTCTCATTTCTCTGCTCTTTTTGTCCTTTTAGTTTGTATTTTATACTTTGATTACCAAACGTTAGAAAACAAGGCAATATATAAATTTTGCGTACAAATTTTGCTGATTATTGTCATAGACCAGTAGTTTTTTGGTTTCATTGTGTTGTCAATGTCGAGTCATGAGATGCAAGGTTGTGATTTCAAGTTTTTTTTTTTTTTTTTTTTTTGGTTGGATATAAAAAATATTTGGTTCTTCAGTAGCATGATATTTCTTATCTTACTGAACAAGCAAATATATGTCATCTCTGTTCTGTTTTTGAATTATGATGTATGAATACATCTTTCGATTGGGATATCAGTCCAAAGACTCAGCCACATTCCTGTGTTTCCTCATTTTCATGATTTCATCTAGATCAAGTTTCAGAATCGATGTTCAAAGTAAACCATGTTGTTTGAAGAAATGCCACTTTTTATGTTCATAATCTTGAATAACTTACCTTCTATTGTGTAAGTTCCTGGTACTGATTAATTTACTTTGATTTGGCAGAAACTCTAGTGCATTCGACGTTAGAACCTTGTGGTGATGTAGACTTCACATTCCCCGTAAATTTTAACCTCCAGCAGCATACAGTTTATGTTCGATGTCGTCCTCACCTCAGAGATTTTCTAGAGAGAGTTTCCAGTCTTTTTGAGATTATAATATTTACTGCTAGTCAAAGTATTTATGCAGAGCAGCTTCTAAATGTGCTTGATCCAAAGAGAAAATTATTTCGCCACCGTGTTTACCGTGAATCCTGTGTTTTTGTGGAGGGCAACTATCTCAAAGACTTGTCAGTTCTTGGCCGTGATCTAGCGCGTGTTATCATAATTGACAACTCTCCACAGGTTCTGTTTTGAATTCCTCTCTTGTATGAATCTTATATTGAATACTTATGCTGGTGGAGACCCTAGTCCGTAGATATCAGCAACAAAAATATTACATCTTTAGGTCAGAAAACTTTTTATAGTGGTGGGTTATATAAGCTTTGTGGCTGAGATACAGTTTCTTTATTCTGTTTCATGAAAATCTAGTATCTGTATCTTCCAGTCAATTGTCGATATCATTTTCTTAGTGTTGCCCTGTCTTCATGAAAATCTAGTATTTGTGGCCAGGAACAGTGAGATCATTTTCTTAATGAGGCTGATGGTTTCCTTTCTAGGCATTCGGGTTCCAAGTGGACAATGGAATTCCAATAGAGAGCTGGTTTGATGATCGTTCGGATCAAGAATTGCTTCTACTACTACCGTTTTTGGAGAGCTTGGTTGCGGTTGAAGATGTCAGGCCGCTGATTGCCAGGAAGTTCAATCTTCGGGAGAAAATAGCTGCTGCTGCTTATCCTCCTTTCAATTCACACAGAGGAGATCCTTTTGAAAGGTGAGCCCGGATGTGCATCGGAAACTTCAACTTATGTGGGACTGATTTTGTCCTGTATTTGTAGACAATTAACGTTTGGGAATTCTCTGGCTGAGAATTCTTTGCAAAGACTAAAAGGTTTGAAGTTAAATGGTCTGCTTTCAACTAGAAAGAGCGAAAATTCGATCATGTATAAACAGTTGAAACCTTTTTTATACAAAGAAGATAGCAGCCAAAGTGCTTTGCAGGCTATTCTTAGACAAGGGTCGAGGGTAGCTTGAAATAATTTTTCTTTTTAATAATTGAGAAATGTATGTATAATGTTATAAGTTGGAAGATGATGAAAAAATTTTCCTCGGAGAACTTCACAGAGAAATGACAGTTGAGTTTTTATTTATATGATCGTATTCACTTGTTTGTTTATGTTATTTGCTTTTGAAATCAGACATCCAAATGGTTGAACGTATACTAGGACCTGTAGAAATCAATCAGAGTACGTGGCATCTCTCCTATTTATATATTGTAATTGGCTAATCGTTTTTTTTGTTTATTCAATTGTATTTATTTTTCATTATTATCGATAATATTATTAGCACAAATGTGCCATTGTACAATTTAAAGTAAGCAATTTGATCTTCAATTTTTGTTTTCTTTTTTCAAACAATTAACATTGTAGCTTTTAACAATAACAAAAAATAAATTAATACTCAACTTTCATTTTAAAAATGAAGTATATATGAATTTTTTTTTTCTTTTCTCCAAAATGAATCAAAAGAGGTGAATATTGTTGTTCTCCAATAGGCATTGAAGTGGAAAGCGCAAAACTGCAATTACGTAACAAACTGTATTTCACTTTCAAGCACATAACAAACTTTCTCGCCAAGTCGTTCATCGTGGACGGAAATACCCCTAATGTTCTAGTGAAATGACGATATCCTCCACCTCCCCTCGTCACGCAATCTGAATTCTCAGTTAACCACGGTAGAGTTTCCATGCTAACCATGGTTAACTAACGGTCTATATATACCGGCAAAATCCTTCGCGTCCCGCCACTCACTTTTTTAAGTTTTACTCCAATTCAAATTTTCAAATCAAGCTTTCTTTGCTCTCTCTCTCTCTCTCTCTCTGACTTCGGTTTCTCATTCTCAGTAATTTTCAAGTTATCTCAAAGTCTTCAGGCTCCAGCTATGGTGAGCCTAGAAATCTTCGTCTAAAATGATGATTTCTTGTTAATTTTTTCTTATATTCTACGTCTCTCTTATTCAGTCGATAGTCAATTATCGTTTATAATAGTGTGATTTTACAAGTATCGTTCTCGTTTCAGGTTGTTGCACAGAAAGTGAAGGAAGCGGAGATCACCGAACAGGACTCGCTTCTTCTGGTAATCAGCGATTCGATCACCACATATTGTCTGTTTTAGATCTTCTTGACCGGAGCAGACGAGCTCAGTTTTAGGCTCAAAAACGTTTTTCGATTCTAAATCGTCCTCCAAAATCACTCTCGTTTGATGATCTATAGGTGAAACTGAGAGAGTAATTTTAAAGGTTCTGAAGAAGAAACGTTTTATATAATATCAAATGTAGATCTGATCAAGAAATCGAAGCTCTCTCTCGCTAACTAGTAGAGATCAATTTTCTCCTCTTCTATGGAAATGTGTTGTGATTAACTGATCGTGCATGTAGACTTGAATATTTTTACGTTCAATGTTCATGTTCTTCATTTTTTATTTATCGCTAATGTTTTCTTCTCTTGATTTTGTGAGAAACCAGTTCTGTTATGCGGTTCATTTTAATTTTTGGTGAAAAATGAACGGAGCCTTTTTTTTTTTTTTTTCTCTGTTTCGAAGTTGTTTGTGAAATCATTAACAGTGATGTGAAACTAGCAGAACAATCTCGTTATAAGTTTTTCTTTTATGTAATTGTGAGAAGATCTCATGTTGTTTCGATGAATTTGTTTTCAACAGACGAGGAACCTTCTTCGTATTGCTATATTTAATATTAGCTACATAAGAGGCCTTTTTCCGGAGAAGTACTTCAATGATAAATCTGTTCCTGCTTTAGGTAAAGCTTGTTTTTATCAGATCTTCATTGAATTTTGGTTAATGATCTACATATTGACTGCCAAAGTTTCTTTACAATTTGTGTGATAATCATTAGAGATGAAGATCAAGAAGCTGATGCCGATGGATGGCGAGTCGCGCAGAATGATTGATTGGATGGAGAAAGGCATGCTAATTGATTGCATTTGTTTATATAGCTTCTCGTTTTCTCTTCCTTTTTATTTCTCTTTGTTTATCGAATTGAATATATTTGTTATTATTTCTTTCAGGTGTTTATGATGCGTTGCAGAAAAAATATCTGAGGACACTTTTGTTCTGTGTATGTGAAGCTGCTGAAGGATCAATGATTGAGGAATATGCTTGTAAGCTTTTCAGAGAACACTTGATTGATCTGTATTTTGATTGATTATTACCAGTCTATGGTATATATTGTGGCTAGTTATCCATTTTATCATCTGTGCGTATTTTTGGTTTGATTGGTAACTACAAAATTTAGAAATTCAACTCTAGATGATTTGTAAATGCCAGTGATTCACTCTGCAATCGTATTATGTGCTTGTCAATTGTCAGTTCTCCGTGTATATATGATTCCATTTGATTTTTCTCGTTATCACTTTTAGAGATGTTTTGAGAGAATTGATGGATTAGAATATGTCTTCTTTTGCAGTTTCTTTTAGTTACTCCAATTCTGATAGTCAAGAAGTTTCAATGAATATCAATCGGACTGGGAACAAGAAAAAGGGAGAAACATTCAAGTGTAACTCCACAACTGAAATTACTCCCAATCAAATGAGGTAGTTTAAACAAAATCTCGTGTCAAATTGATTTTTCATTCTAATGGTGATTGGCTTTAGAACTTGTATAGCGTGTATTACGCTAATTCTTTCTGCTGTCTTCATGTTCAGGAGTTCTGCTTGCAAAATGGTCCGCACACTGGTTCAGCTGATGAGAACACTAGATCGAATGCCTGAAGAGGTAAGTTAGTTACAGGCTTTCTACACTTCGATTATGGCTGTGTCTTTGCATGATTGTCCTATGATGTTTTTAACTGATGGGCTTGTTATTTGTTCTCTTTTAGCGGACCATACTGATGAAGTTGCTCTATTACGATGATGTGACGGTATGTGTGTTAAACTGCTGCGTAGATCTTTGTTTTGTGCGTTTGCCTTTGAATTTCTATTCTGATAATGATTTTTCACAAAATTCTTTCGTTGCTAAATAGTATATGAAATTTTGTCTTTGCTGGACTATATCATGCTTGAGTTGGCATGTTTAGTTGACAGATTTTATAGCAGTTGCATGCTTGGTAATGCATATAGGTGCATGAATATCTTACTTGTATTTCTTGGTAATGCATTTAAGATCACAAAAGTATGTGCATTTGCATACAGGTTAATGGCTTGTTGACTGATAAAAATGACATGTAAATTTGTAATATAGGTTCTTTTGCATCTTTTGAAACTGCTGTTTGAGAATTCATGTTTGAATCTTTTTCTTTTCCTTGTTAGAAATATATTTAACATAAGCAAAGATTAGTGATGAGACAATAATCTGTCCTTGCAGCCAGTGGATTATGAACCTCCATTCTTCAAAAGCTGCACAGAAGAAGAAGCTCATAATACATGGACGAAAAGTCCTTTGAAAATGGAAGTTGGGAATGTCAACAGCAAACATTTTGTGTTAGCTCTAAAGGTTAGGGATAGGATGACTATGATTTAGTTTTGTTGTTATATATTCAATGTCATGTTTTTCTCTCCTTATTTGTACAGGTGAAGAGCGTGCTTGATCCGTGTGAGGAAGACAATGATGATATGCAAGATGATGAAGTGAGCTTGGGAGCTGATTCCGTACAAAGGGATGGACCTTCTGAATCTGACACTGAGGTGAAGGGACAACATTATTTTTACAAATTTGATTGTACTGTTCTTTTCAGCTAAATGTAAAAACCATATTACTTGTTTCAGGTTAATGAATCACAAGAAAATCAATACATAGTCGCACCAATTGGTAATTACATCCAACTGTTTTTAACTACATGTTCTTCCTATTATTTCCCTGAGGGATTTGCCACCACGTGTAAGTGACTATGGTTATCCGATAGATAAGCAATGGCCAGAGGAAGATAATGCCATGGTTGATGAAGGTACATGTCCCAATTAAACAGAAAAATGTTAATGATAACATGAGAGGCATACAATAAATGACTTTTTAAAGATAGGAATTTGTTAAACTTAGTTTCTTGATATGTATTTTTTCCTTCCTATCTTTCCCTTTTACACTCTTCTAATATTCTATAATTTTCTGGGGCTATACTGGGTCCAATTTTGATTGTTGATCTATCATACACCGTGCAGATTGTACTCAAGATGCAGAGGAAGATGAACAACAACTGGCCAGGGTAAAGGACTGGATCAACAGCCGTCACCTTGATACTGTTGAACTTACTGATGTTCTATCAAATTTCCCAGACATCTCAGTGGTAAGAGCTTCAATTTTTCCTCCTCCAGGTTCCTTTTCCAACATATGCTGACAAAAATGATTGTCTTATTCTGATATTTTTGTTCTCTAATGGTATAAGTTTTAATGGTTTAATGCAGGCTTTGAGTGAAGGTAGATGGAGTCTCAGATTTAATCCAGTTTGAACAAGTAGAGATGTGTGCAGTGCCGGATTTTTGAATTCTTTAACAACTTTGCCTTACTTCATTTCAGAAATAATGGACAAGCTTGTGAAAGAAGGTTTTTTATCAAAAACTGGAAAGGACACATACACCATAAACAAGCATGAGGTTTATTCTTTCTATTTATCTCTTCTTGTATAAACTCTTATGTATGAATTGAATATCTCTCCTTAGCTACCTGTTTTTTGTCTCACACTCCTTTTCTTTTTCCAAAACACAATATCAGAAATTTAACTATGAATTCACCCTGGTGAAGGAGGAAATGGACGGTGTCTCGCTTGGCGATAAAACTCCCCAGGCAGAAGATCCCATATACTTGAAGGTAAGTGAGTTTTATGTTATGCTCTTTTTTATGAGATAAGATCTGTAGTGATCAAAGTTGAGTTGTCTTTTAATTCATCGAAATTCAATGCTGTTCCTGTGTTAAGAAATTAACATTTTGTGTTAAACTGGTTTGCCTTTCATTTAAGTATTCTCTTTGAGCAACATTTTTTGTGGTTATTATGGCTGACATTTCATATCCTGAGTCCTGAGTCCTGAGTCCTGACATTGTTATGATATTAGGCATTGTATCATGCTCTTCCAATGAACTATGTAACGGTTACAAAGCTCCAGAACAAGCTGGAAGGAGAAGCCAGTCAATCCTCTGTCCGCAAACTAATTGACAAAATGATCAAAGATGGTTACGTTGAAGCCAAAGGAAACCGCAGGCTAGGTTTGTGCAGCCTTGTTGAAAACTTCTTGCTTGGTATAATCGCAGAGTACCCAATTATCTCAATTGGTCTCTGAGTTTTATATTGTTGTTGATCACAGGCAAGCGTGTGATCCATTCCGACCAGACTGAGAAAAAGCTAATGGAAGTCAAGAAAGCATTGGATTTTGATGTTATGGTAACAATAACATTCTTTTCTATGTTCATATATTTTCTTATAAATTCTTCTGTAATTTATTGATTTTGAACATGACGTGCAGACCGATGAACCACATAACATGTCCAACAATCAAGAATTCAACAAAATAGGTACCTGGCTCTCCTTATCCTTTGTTTTCTATTTACAAATGTTAGTTATAGAAATGACAACTACAATATCTTTCTGCAATTCTCAGGAAGCAACCACAAGGACTTTTCCACATGTGGTGCTTTACACTCTATTGGATCCGATCTCACTCGCACAAGGGGCGGGTCTAACATTCATCAATATGGTTCCATCAGGAGTGAGCAGACCATCACAAAGGCAGGAAACACTCCCACAAGCATGGCTGAGGTTTTTTTTTTTGTTTGTTGTTGAAATCAAGTAAACTGTCTATGATTTTTCCGAGTTTCGCAGCTTATAGTACATAGTTTATTACTCTTAAAATTGTGCAGCCAGTAGCTTCAAGAGAGAGTTTTGTACCCGGAAATGAGAATAACATCAAAGCAATTGGAAACCCAAATTACCATGATGAGCCAGACAATATCATCGGCAGTAGTAGATTCACCCAAGACAGGAGGTACAGGAAAGCAAGCACGGTATGCTTCAATTTCTTAAAAATGAACAAACTTTTAAGTTTGTCAAATACAGCGAAAATCAAAAGAACATACTTCTAATATATTTTCTTTGTTACTTGTTTTCCTCGGCAGGTTAAGGAGCCTATACTTCAGCATGTCAAGCGTCAGAAATCTCAAGCTGTTGGTGTTTGAGAGGATGCTTCCTGGTGATCTTTTTTTCTAGATGCATAAAATTCGTTTTCCCTAGAATAGAATGTCAAAAGAAGTAATCAACTTCTTTATATCAGAGTTGCAGAAAATATCATTAACATTAAATCTTTACAATTTACATATTAATTTGTTTGTAGTCTGATATGGGTACTGGAAATTGCATTTTAAAGACCGATTCGTTCATATAAAGAAAATATATATATGAAAAGATGGTGAAACTTACTCGTTCTCTAACCCAAACATGAAATCTTACTTGCCTACATGAAAAAGAAAAAAAAATCAATGCTAGTCATAAGTCATGTAGTATTGGTGTTGTTTTTTTTTTTTTTTTTTTTTTTATCTTTTTCACTATTGATAAAACGAATCATGTTTGGATTGACTCTAATAAATTTTGTGCGCGCATTTAGTCAATATGACATTAATGCGTTCTATGAACACGAATTGCCCACCTTAGCTGAGGGTGCATAAAAATGTTAGGATTGACTAGGAGCAGTTACAAGTATGAAGTGTTTTGCCTTTATTTTGTATATCTATTCAATACTTCGAACGAAAAAAATAAATTGTTAGTATATCTGTTCTAGTTCTGAGTAGGAGTATAAGTGTCCGTTTGGGGGAACTTGTGTATTGATTAAAATAGTTTTTTTAATTAAAAAAGCTTTTTTCAAAAAATTTTGTGTCTCCAGTAAAGCTTTCGACGATTAAAAAAACTGTTTTACGTCTACTTGGAGAAGCTCAAATTTTATATTTTTCCAAGTAAACTTTTTAAGCTTTTTTTAAAAGCATTAAAATCTCCAATATAACCCTATAATTTAATATTTACTGGAGTATTTTGGTAATTTTCACATTAAAAAACTCTTTTTTAATTGACAACCAAACGACCAACGACTTTCATTTAAAAGCTCTACCTCTAAAAGGTCTACCTTTAAAAGATTTACTGCAAAAATATCTATTTAAGAAGCTTTCCCAAACGTACTCTAAGACTATGCATAACTTAAGAAGCTTTTTCATTATAATTGTTATTTTTATTTTGAAGTATTATATAAATTCGGGTTGTTTTGGAGAGGGAGAGGCCTCGAACCCGTAACCTCATGATGCAGGTGTGAGGGGTTTACCACCGGACCAATCTTATCTCGTCTATTATAATTGTTATTGATATGAAAACATTAATGAAGAATGAAGAAGCTCTGAAGATAGGTGGGCTACCAAGTTGTACCACAAAAGTGCAAAGCAAATGATAACCATGACTTGAATTCCTGTGAAGCAAATGATAACCATGACTTGAATTCCTGTGGGCACTCAATTAAAGATTTGATTTCTACTCGCGAGATAAGATTGGTTCAATAGTAAACCGTTCACACTTATCTTTAAGGTTGTAGGTTTGAGTCATTCCCTTAAAAAAAAAAAATAATAAATAAATAAATAAATTCCATAGTCTCCTTAACTTTTTTAAAATTTATTTATTTTTATCTGAGTTTTTAAAAGTCATGTGAACTAATTGATGGTAAATCAAAATAAAATAACAAAGAAATAAATCTTGCTATTCATTAATAATGACATGCATGTCATAAGATCGTTGATAATAATTATCAAATCATCAATAGATATCTATATTTGCTATAAAAATGCGAATTGAAGAATAGTTTATTAGCAAATTTTAATTAGGCTAATTGCATAGATGACCCTGAACTCTTCAAAAAGTTGCACGTTTCTCCTTCAACTTTTTTTTTCGTCACTAAACCCCCTAAACTCTTATAAATTTACAAAAGCTGACGGAATGGCAACGGAAGCCACATTCCGTCTATTTTAATGTCACATGCCCATCACGTTGAGTTGTAGGAAGGGGCAAAGTAAGAATTTCAATGTTGAAATATTAGGGGCAACATGCAATTCGAATTATTTGTGTGTTTTTCCCAAAATCTCCCAAAAAGTTAGGTTTTGTCCAAAATTTTCTCGATAGTCTTCGTCCAAAAAGCTTGGTTTTTTTGATTGAAAGTAGAAATTGTTTCGATCAAGTTGGATTTCTTGTACTTTCGATTCAGAAACCATTGAAGTATGGATAAGGTTTAATTACACAATCTGACTGTAGTGGAAAATGGTTGTATCAAGGAAACCAGACCATGAAGTTCCGAGTCTTTCCTCTTTTTCTTTTGATAGTTATGGTTGTTGTGTTTTGTTGTTTGTTTGTTTCGATTGAAATGGTTTTATCAAGTAAAAAAGAGGCTTTCTTGTGTTTGAATATTTATGTCTACTGCACAACATACATAAGAGAATGTATGAATGGCTCACTGTTTGTGCAAAACCTCCGTCTACAAATTAATTTCATCATGCTTCTGTATAAATTGAGATGTATTTTGTTTGACTGTGCAGATCCAAATGACTTAGAGAATTACTTTACCTTTAGGGTCTATCATGGTGGAGAGTTTGATAGTAAAATGGTTAATTATATTGGGGGTTCAAAATGTTTTTATGATTATGTCACTTTAGATGAATTGTCTATGTTGGACATTGAAGACATTGCCATAGAACTGGGGTATAACCCGCCTATGGTATATTGGATTCAGTTGGCAGGGTATGGTAAGCTCTTTATCCTATATTTTGATAAAGATTTGATGTGGTTCCAGGATAGTATTTCTCATAATAGGGTTGTAGATTTGTATATTCAGCATGTACTTCCATTGAATGTGGTAACAGGTAAAGAATTGGTATGTGATGGGCCTAATGAGGGGGTATATGATGGGCCTGATGAGGTTGGAATTGGTATGCTTGATGAGAGGGTATTTGATGGGCATAATGAGGTTGGAACTGGTATGCCTGGTGAAGAGGTATGTGATGGGCCTAATGAGGTTGGAAATGGTAGGCCTGATGAGGGGGTATGTGATGGGCCTGATGAGGATGGCGATTTGCCTGATGAGGTTGGAAATGGTAGGCCTAATGAGGGGGTATTTGATGAGCCTGATGAGGCTATTGATCTGCCTGTTGAGGGGGGAAATGGTACAAGTAAGGTTACTAATAGAGCTGTTGAGAGAGCTGCTGATGAGGAGAATGATGAACTAGTGAAGACTGATTACAAGTAAGAAGAAGAAAAAGAAGAAGAAGAAGAAGACATAGTAGCTGACATCTATGTATATCCTACAAGGGATTGGGATTCTCTGAGAAATCTAGAAATACCAAGAGAAGAATGTGAATCTGGTTCTGAATTTGACTATGAGGGTGATGATTTAAGGAGTTTGGATGACTTTGATGATGAGGAGGTTGAAGGAGGCCAACCAAGGAATTTTATCAAGACAAAGTACCATGAATTCGATCATGTATGTGACATGGCAAATCCAATCTTTAAAATTGGAATGGAGTTTGCTAGTGCAGATGTGTTTAGAAAGGTCATCAAGGCAATGCAATCAAACATAAGAGGAATATAAAGTTTCAGAAAAATGACCCTAATATGGTGAATACAGTTTGAAAGGATAAACGCTGCAATTGGTTTGTCTTTGC
Organism: Acer campestre; assembly: GCA_954870605.1. Lineage (NCBI taxonomy): Eukaryota > Viridiplantae > Streptophyta > Magnoliopsida > Sapindales > Sapindaceae > Acer > Acer campestre. Next base: position 31,830,424 of record OX940806.1, read on the forward strand.
TTCTTGGTTAGGTGATCATAAGACTTTCAAGATAAAGTCTATGGTAGATGCACACAGTTGTGCTTGACTTTTAAAAACACGTTTGTTAACTCGAAGATGATTGTTGACAAGTATCTAGGCCAGTGGAGAAAAAATCCTGAATGGAATTTTGCTAGGATGTCTCATCAGCTGAGAACTAAAACCAATGTTGATGCTTCAATATGGCAATATCATCATGCTAGGACAAGGGCTAAAGAACTGATACAAGGATCTATTAAGGACCAATACTCCAAACTTTGGGAGTATTGTGAAGAGGTTAGAAGGATGAACCCAGGGAGTTTAGTAATAATGAAATGTTCTTTAGAAGATGGAGATGCAAATCCAAAGTTTATAAGGCTTTACATTTGCCTTCATACTTTGAAGAAAAGATGGAAGGAAGGATGCAGGCGTATTATTATATTAGATGGATGTTTCATAAAAGGATACCACATTGGACAGCTTCTTACAGCTATTGGAGTGGATCCAAACAATCAAATGTACCCAATAGCCTATGAACTAGTGTGGTATGAATGTAGAGATACATAGGAATGGTTTCTAGAGCTACTGTGACAGGATTTGGAGATTAACAATTTTTATAGTATTGTCTAGATAATTGATAAACAGAAAGGGCTGATAGATATTATTGCTCAAATGTTTCCCAATTCTGAACATAGATTCCGTGTGAGACATATGTACAACAATTTCAAAAGTGAACACAAGGGCTTGCTTTTCAAATAAATCTTATGGGCTACAGCCAAATGTATAACTGAGCAAGGGTAACACTTTTAACTTGGTACACTCCTTATCATGCTTAATGTTATAGAAATCTTGGTTATAATCTTTGTTGTCTAAGTAGATTTGCACAGGCTATAAAAAATATGAGGTATGAACGTGTAACTGCATATGAATGGTTAGTGGAGAAAGATCATGTCCATTAGTCAAGGGCATACTTTAAGAACACAGCAGTATGTGACATGTTATGCAATAACATGTGTGAAGCATTCAACAAGGCAATTCTATAAGCTCGTAACAAGCTTGTGATCACTCTCATAGAGATAATCATAAATTATTTAATGAAAAGGTTGATCAGGAAAATGGTTGAAGTGAAGAAGTGGAACCATGACATAGGGTCAAATGTCTTCAAGGTTGTTGAAAGGCTCGTTAGAGAGCAGCATATGCCACCCTGGGTACAGTGGTAACTTCCATTATCAAGTGAGGGGTCCTAGAGATTATTAGCATATTGTTGACATAGACAAAAAGACTTGTGCTTGCAATAGGTGGTAGCTAACTGTGATTCCTTACATTCATGGAATCTCAGCCCTTTTGAGTTCAAACCGTGACCCTATTTATTACATCCACAACAAGTACAAGAATGACAACTTTATAAAGACTTATGCACCAGTAATTTATGACATTAATGGGCCAATAATGTGGCCAAAAACAAATGATAAGCCTCTTGAATATTTACTATTCAAGAAACAAAGGGGTAGATCAAAAAAGATAAGGACACTCCAAGCTGATGAAGTTAGAGTAGGAGGGAAAACCAAGCTTAAGAGAAATTATGTTGTGGTTAGGTGCAGCAAGTGCAAACAAGAAGGGCACAACAAGAGAACTTGTGAAAGAAGAGGTGGAGGGATTTTGGATAGCTCTAAAACAAGACAAGGAAACACTCAAATTGAAGGTCTTCAACCAAGTCAATGATCAAATTAGGCTCACGGTTTTCAAGCAAGTCAAGGAACCAATCAGGCTTAAGTTCTTCAAGCAAGTTAAGGAAGCAGTTTGACTGAAGTTTTACCAACAGCAACCAATCTAAAGAGGAGGAAGATGATGAACAGTACTTAGATTGATTTTAATGTTATGAATGTTATTACTGATGTTTTTTGGTTTTGTGAGTAGTATGACTGCTTTTGCTTTTGTTATTAACTGTTATGAACAGTAGAAGTACTTATATTAGAATTTGCTTTTGTAATTTGGTTTTGTAATGGTAAAAGGTTTCACCAACAGCAACCAATCCAAAGAGGAGGAAGATGATGAACAGTACTTAGATTGATTTTAATGTTATGAATGTTACTGATGCTTTTTGGTTTTATGAGCAGTATGACTGCTTTTGCTTTTGTTATTAACTGTTATGAACAGTAGTAGTACTTATATTAGAATTTGCTTTTGTAATTGAGTTTTGTAATAGTAAAGGGTTGTTAGACCTCTAGCAACCCTTAATATATATGGTGTTGTGAATGATGGGTTCCTTTTTGTTGGAATTTCTTGTATTACATAGGTTGTGTGTTATTGATGGGTGTAACCCATGTGTAATTGATGGGTGTAACCCTTGTTGTTATATTAAACATTCGGTGTTGGATTTTGTGGTATACGCATTTTTATGTTATTTGCTTTTGCACAATTATATTTAATTTTTCTCACCAAACTAATGTAATTCAATCAGGAATTCTTAAATACAAAACTGAATCAGTCAACAACTGAAATTGTTTCACATTAATGCACTAACAACCAGACTTGTTATAGTTGAAATAGTTTCTACACATTAAAGCACTACACACTTACAGACTTACTCACATGTTGTCAACAATTTTTTTTCCCAAAACAAACAAAATCACTATTGCTATCAACAAAACACTACACCAATTTCTTCTTCTACTGTCAATATGAGGGTTTCCTCTAAATCCAGCTGATGAACTACCTTATTCATCAATGCCTTGAAAACCATCTCTTTCCCCCAATCTCATCTCCAGCTCCCGTAATCTCCTAAGTAGTTCATGAATGTTTGCTTCGACCTTGCACAAATTGAAGGGTCAAGCCATCGAAAAAACCCGCAATTCAAATCTCCCCGATAATTGGTGCAACCCCACAACCGTCTTCCTGGGTTCAAATCAGTCCACGAAGTGTAAATATGAGCTCTTCTACCACAAACACAGACTGTGTATAAATCCCCAAGATTCAAACCCTCATTCATTCTTGGCTATGAGTATTGAATGATATGAGAACAAATTAATGAAGAAGAGAAGAGGTTAGAGAAGAAATTGCTGAAGACTGGAGAAGAAGAAAAATGTTAAGGATTACATCAATTTTAGTTCGAAGAATAAGAAATATAAATGTTAGGGCTTTATATAAGGGGATTGAATTTATGGAATTCCTATTTTGCCCTTCCTACAACCCAACATGATGGGCACATGACATTAAAACAGACGGAATATGGCTTTCGTTGCCATTCCGCTAGCTTTTGTAAATTTACGAGAGTTTAGGGGGTTTAATGGCGAAAAAAAAAAGTTTAGGGGGCAAAGTGCAAATTTTTGAAGAGTTCAAGGGACATCTGTGCTAATTAGCCTTTTAATTACTTGTTTTTGTATCCTAGAAATCGGTGGGCCAGCCCATGGACCAGCCTCCATTTGACTGATTAACGATTAGATTTGACTTTGTCACTTTACGAAATTAGTTCCATACTTTGTAACCTATGTGCCATAATTACTTTTGGAATGAGATGAGATAAGATAAGATAGACTATCACTTTATATCAACTCAAGTATAAAATCATATTAATGTCAAAAAATAACAGTATTAAAAGCATCTTCAATGCAAAAGTGATTTGCATACCAATAATTGTTGACATAACAATAATGTTAAGAGACTTCCTTCCTATATGACATGAAAATATACTTGATAGATAATCAATTCAAAATTTGGTCACCAATGCTTCTGTCTAAAACACAATTTTTTTTAATGATATGTTCATCTTTTTTTTCCTATTTTATTTCTTATTTTATTTCCTTACCAAAAATTTATAAAAAAATTAATGTCAGTTTTAAATGTTTGCTAAGTCAACCTAAAAAATAGTTGTGCAATACACCGTCTGAAAGTGGACGGTCATGTTGATAATGTCTAATATTTTTTTTGCCACGTTAACTTGAGGTTGAATATACACAGCTGCATTGAAGATATAATTATTAACATAACGTCTATTTATCATACGTGACATCTTTTTTTTCACCAGCCATACTTGCATTGGAAATGCTATAAATTATATTAATGTAAAAAAAAATAAAAATAAAAAAATAAAAAAAAAATTAAATTATACAAACATTTATGAGGATGGAATTTAAAAATAAAAATTGGCACTTAACATTATTCAAATTTTGTCCAAATTAAGCATATTTTGTAGATTTATCGAGATTAAACGCTTCACATGGAGTCAAGATATCTTCATCAATAATATCGAAAATAAAACTTCTCTCACATGAAATGGTTATAATGGGTTTCGAACTCCTCATCAATAATATAGAAATGAAGGTGCACACAACTTGAAAATAGAAAACTCAACACTAACGTGCCGCTTAAATTAAAGAGTCTTACAGAGCTGAGAGTATATACACGAAGTTAATAAGTTAATAGATAAAGTATGCAGTGGTGATTAATTGAACTTGAAATATTGTTAAGATTAATAAACGGCTTCCACCATCAAACCACGTTAAATGGTCACGGAATCAATAAGTTAAAATGATCTAATTGTAATCTGTTGATTTCACACACACGAGACTATGATTTAAATCGCATATTTCGAATAGCTCTCAAATTTTATTATAATTCAAAAAATAATTATTTTTTTTTCCTCCATGCCATATTTACAGCTTCACATAATCTTCCAACAATCTTATAACAAAAAGAAACTTCCCGAGATATTTCCCAGCAACTCCCACGTCAGCAACTCCCACGTGTCCATCTCGAAGCCTCTAACACCACCACGAATCTCAGCCTCCAGAAAATACAATCTGGGCCCTACATCCGCCCACAGATCTAAGGAAACTCGGATCTCATTCCAACCGTTAGATCACACGTACGACTCAGATTACTCTTGGTAATATAAATACAACGGTTCTCCCCTCGCCTTGAAATTATATTTTCAGTTACAAACAAAACAACGCTTGAAGGTGATCACTAACGCAAGCTAGAGAGCCTTTATTCAGAGAAACAAGAAACAAAGGTACTGATTTCTCTAAATTATTGTTTTCTTTATATATTTTCGAGATCTAGCGCGACTTTTTTTATTTTAATTTTAATTTTTTTGTTCGAGTGTAGATGGAGACCGAGACTGAGAAGAGCAAGAGACAACAACAAGAGCTGAAGCACCTAGGATTCGTAAGGATGACGACGATTCACGCGCTGATTTGCGTGTCGAGTCTGTACGATTACGCGAAGAGAAACTCCGGGCCGTTGAAATCGGCGGTGGGGACGGTGGAGGGTGCCGTCACCGCCGTCGTGAGACCCGTCTACGAGAAATTCAAGGGCGTCCCTGATGATCTCCTCGTTTTTCTTGATACGAAGGTACTGTTATAATTTAACAAAATGATTGTCTGTTTAATCGGTTAAATTAGATTCACACGCTACCTGGATTTTTTATTTTTATTTTTATTAATTATTATATAGAATCATAGTGAAACAATATTCAAATCTTGGAAAACTTGATCTAAGCTACAAAAAAATTCATGTATAATTTAGCTGCAAAAACTTTCTATTTGAGTCTGTAAACTTAACAGGTTATCAATTGATATCTGAAGCTGTGACACAGGCATTGATATGTAAAATTGATCAGATTCGTTTTTTTTTTTTCTGTATATTATTAGAAGAACAACACCGATATAAGGATTATTAACTGTGTTAGGTTGTCTTAGACTGTCGATTGTAATTTTTCGAGTTATTGCAAAACAAATTTGATTACAATTCTTGCAAAGAATTTGCAAGTAAACTAGATGGGACGGCTGCATTGTTATTGATTTTTAACTAGATAGTTAGTTACTTGCAGGTAGATGAAGCTTCGCACGAGTTTGATAAGCATGCTCCATCGTTGGCCAAGCGGGTTGTCAACCAAGCTCAAAGCTTGTTCGAAATGGCATCAGAGAAAGCTCGAAAACTTGTGAGCGAAGCTCAAGTCGGGGGACCACGTGCAGCGGTGCATTATGCTGCTGCTGAATCAAAGCATTTCGTGCTGATAAATTCTGTGAAGGCTTGGGATAAACTCAACGACTACACGTTATTTCACACGATGGCTGAGATAACTGTTCCTACGGCTGCCCACTGGTCGGAAAAGTATAATCACGTCGTCGAGGACATGAACAAGAAGGGTTATCCGGGTTTTAGTTATATCCCTTTGGTTCCCATCGACGAGATAGCCAAGGCTTTTAAACAGAACGAAGCAGCAGGGAAGAAAGAAGATGAAACTGAACAGAAATCGAGCTCAGATTCAGATTAACAAGTTAAATTTTCATATAATGAACAAAGTGTGTTCTGGTTTGCTTGCACAAACTCTAGTGCCTTTATTGGGGTTGTGGGTGTGGTGTGGCTGTGTGGGTAGCAATGTTGATAGTAACCGGTGTAAATGACTCTTCAAGACTTGTCCTACATTTGTATCAACCCGTTTCATAAATCGTATTCATTTCCTTTTTTTTTTTCTTTTTTTTTCTTTTTTTTTTTTATACACGATCGTTTTGATTCATCTTCATATGGCAATCTTCGATTTTTTATTTTTTTATATATACACGATCGTTTTGATTCATCTTCATATGGCAATCTTCGCTTAGGGATTTACCCGCCAAGAACTAAAGAGTTTGACACTAAGTTGAGCTATAATTATGCATCTATTTAATCAAAAGATTCAAAACAATCCATGCTTATGCCAGTACAAGTAGGCATGTCGTGAGCTAATGTGTATATGTGCAATAATATAACACGGAAATCTGGTGAATATTCAATCAAGATATATATATTCCATTCCACAGCATCAGAATTACATGGACAATTATTCAAACTCGTAATTCAGTCCGGAAAACTGAGTCTGCAAGCATACATCAACTGTTCAACAATAATGGGAAAAAACGCGAAAGGGGAGCTTAAAATGGTCCTACACCATCCTCCTTTATGAAAGCTCTACATCACATTCTGGCTTGGCTTCTGAGCTCACTGCATCAATAAAAAAGGAAAATAGTAACCATATTTTATATAGCATTTAAACAGCAACATTTACTTCCTTTTCCTTTGCACTATAGCTGCCTTCATTAATTTTATACCTACTTATGGTTCATATTTAGTATAGTATTGAAGGTCGAATGCAATTAAAATTGAAAGGGGAATTCTATTACAAGAAATTGCATCTACTTTCATGGGGTCTTGAGATATAAGTAGAACTTGACCATGATGATTTCATAACAACTAAAAAGACTGTCATAGAAGAATATGCTTTCGTAAGTTTGAAGTTTAAATTGGATGTTATTCCTGCCCTATCGTATCAGAAAATGGGCATAGAACAATAGTTAAAAAGGAAGAAAAAGAAAAAGGAGACAATTCTCCTACAAAGTCTCTTCAGAGGTTATGATTGTCTTAAGCTAATTTTTCGAGTTATTCAACCAGATATTATCTAAAACTCTAAATTTACCATGTACAGAGAGAAACCTACAGTACATATATGGAAGTCATCCTCTAATCCGTCAAATAAAAAAGGAAGCAATTACATCAAATTACAAAGAGTTAAGTTAACATCACACCTTAATAAGCAACAGATACAACCTTTCAGTTTTACATTTCAGTTTTGAAGGTGTCACGTATATATTGTGTATAAAACCTTTTTACTTCTAACAGAAACAAAAAATATGTGCATACAATATGCAGTTGATACAATTCAAAAAATCTTAAAATTAATAGAAAGGATTCAAATTAAAAGAATATGAAAGTGAAAAAAAACAACACAACTTGAAAAACTTAAGTGGATGACACCATTGAATACAATGCCCAAAGCACCAGGAAAGACAGTAGCAATAATACCGATGGATTTACTTTACATGGTTTTGCAGATACAAATGATTATAGTTTGTTGTAGATCATTTATCCCCCCAAGTAATGTTTCCCCAAAAAAACCACAGAACCCGTAAAAATCTGTTAGCATGTGATGGAATCAACGAAGAGATCAAGTAGATCAATGAAACCATCAGAGTCAACATTCTACCATCACAACTTTAACGACTTCATTTTGGGCAACTAAATGAGCTTCTTGTTCACTCAAAACACCAAATGAAATGCAAAACATACAAAGTTAGACCTCCAAAAACATTTACAGAATCTGAAGATTATAAATCGATAAGACATAAAGACAACATTTTCCAACAATCTTGTCATTCTATGACTCATGCACTAAGGTACTTCACATAATTACAAAAACACATGCCAGAATAATCCAAATTTCACATATTGAAGACACCTCACAGTCAACATCAAGCAAATAATAGAAAAATTCAACGTAATACTCGTTTGATCAACACATCAAGAACATAAAATCCAAAGTAATAAGTCGAAAAAACACCCAAAATCAAACCTAGCACTCATTCGGAGGTGGAGGTGGAGGTGGTATCATAGCTTTCTTGAAGGAGATCATCATACGGGTCCCTACGACCAGGCACCTGGCTAATCTGAGCATCCCATCGGAGCTGAGAATTGTGTCGTTCGAATGTCCAGAACCCGTATGGACGGAGAGGATAGCTCCACATCTCCTTTGTTTTCTTGCACTTTTCTTTCCTATCATACAAACGCTCCCTGAATTTCTTATCCCTCTCTTTCGGATCCTCCATCAACCTCAGAACCAAATTCTCCGCAAACTCCATAATAAATCCCATCTTCACTTTCTCTTCCTATTAAGTAATTAATCAATCAATCAATCAATTCACTAATCAACAACGAAAAACTTCCAACTAAAAATCTGGTCTTCATGTCAATTATTTCCTCTATTAACATTAAATCTCTTACAAAAATTAAAGGGATCGTGTAGTTTTGAAATTGAAAACCCTAGGCTATACATATACATCTATATATATATAAAGATATCCAATAAAAATCTACAAAAAACACGAGTGATCTTACAAATGACGATATAGTATGAAAATTCAAATATCGATTGTAAAAACAAGAGAGCATACCTGTTCAAAGCACGAAACTAGCGAAGCTAAGTGTCGACTTCGGTTTCAATCGAGTCAAGGAAGATGATACAAATTGTTGGAGTATGTACATTGGGCTCAAGCCCATCACAAAACATTATTTATTTTATTGGACTTGAAGCCCGAATCCAAATTTTAGCTTTTGATTTTTGGACGGTTTCCAAAATAAAGTTTATGCTATACAAGTTCCGCATAGTTTTTTTTTTTTTTTTTTTTTTTTTTGATGTATAACCACTACCGGACCAGCGAAAATAGGCTCAACAAGCACAGTCCGGAATACTACTCCCACTATCGGGGAGAGGATATAGGTGGAATACAGCTACTCTCACAACTGGAGAGAGGAATGCTCCCAGAGCCGGGAGAGGACTACCCACACTTGGGATTTAAAGGCCAAGGTGGGATAAAGAATATATATACAATATATGCACACACACCATGACGTTGAACCGTGGTGGTGGAGACTCCCAAAGAGCGTCTGAGCGTCCAACCTTTGGGATTTAACAAGCGGATACAACTTAAATCTACGATCACATCGTACGAGAGACTTATTACCGAGTCATATCAACTTTTATCGTAAATTACTAACATTTTATGCTTTATTTTTCTTACATATAATCAAAACCGGTCTTTTTGCAGCACAAAGACATTTACTTGAGTGTGAATAACACTCTAAATGTTTCTATTTCTTTATTGGACCTGTTGGGCTTGTTGGGTATATTGGGCCTGTTGGGCTTCGGACACTGATTCTCCTTTTTAACATTGAATTTGAACATACCAACTTCCATTTCAATTTGAAGTGTTTATGTAAAAAACATCTTTAGTTAAAAACATTTTCTTACAAAAGCATTTCTCTTCTTGCTTTTTGAAAAATTAAATACTAATTCAAAGATTGTATTATTAATTTCTTTATTTATTCTAAAAACACTATCATTCTTCCCAAATAAAAATTGTAAATGTGTGAAAAGAATCTTTCTTACAGTCAAAAATCAATTGAATAATATCAAAAACATACATCCAACAAGCTTCCTCCTTGTTAGCTTTAAGCTGATGAACTTGTGAGTCAAATTTTAAATCCAAAAAATTGGTGTATTAATATATATATATATATATATTATAATTAATTCGAAGTTTAGGGAAGAGTGAAGACGGATACAATTCGAACCTGCAACGTCAATAGTGTATTCGTGAGACACACACCACTACACAGGTCAACATCGTCTCGTTGTTTTTCATTTATTATTTAATTAAAGTAGAATAGGTAAATGATGAACACTTCAAGGTTGGCTCTTGGCTCTTAGAAATATATAAAATTTATACAATTAATTATTTATGGAGAAGCTTGGAATCTTATACGTGAATGGAACTAAAATGGTGGTTATATAGTTCTTGTTTATTTTGTTGTTTTTTGGTGCAACGTCGTGATAAGATTCCTAATCTTGTTGCTTGTTTCATTTTTCGTCTTAGCACATTCAACAAGCTTTACAAAAAAAGAAAGCAAAGCCATCATATGTTCATGTAAAGAAATCACAACCGGTTTGGCATCCTAACTTGATTTCCTACCAAAACTTATGCTTGTGAAAATTATAGTCCCAAGTGATTTAGAAACCGTACCAAATAAATTATTTAATTAGGGGTATTTTTGTCGGATGCAATATCGATTACGTATATTTCAATTCAATCCTATACAATATAATACAACATCGTAAATCAATCTCATTTTAAGATAGCTTTGAATGTAATCTGATTTAAAACCAATAGTATATTGAGTTGGACTTGATGATCGGTTTTGCCCACCCATTAAGTTTATTTTTGAATTTGTGAATCTAACAAAATTCATCAAAATTATCGAAAACAAACTAAAATCAATAAATTCACATTGAATTAATTAAATTTTAAAAAAATCCTATACATTTTTAATTACCTTGTAAATCAATCAATTGGGATAATAAATTCAAACACAAGGCCTCCAAACTTATTGATTAACGTGTAGAAGGTTTGGTGCATAAATTCAAACACAAGGCCTCCAAACTTACTGATTAAATAGTTGGTTTGGATGTGACAATCCAAGCTTGCTTCTAGTATTATTTTTTTAATTCTTAAAAAAAATACACCAAATGATCGTAAGAAGTCAGCTTCCAATACAGGAAAAGGTCTTCACACATATTATATAACATGTCAATGTTTGAACTTTAATGAATTGACAGAGATAGTGAAATCTCCCACTGTTTAAAAAAAAAAAAAAAAAAAAAAAAAAGTCATTTGATTCTACCGAGTTGAATTTTACTTATAAATCGAACAATAATGATATTGATTTAATAATTGATACTACGATTTATAGTACATGGATCCTCAACAAAGTCAACCCTTTAATCAAAAATCAAAAGCATGAAAGTGGCTTTTTCTTGTGCAACTACTTGTGTTGTGTGCACAAAATTGTAATCAAACACAGCTGGTATTCCTACCGATAGACCTTTGAATGTGTTTGGTTTGGACCACTCAATTACACCCACCACAATAGGATTTTGCTTATACAAAAATTGTTGTTTTTTCTTTTTTTCTTTTTTAATTTTTTGCTTTAATATAAATCAAATCCTTCGAAATCCTAATGTTCTCACCAATTATATTAGTATCATTTCCATTGATATATCTCAATAGAAGTATGAATAAATATTCTTTATATCGATTGAATTTCAATATGAATATGTATTAGTTAATGACGGCGATAACATCCCGCCTTTTGCATAGCTAATAATAATACAACATAATTGTCAAACAAAAAATCTATAATGTTTTTGAAGAATTATAATACTATTGATAGAAACATAGTCCCCATATCCACACATGATGGTCCAGGCAGCCCATTAGGTTAGTTTTCTTTTAGGTAATGGGAACATAAAGCTTTGAAAACAACCACATTCTCCACTAGCAAAAATGCATCTCTCCACTACTTTCATAACCTTTTTCTTTTTCTAAGTTCTCAAATTTTATTTGAATTTTTTTATTTTTATTGGGTCAAATCTATTGATGGTTTTGAACTTTTTTGACAACCAAAAAGCAAACAAAAGGTTATCAAAGGAACAGCAAGCAATGAAAACAAATTGATGACCTCTTGTGTTGCCAATATTACTTCTTCCCAAGTTCCCACTTCAAAAAAATAAAAATAAATAAATATTTAAATGTTTGTAGAAAATAGTGTGAGGTGAGGAGTGAGGAGTGAGGAGTGAACTAGTCTTGTTGATTTGAAATTCAATTTCAAGTTTTTTGAAATCTAAGATAAAGAATTCCTTACCTTTACACCAAAGCTAAAGACCATTTCTTAAACTAGAAACGCTTTTAATGCTTGATTGAGTTTGCTTTTTCATCTCATTCACACACCTAATTTTGTTGCATTTCCTTAAAACCAACACACATTCTCTAACAAATATATGAATTCACATGTCTCAATCTTGATTTGAAATTAAAGAGCAATTCGATTCGAATTCTAAAGTTTAAGAAAAGACAATACGAGAGCTTTACAGAAAGTTACCAATCCTATTCACTGAAACCCACCCAAATCCAATATTCGAAGTTCTGATGTGATCCGACATATTTGGTTTGAATAATATGGAACTACATTTCTTAAAACTAATTTGTGAGATAAAAACTAATGAAGAAAAGGAATCAAAGAGCAAAGCAAGAAGACAATAGCAAATTTACCGGATTGAATTTTTAATTTACCGAAATTAAGGTTGATAGTTGCTCTATAGTCTATAGTACAAAAAGATAACTATTTAAAAAAGAGAAATTAAAAGAGTACCCTGATTTGACCGATTTACCCCTACTAAGAAGCAAGGGCAAAAACAAAACTCTCCCTCAAGTCTCAACTGCCTTCCAAGTTCCAACGACCATAATAAAAGTTAAATTAATTTTCCACCAAAACTGGCCTCAATTTTCTCCATTTCTTTTTCTTTTTGTTATTTTTTTTTATAGGTCTATTTAATCCCCAACATTATGTGCCGTTACCGTTACTGTTGCCGTTACCATTCCCATCACCGTCAGTCTATCCATCCATCAATCAATCCGACGACGCCGTTAACTATCCATTATAACGTCGTCATCCCCTTCACCACCTCTCTCCACTTCGTTAACGTCAACGTCGGCATCGACGTCAACCTCGCCTTCCTCATCAAGCCACCGCTCAGCCGGCGCGCACTCGACTTTATGGCGAAGCTTCCAATCAAGAGCTTGACATGCGCGAGAACAGTAATTCACGGCACCACAAACTGAACAACGACGGAATTCGTGTCTCCGAGACTCCGGGCGGCCGCAGCTGACGTGAGAGCACAACCGCAATCCCTCACCAGGAGTTCCGTCACGAGCCGCGAACCATTCGGTTAAGAACCGGCTCGCCGGATGCGCCTCCGGCGCCGGCACATTGCAACCGAAATCACTAAGTAACGGACACCCTAACGCTGTCACCTGACCGTTGTTGGGATTCTGAGGATGAGGAGCAGCAACCCGGTGCGGGTGCGTGAGTGAGTTCCACATGAGCCAAGAGCGCGTGCTGATTCCCTGCGAAGCCGCCGACGACGAGAGTACGGCAGCCAACTCACGTGCGTTGGCTTGGACGAGAAACCGCCGTCCCTCGGCGATGTTCTGACGGACGCCGTAGCCGTCCTGAAGGCAGTGACCAAGCTCACGAAGCGCGTCTATGTGGCCGAGAAAAGCGGCTCGCGCGCAGAGAGCGACGCCGGCACGGAGGTCCTTGTCGTTTTTAGAACCGCCGCTGCCGTTGAACTGAATAACGGCCAGCGAGTACAGTGCCTGCGCGTGTGAGCTAATCGCGGCCTTGGCCATCAAAGATGCTCCGCTACCTCTGTTTTGTAAACAGTAGAATCGAATCTGAAAAAAAAAAAAAAAAAAAAAAAAAAAAAACACTTAATAAAAAACCATGCAAAAATTATCATTCGAAAGAATGTTCATGACTTGAACAAGTGAACATAGAATTTTTAAACAGATGAAAAAAAAAAAAGAATATATTTTTATTCTAATAAATAAATGTTTCATAATATTCACATACCATGCCGAGAGTGTAACAAGCTTCGACGTTGCCGGCGTCGGCACATAGTTTCAAGAAACGGTGAGCTGAGTCAGACCAGTTGTTGGCTTTAATGGCAAATGTTTTTTGACAAGCTTTTGATAGTACTAGAGAATTCTGAGCTAATCCGTTTAATCTCTTGCATCTGCATAGAATTTCAACAATATAAAACAACATCAGTTAGATTCAAAGCCTTAAAATAGATTCAACCACTGGACCTTAAAAAAAAAAAAAAAAAAAAATCGAATTTTTTTTCATTGAAATTTCCAGATTTTTTTTTTTTTCCGGTGAAGTAAAAGGTCACGTACGTTATCAAGACGTTGATGAAATCGGAGGGACAACGAGCGGTGGAGCTGAGTTTACCGAGAATAGAAATTACGAGATCATCGGGTAGAGAATCGAACAAGTCAGTACTGTCACTGGAAACCTCCGGCGAGAGTCTCTGCCTTTTCCGGTGAACCACCATCTTCTGCTTTTGTCCGACGACGGCGACATGACTCCTCTTCGTTTTCTTGAGTGCTACTCTTTGGTCTAGACAAACATCTACTACTCTAGAATAACACAGACCTCTCTTCGTTCTCATTTCTCTCTCTCTCTTTTTTCAGGCTTTTTTCAGAGATAATAAACAGAGAAAATAATACAAAGCCAGACCTTATATAAAAGAAGGAAGCGAAAGAGAGGCTTAAAAGAGAGCACAATAGCAGCAACAACAACAACGACAGAACCGAATCATAAAATAAATAACCTCCTGGACAGAGAGTAATGGATGTCCATGTTTAATTACATTCTTGTCCCTCAACTTGTCGCCTTTACAGTCAAACTCCGTTGACCCAGATCCATCCGTTCGTCGTCTGTTTTTTTTTCGCAAAAAAATTAAACTCCTTTTTTTTTTTTTTTGGCTCTCTTTTAAAGCAGAGAGAAACACGAAAGAGCAATCCAGTCCTCATCTTCTTTATTTATTTAATTTAAATTACGTTTGTTGGGTACAGGTGGACTGTGCCATTTATCTCTCCAAGAAAACGCTTGGGTTTGTTTCGATAAAGCGGTTAAATTTGTTGGGGAG
This sequence comes from Acer campestre, assembly GCA_954870605.1. Lineage (NCBI taxonomy): Eukaryota > Viridiplantae > Streptophyta > Magnoliopsida > Sapindales > Sapindaceae > Acer > Acer campestre. Next base: position 31,845,566 of record OX940806.1, read on the forward strand.
TAAAAAAAAATAACACTAACTAACAACGTTTATTTTCAGTGTATCGTTTCACTTTTTAACCGCAGTGAAAAGAAAATAAAACGACATCGAGGCGCGTTTTGTTACGCCCCATGGAATTCTCGATTTTAATTTTTGTTTTCCATTCATTCACTTGGCGAGTGTGGAAACGCGGGTGGGGTGAGATGCGGGAAGGGGTGAGATTTCTAACAAACTCAGGTAGCGAAATCTGGGCTTTCGTAGAAAGACCAAACGTGAAACCACCACATTGAGGTCAAACGTATGAATCAGCACTAACAAAGGTTCAGTTACAGTTTCTCGTTTTTTTACTTGCCTATTTAAGAGTTCAATATTCAATTCAAAATATTGTTTGGGTTGATTTTTATGTCCTCTAATTTTTCGTTTTTTATGTTGTTCAGTTACCATTTAGTATTCAGTGACAATTTTGTCAATAAATATATTCCACGTATATACCAATAATAATTATAAAACCAATTGCGTAACAAATCGATAACGTTATAAAATTTAAATTATGGATATTTCATAACAATCGCGACAATAGATGTATTTTGAATCCTAAATCCAACTTAAGGGATTGATGAAATATAATGATTGTAATCTTTTTTGCCTTGAAAATGCTAAGGCCAGTTTATTTTCTTTTAATGTAATCTTACCTATAATCTGAATTAATTGTTCAATTTAGATTCTCTAGCGACCTAATCTTTGTCGTTATCTAAATAGATATTGTGACATGTGTAATCAATAGCTAGATTTATTTCTTTTATCATTTTATGTCACCTATACATTTTAGATTGATAATAGTGGATACACCTGTTAAATACTAGTCAATTCAGTACGTATTCACTTCGAACCTTGAATTTGTGATATAAATTTGGTTATACTTGTGAGATTTCATTATATTAATTTGCTAATCTTCAAAAGATAAATTGTAATCGAAGAATGATACTAATATAAATATCGCTATAAAGTTTAAAAATCTTCTTTCTAACTTATGTTAATATATATGATTATGGTATAAATAAGAAGATAATCAGAAATTTGAATTAATATAGCTAGACTCATCGATAACATATACATGGCATTTGTGGACACACATAATTAAATATACTATAACTCTATGTGTGAGAAAGAGACGAGCGGTGAAGGTGAAAAATTATAAATTTACCACTAAATTTCATTATTTTCTCACTTAAACACAACTTCGTAGTAGAAATGTGTGTGAAAATTGGAATTATACCACGACCAACTTTTCACTTTGCCCCCCGGATTTTGTATTTATTATATAATGGCTCTACAATCTTTAAATTTTTGGCTCCACCCCAGCTTACATTGTCAAATCATTTTAATGCTAATTTGATTTTAGGTATTTAAATTTTTTTTTTTTAAAAAAAAGCGTATACAGTAAGAAACTTATATCATAAAATTTGACTTATTATATTTTAATGTCAACGGTGTAGATTGTACTTGAAAGGAATCATAATAAAAACCGTACGAGAATAGAGAGTTGTGAGAGAAGGTGAAGTAAGCTGCATTGTTACGGCAAAAATCAGAAACGCAACCCTCCGTAGCCGAACCGGGAAGGAAATCAACCACTTTTGGTGGGTCCTCTGTTGTTAACAATTTCTAGTCAACTTTGGATTTTCTCTGGTCCCACTTTTTTTAATGGCCTGTCTCCACTGTAAAAAAAAAAAAAAGTTTGGTTTCCAATTTCCATACAGTGAAGTTTGAGGGAACATTTGATAATGGCGTGTAGGACCCAACCCAGCAAACGATTTTGTTCTATCATGAGGCATCTAAATCTAACTCTTTGATTCATTTATCAAAAGCTAAAGTTTTTTTTTTTTTTCTTTTTTTAATTTTTTTAATTTCAAGTTTGGTTTACAATGCAAGTTCGAATCCACTTAAATTTCCACACAAGATTTTTCTTTGAATTTTAAGAATTTTTAAAACTTATCTTTGTAAATCTTTAAGACTTTTGTTTAATTTTTTACCAAATAAAACTGTACTATACTGCTTTTATTGACATTTATAGAAAGTTTATTGTTGTTATCCATTACGAAATTATAAAATATTTAGCTCAAAATTTCCTAAATTTTACCTAAAGCTTTCTCTTCAAATTAATAATATATTTACTTAAAAAAAAATTCCTTTCAATTTATATTGATTTGTTTGTAATTGGACCAAATATTAACAAGCAATGAAAAGTACATAAAATAAAAAATATTGTAAAATTATATCATTACTCAATACGACTTGGTATTATAAGATACTTATTTAGTTTATCCATGTTGTTCGAAGCACCATGTAATTTATAAAATATATATATTATAAGGTTATATCTTAAAATAAAATTAATAATTTTAATTTTATTTACAAACCTAAACTCTCACTCACCATTTTTTATTTCTTTTATATATATATATATATATATTCAAAGAGACATAGAAACTTCAAGAATTGGTAGCTGGCAGTCTGCCACAAATGGGAGTGAAAAGAAAGAATCACCAGTAAGAAAAGTTATTTGTTTCTGTAGATATGCAAGATTATGGAGAATATGTATTGTTTTTATAGGAGGGGTGGGTTTTAATTACACTTGAGAAATTGATTGTAGAAAACAAACCCTAAGGGCTAAGCCTAATCTATAAATTCCACTACATAAAGTGCTAGTTAAAGGCTTAAAGATGTGGAATGTTCTCTTTCTGTAAGGGAAAAAAAAAAAGTAATATTGTGGATTTGAATTATGAAAACTAAAACACACAGCTTTGAAGATTAATGTATCTTTTAAATTTGGATTTTTTTTTATTTTAATTTTTACGGTATTTATTTATCCACCAATTTAGATCTTGTATTTTTTTTGAACTTTTTGTAAGATTCGAACAACTACTAAGGAGTTATTTACTAAAGTCTCAATCACATCCATCTACTAACTGAGTTACGTCACTGGAAATAGCTTGGATGTCTCTTCAAATATCATATGCTTCTTTTTTATATTATTGATTTTACTAAATCAATTTGTTTAGAATAAAAAAATATCAATTTGATTTTTATGGGAAAAAAAATCAAATTGATATATTTTTTTTATTCTAAAAAAAATTGATATATTAAAATCAATAATATCTAAAAATATCAATTTGATTTAATATCCCTCAATTTTAAGAATTCCTTACACCTTAATTGACTATTTTATATAGTTACAGGTGGCATAATAACATTTAATTTCACTTTTATATATATATATTAAATTTGAATATTGAAATTACGGATTATGAAATAGTTGATTTTGAGAAATTTACCAATTTTTTTTTTTCCTCTAAGATATAAATCATTATTTTCCAACAATTACTACTGCACTCTCTTAAAAGTTATATATATATATATATATATATTTACGATTCACTCTCTTACAAGTTACAACATTATTAATCGGAACAAAATCATTCACTGGAGCATCTCTAATGGTATCCTCAAAAGTATAAGAGTAATCAAAATTTGATTATTTATCCCAAAAACACTGTCCAAAAGAGTCACTAAAATTTAGTAATAGCTTTAATCAATAATTAAATTGCCTCTTCAATAATCAAATTTGAAGATCGAACTTTCAATCATCAAATACAAAATTAACAAAATAAATGCTACTATAATTTTATTTTCCCTCTCATCTGTGACTTCTTCTTTTTTCTTTAATTAATTATGTATCTCATCATTGTTTCAACCCTAAAAATTTCAATAAGATAAAATTCATCACTTTATTAAGAATAGATCAATATTCATATCATATACCTTTTCTTGGCTTTTTTATTTTTATTTTTTTTTACCATGTTTGGCTAATGATAAATTGAAGGAAAATTTTATTATGATTCGATACTGTTGTGGATTACACAATCATCAATTTTAACAATCCATAAAAACAATCCTTAAATGTTGAGGTGATAACTTTTCAGGATCGAAATTTCCTTATACTATTAGAGATGCTCTAAAACGTTTAAAATGTAATCTAACTTTCCAAATGGATTAAGACATCGTTATCATGTTTAATCTTATTGAGTTGCAATTACATACTTATCAAATGGTTATCTTGCAACTTGCAAGTAATAAATTTTGCTTTTTCTTCCAAACGTAATTTTAGTTTGACCAAAATCATTATTGATCGAATATAAACTCGATCATCACTCCTTGCCACTTGCAAAGGATTTTCTTGAGGGTAAAGATTTGCGGCGGCTTAAGGAACGTAAAAACGTCTGCTTGCTGTCACGTCGCCGTAAAATTTAATTATTACCGATTTACCGTCATTCAACGTTGACGTGAATCTTATTGTAATCACACCGTTTATTTTTATAATAATAATAAAAAAAAGATTTTTTATATATTTTCAATAGAAACTTTGCTCGATGCCTCGATCTACCTGTCTTTGAAGTTGAAAAACGCCACCAACAAAAAATAAAAACAGATAAAAATACCAGAACAAAAATTAAACTTTTAAATTTACAAAAAAAAAAAAAAAAAAAAAAACATAGTTTGTATATTAAAAAGATGAAATTTATATACAAATTTCTTATTCTAATTCCACAAAAATAATTGATATATTTTTTTAACTTGTGATATCTTTCATGCTTATTATAATAAATTTACCTTCCAATTTTTTTATTTTTTTTTACAAATCCGTATTTTTTTTTTATCAGATTTAAAATAGTTATAGAAAGTGTTATGAAAAATCAGAATAAAATTTTTCTAATTGCATAGTATGTTATTAATTATATTTTTTTAATAGTAACTCCAAAATTTTGATTTCATGAGTAAAATTAAGTGCATATGTGTAATAAGTTTAATTTTTGTTTAATTTTTGTAACTCTCAGATTAAATAAAAAATTGAAAATTCGTATTTTTGCTTGTAAAAGTTGTAAACCGACGAAAAATAAAATCTCAGTTACCATACACATTACAGGCACGGGTGAGGTTATCACAGCCGAATAATATAATATTTTAATGCTTCAGGCAGGGAAAAGAGAGAAACAAAGGCATGTAGTGTGACTTTGTGGAATTTGGATCTATCCGATCTTTTTCCTGATGTCACATAATCTGATGACATATAAGTATCGTAATGAATGTGTGGTTAAGATACGATTAATTTATACAACCATTCTATCAACAATCAATCATATACTTTAAAAAATCAGGAAAAAAATCAGATCAATAGATGATCCAAATCCGACTCTGTACAAAGAGAGGTGAGGAGAGGTGGAGTAGAGTGGTATCTCAAGGAGTGATAGAGACCACTCATGTCATGCAAAGGAGGGTCCCACGTGTCCCCCTATGGCTGCAGATGTTTCAATCTAATGCACTTGTTTTTTTCACTTCTGGAAGAGAAACGTTATAATAATGTAAAAGGACTGCTTTATAATAAGGAGAGAGATAGGCGGGGACCCACAACAAAAAATTTCTTATGGTGGGGTCAGTGGGGGCCACGTTCTCGATGGCCCCCGCAATCAACGTAGCCGATTTTGATTTTTGGTTCCTGATTTTTACTACTTCGAATTTTTTAGCTTACTTTGTTTTGCTTACTTGTAAATGTGGTAACTGAGTAAAGTAGTAAAAACCCCAATTGTGTGCTTCACTGGTGGCCCAATAAAAACACGAGGAATAATGGTTTTATTTAGTATTATATAAAAATAATGTTAGAATATGATAATATCCCAATTATTTATTTATATATTATAAAAATAAGATAATGTAACATATTAGTCACTTCAGTAATGGGATTATGGGGTAAATAATGTATTACATATGGAAGTATAATATTAGATAAATAATTTGGAAGTTGCTGTATTGATTATTATATAAAGTTTAGAGAAGATATTCGTAGATATATTTTGTTTTATTTGATTGAAATGTTAATGGATTTGAATGGTTCTCGATTGTCATGTTCATGTTAATTATCAAAAGATTAGCAACCGTGAAATTTAATTGAAATAAAAAGTAAAAAAAAAAATAAAAAAATTTAAAATTAATTAAAATCTTTTTTATTCTTTATTTAGGATACGCATTAAGAGAATCCTTTGAAAATTATTATAATGTTTTTTAATATTAAAGATTTATCCCCGTACATGATTTATCAATCCACTTCTCATTTTACGAGTGTAACAAAATTTGGCAAAAGTTTATTTACATTTTACCCTTTTTTTTTTTTGTTATTATTTAGATTTTCTATTTAAATGTTAATAATTTTTCAAATTCCCTCTCTCCACCGAGGGGAAAATCTTGCATGCACGTGGTATACCATATGGCATGGAGAACTCATTTGATTGGTTTTCCTTATCACATGGCATGCACCCATTGGACAGATGCATTGCACCAGGTGCATGTAAGATTTCCTCCTCCCCCAAACCCCGGTACCTAGCTTTGGCTTTGGTAACAATTATAAACTATCTACTACATCATTCAATATTACAATTTTGTAATGTAATTGACTGCCTTCTTTGGTAGCTTAAAAAGAAAAAAAAAGTGTATTCGTTGTTAAATTAATATATAAGAAACATGAAAATTCTAACGTTGTCTCTTCTTATTAATAAGTCTGTAGTATATAATTTTTTTTTTAAAAAAAACAAACAGTCCCATTGTATTATTGGTGTGCCATATATATATAGTCATGATCTGGTTAGTGCACATTGATAATACTTCATAAGGATATTGAATGTGAGAATGCGAACTTGAAAATTTATATATATATTTATATTTATACATATAACTTGGACCCTAATGTACTGAAATTAATATCATTAGAACAAATGGCAAAAAAAAATGGCGTTAGAGCAATTATTTAGTTAGGTTTTACCAAATCTGCCTTCGAGGTACAGCTATTAATCAATGACAACAATATAGTCCACACAGTTATTTACAAAAGGACGAAAGGTAAAAAAATACATACTATCTATGTGACTATATGAATAATTATTTATTTCTTTTCATTGTTATTTATTTTATAATTGTATTTTAAACTATTTTAATAAGTATATTATTAACACTATTAAAAACACATTCCGAATTAAATAAAACATTTTTTTTTCTAATGAAATGGTAAAATTGTAAAAATAAAATTTATATTTCTACGAAAAAGAAAAAGATAGACAGATATCTTACAAATCAATAAAAATAAATTTTAACCGGCAAATACAAGCAAGTATGATTTGACATATTAAATAGTTGATTTGCAATATATTATATATTTTTTTCTGAGGTTGACTAAGTTTATATATGTGATCAACATAGATTGGATTGAATTATTCTTTTTTATTTTTTTGTTGTTAGTTGCTACTTGCCAGTTCCTTAAGTTGGAAGGGGAGAAGTTTGAGGCCTTAAAAAGATATTATTATTTTTTTAATTTTTTATTTTGTCAAACAAAATATGTGATTTATTAACAGTCAAACACGTATTAAATTTAGTCTCGCTTTTTCTTCAGTTTAATTATCTAAATCACTAAAGGAGATCTGATTATTGATCTTGCCTTAGTATTCTGTCCCTTCGATTTGATGGATTTTGGCCAAGATCGTGCCTCTCTATCATTTCAAAATTACTTTCATTCTAATCTCCTACTCTCCAGAATCTAAGACCAATGAGGCAATAATTGATTATTATTTATTTTTAATTAAGTTTACGAATCAAAAATTTAGCTAAACTGAATATCAATCACGTGTCAATGTTACAATAAAATATATAGTAATTGATTGTAGACGCAACTCTAGCTCAGTCTTATAGGTCGAAAATCTAGTATGTTAGAATAAATTTAATTACATGACTCTAATCAATAGTATATTGAAACTTGGTAAAATAGTGGTTTTGTTAGCACGCCTCTACTGACCTATTTATGTTTAACTTTTTAATGTTTTAATTTAATTATATAAAATTAAATCGGTTAATTAAATTTTTTTTATTTCTAAAAATACCCTGTTATTTATTTTTTAAATTTAATACACCTAGTCTCTATTTTAAAGTCATGTACCTTATATTCTACACACCTCCAATCTCACATCTTTATATCAATTTTTTTCTCTTAATTATCGGGCGCATCCCTTCAAGGTTTTTTATTTTTTTATTTTTTTTTTATTTTTTATTATTATTATATCATATTAGGGAAAACAAAACAAAAAAAAAAAATTCTCTCCAAATCTCTTTATACCCTGAACTAGAATTTGAGTTTTTATAATAGGAGTTGTGTACAGGAAATTAGACAACAAAGAATTTTTGAGTTTAAACTTTAAAGCGATGATATATATATATATATATATTCAAGTAAATATCTTATTTGCGGACGTGGAGTTTTATTAGAATTCATTTTGTACAATAGTTATTATTTAATTGTATGAATGTTTAAGTAATTTGGCCAAGGTTGTGCCTCTCTCTATCATTTCAAAATTACTTTCATTCTCATCTCCTACTCTCCAAAATCTAAGACCAATGAGGCGATGATTATTATTTATTTTTAATTAAGTTTACAAATCAAAAATTTAGTTAAACTGAATATCAATCACATGTTAATGTTACAGTACAATATATAGTAATTGATTATAGACATGACTCTAGCTCACAGTCTTATAGGTCGAGAATCTAATATGTTGGAATAAATTTAATTACACGACTCTAGTCAATAGTATATTGAGACTTGGTAAAAAAGTGGTGTTGTTAGCACACCTCTACTGACCTATTTATGCTCAACTTTTTAATGTTTTGATTTGATTATATAAAATTAAATGAGTTAATTAAATTTTTTTTATTTATTTCTAAAACTACCCTGTTATTTGTTTTTTAAATGTAATACACCTCGTCTCTGTTTTAAAGTCATGTACCTTATATTCTACACACCTCCAATCTCACATCTTGATATCATTTTTTTTTCTCTCTTAATTATCCGGTGCATCCCTTCAAAGTTTTTTTTTTTTTTTTCCCGTTCATTATAGCATATTAGGGAAAAAAAAAAAAAAAAATCTCACCAAATCTCTGTATACCCTGAACTAGAATTTGAGTTTTTATAATAGGAGTTGTATACAAGAAATTAGACAAAAAAGGAATTTTAGAGTTTAAAGCGATGATATATATATATATATATATATTCAAGTAAATATCTTATTTACGGATGTGGAGTTTTATTAGAATTTATTTTGTATAGTATTTATTATTTAATTGTATGAATGTTTAAGTAATTTGGCCAAGGTCGTGCCTCTCTATCATTTCAAAATCACTTTCATTCTCATCTCATACTCTCTAGAATATAAGACCAATGAGGCAATAATTGATTATTATTTATTTTTAATTAAGTTTACGAATCAGAAATTTTGTTAAATTGAATATCATTATATCAATCACATGTCAATGTTACAGTAAAATATATAGTAATTGGTTATAGATACAAGTCATACAACTCTAGCTCAGTCTTATGGGTCGAAAATCTAGTATGTTGGAATAAATTTAATTACACGACTCTAGTCAATGCTATATTGAGACTTGGTAAAAGAGTGGTGATGTTAACCTATATATGTTCAACTTTTTAATGTTTTGATTTAATTATATAAAATTAAATGGTTTAATTAATTTTTTTGATTTATTCTAAAATTACCTGTTATTTATTTTTTAAATTTAATACACCTCATCTCTAGTTAAAATAAAAAATAAATAAAAACACACATCCTCTATACGTTTCTCTTACTGACTCACTCATGACTTTTTTGCTTCTTATTTCTTTCCAAACCTCTCTTATTTCTTTGTCCAAATCTCTCTCACCCATGTCTGCTACTCTCTGTACTTTTTTTTTAAAAGTCATGTGCCTTATATTCTACACACCTCCCATCTCACATTTTATATCAATTCTTTTTCTCTCTTAATTTCTTGTACTATCCGGCGCTCGACTAGAGTTTTAGTTTTTATGATAGGAGTTGTAAACAAGAAATTAGACAAAAAAAGAATTTTAGAATTTAAAGCGATGATATATATATATTCAAATAAATATCTTGTTTACGGATGTGGAGTTTTATTATAATTCATTTTATATAATAGTTATTATTTAATTGTATGAATGTTTAAGTAATTTGATAAAGGATATAAATATAATATTAAACAGATTTAAAATGTGGGGCATTTTTAGCTCGTTAGAGGGGTGTCAATAGCACTATTTTTATTTTTATTTGAGATCAGATATTTTTTTTAAAGCTTTAGTCTTCGAGCCGCTGACCTAAGAGTTATTTACCCAAACCCGTCTATTTACTGGCTAGGCTACGCCCCTGTTGGCCAATAACACCACTCTTGCTAAAGTTAACTACTACAAGAATGATCCAAACATAACTTCTTATGTAGTGAACGAATCTATTCACATTTTATGATTTTATATATAAAATAATGGCTCGAACCAATCCTGTAACCACTTGACCATTTGAGCTACGGGTGATTGGGTGGGTGAATATATAGTCCTTGGTGGGTTAGTTCAATTTTTATTGTTTTTTTTTTTGTATTTGTGATAATATGAAAAATAATATATTTGTTGCATTCATGCCCTTTTGAGGTGGAACACTTCTCAGGGTTTTGTGTAGCTTTCCGCTAAGATAGCAAAATAGGAATAGATATTTGAATATGGAATTTTGGATGAGGCAGCAGTGCACCAACTGACACGTGGTGGGATGTGTTGCTCCCTCATCTGATATGAACAAAGGTAATTGGATTTGGAAGCAAAGGTGGAGAGTTGTGTCAAGTGGCCTGTTTCTTCTACTCTGATTCTTTCTCCAGATTTTGGATAAAGTAAATATCAATTTTTAATTTTTTTTTTTTATATATTTTTTTTTCGTGTCACAGAAGGCCTATCTGCTTTTATAAATTCGGGCTTATCTATCCATCAATTACTCCAAACTTTCTTGTGATTGTCAGATGCTATGAAGATTGAAGAAGCAACAAGGGTCAAGGGCAATGGATTGACAAGGAAATTAAATAAAATAAAATCTCAACCAATTAATGGCATAATCAATAATTGAAATATCTAAATTTTATGGTTGGTTGGTATAGAAATCTCCAATATTCACAAAGCACATAAACTTTTGACGATGAGATAAATGATATATTTTAAAATTCCTCTGAAGTCTATTAAATACAAAGGCATGAAAAGTTTTATGATTTAAAAAAATAAAATGAAGAAAAACTTGCTTAGTGTAGTTTTAAAGATTGAAGCAAACGTTTAAAGAAATGCATGAGATGCAAGAGGGGAGGCAAAAATGGGTCACGTGATAGCTTTGTCTCTCGGGTATCATTTAGCGTAATGGCACTAAGAAAAAAAAATGGGGTAGGGGAAGAACGTACGGTAACTAACACACTCTCAATGCACGCTATCTAACTAACAATTCATCCATTCATTGTTTTAATTTTCACTCTTTGCTTGCCTTAGCGTGCTTTGATTTTTTTGTTTTTTGTTTTGGAGTACATTTCAAGAGTAAAATCACATGGCTTCATCGATATCTAGTAATTTTTATTTTTTTTTAGAAATAATTATTAATTACTTTTTGTTTGTAATAATTATTTCGCTTTGAAGGAATACATTACCAGTAAGGATTTTCTTAACGTTCAGGGCGTTTACAAATTAGGAATCCTAATGAGAGGAAAAAAAATCAGTTAATTACCGATTTATGATTATAATGTTTACTAGAATTAGTTGATAATCAATTATATGAGTCTTCCCCATAAATCAGAAAATAAATCATTTCTATTAAAAATCAAGTTTTATTTCTTCATTCCATTTTTGACAGAACTTTGAGTCTGTACAAACAAAACTTTTATTTCCTTAAAATATTATAGTTTGTAAATTTTAATTCTTTTAAATTTTTAATCAAATGTGATTTGAAGAAAACAATGATGATGCGAGTCATACATTCTTGATGCTTCAAAGAGATTGATGAGGTGTCGTGGGCTCCAAATAAAACTCCAAGCTAAGAGACTGAGAGCGAACGTATTCTTCTAAATTTGGACAGAATCCCTTACGGAGACGGGACCCACTTTGTTGTTGGAACGTTTAGAGACAGGTGGGTTGTTCCCTTTGAGTGGTGCACGGCTCTTTTATGGAAAGGACACGTGGTAGAATCCTCAGCGTGAGAAAATCTTCGATGCACCATCAGCCACCGAAACATATAACAAGAAAAGCTTATGTTGTAAATATGCAGCAGTCACATGTCCCATCCTCAGTGATTTAGTATACCGTTAAACCATGCAACCGGTTTATTGACGACTCTCTCCTTTTCGTTCACAATATCGTGTCGCTCGTATTGAATGTCCAATCCAAACCGATCGATCGATGATTCATACACATGCAAAGCAAACCAGCACTGTATCCTATTTTATCTTTGCTTTTTCTATTAGCTTTTTCCACGTCAAGTTAGCTCTGTTTGGACAAGCTCTTGAGCTGTTCCCTTGTACTTTACTTGTTTGTTTTGTCTCATATTTGTTGTTGCATTTCTCTCTCACTCTCTTTTTTGAATTAGAAATGGTTTAGACGTTACAATTTTAAATAGGCTAATTGGCACGGATACCGCTGAACTATACCTTAATTTGCATCTTACTCCCTGAACTTTTTTTTTCGCCATTAAACCCCCTGAACTCTTGTAATTTGGAAATCACTGAAGGAATTTGCCCCCTCACTAGGGGGTAGATTCCTTTAACGATTGTCAATTTACGATAGTTCAGGGGGTTTAGTGCCGAAAAAAAAAGTTTAGGGGGCACAATGCAACTTTTTGAAGAGTTCAGGGGGCAACTGTGCCAATTAGCTATTTAAATATTCTAACTTGTTATAGGAAAAAAAATATTGATGTCCTTGTGGTTTGAGTAACAACTTGAAATTTATGTTTTAAAGTAAATGTGGAGCAGGTCATGATGCAACTATATAAAGTAGTTTTTGTACCACAACAATAATGCACTTCAATATGTGTGACAATTAACTGACAATTGAACCAGCAATGACACATCACTTTCTAACTTTACTATACAAAAAAAAAAAAAAAAAAATTAAATAAATAAAGAGAAAGAATTGGGTGATTCTGTCGTGATAGTGTTAACTTCTCTATTTGGTACTTGTGATTTGTGAAATACAAGAAAGTAGGTTGGGTCATAAATGATAAAGTTGAAAAATACTGGGAATTGAATTACTTTTTTTTCAAACAAAATATGTTTTGGAAGATTTCTAATTTGAATATGATTCAGGGACGTAACCTGCACGATTGAAGATTAGGGTAGGCTAGATATTTTTTTTACTGAACATCGACATCACCTAGGTATGAGGACATAATGAGACGTTCCCATAAAATGTATGTATATTATAAATAAACACTTTACAAAATTGTATTTTATTTTTTTTAAAATCAAATTAAATTATAAAAGAAACATGAAACACAAAAGGGAACACTAATTAAATTATACAATATTCTTATACAGTATTAGTTTGATTCATTCTAAATATACTAATACAATATTTTGTGAAATTTAATAAAATTCATTTAACAATATCGTTACTTTGTAAATTTTAAATTGGATTAAATAATAACTCGATTACTCCTAAAATCCCATTATTTATATTTAACAATAAACCTAAAATTTCAAACAAAATAAAATATTTTTTGAAGTAACAAAATAAAATATTAAACAAAATAAAATATTTAAATCCATAATATTCACTCAGACATATCTAAATCGGGTTCAAAAATTAAATAGCACTTTTTGGAGGAGGGTTTGTGCAAATAGCACCACATTAATAAGTCATGTTTTAATAGCACCAAAATAGGTGATGAGACCAAAATACCCCCACTTACTCTTTTCCTTTTTATTTTTTTTCTCGAAAATTCGAGACTTATTTATGATTTTTTCGAGACTTATTCATGCGTTCTTCGAGACTTATTCCTGCGTTTCGAGACTTATTCTGTCGACCTCCATTAATGGCGACAGTGACGATCCGACGACGGCGCTAATCGACTCCGGAGATAGTTGGATCTGGAAGATTGAACGATGCCGAGTTCGTTGGCGCTATCGGTTTCATCAGATTCATGACGGATCGTCATAAATCGGACGATGAAGATTCGCGATGGTTTGGGTTTTGCTTCGTTTCTCTCTCTACACAACTCGAAAATGAAAACGAACACTTTGGTTACAATGATTGGCACTCGACGAACGTTTTCCTGGTGGTTTTACCGGTCAACTCGTCGGTTGGCGATGGCACCTCCATTGAAGCTCCATCAATGGAGGTTTGAGAAAAAGGAAGAAGAAGGTGAAGGACACCCAAGAGAAAAGAAAAGAAGCTGGAGGGTATTTTTGTCCAAATTCCATTTTTGGTGCTAATAAAACATGAGTTAGTAATGTGGTGATAGTTGCACAACTTCAAATTTCAAAAGTGCTATTTTGTCCCATTTCCTCTATCTAAATATTGATGTTGATAAATAGATTGAACCAAGTTTGAAGAATGTGGAGAAATAATTGTTATTATAGAAAGAATAAAAAGGAAAGAAATATTATATTTTTTACTCTAACTAGGAATTAAAATTAATTTAATTGTTTTTCTTTATTAATTTATTAATTATTTATTTTTTGAAGGGGCCAGGGTGCATGGGCTTGAGTAAATTTAAAACAATATTTTAAATGTAAAATATTTACTCTAAAAGAAACCATTATTGAGTTGATAAATGCAAGAAGCTTTTTCCATAATAGTTCGGTTTATTGAGAGACTTTTTTCTATCGACTTGCCATTATCAGCATTCACTGTACTTTTTTTTAAGGTGGGTGTTAGGTGCTAACCCTGTGCAGTGGTTGGGGTACTGTACGTACCACATCATCTTCAATTCACTGAAAAAAAGAAAAAAGCATATATTGATCAGTGATAAACCAACCACTGTACAATTATCCCAAGCTAGGCTGGAGTAAAATGGAATATAAGTTCAAATAAAAATCAATTAGTTGGAATAAAAAATAAAAATAAAAATAAAAGAAAACAGAAGCATGTGAGATATTTTAAAATTTAATTAATTTAAGTTCGTTAGTTTGGCAACAAGTCATGGAACTTGTTAACGTAGAATTATATCAATATCTCCCTCTCTAATTCCTCATTCTCTACGCTGGGATTTGTAGGGATTTAGCTTGACAAACACAAACTTATAATTTTTTTTTTTTAATTAATTTTTTTTAATATATATTTATTTGATACACTGACTTGAGTAATTAAAACAGAGAATGTGAATGCAGAGGATGTTGCTTGACGCATTTTCCATTCACAAACTTTGATATGCATAAAACTATAAATAAATATATATATATATATTTATGTATATATTTTATGGTCTGCAATCTGCATGCGTGTGCGCACGTGATGCGTTGGCTATGGTTGAGTATTCTCCAAGCTAAATTTCGATACTCTGATAAATGAAATCATTGAGAATTTTTCATCATCTTTTGACCGTGATTAAAGTGAAGCAAATGTACACGAAAAAGATGAAGAAAAAAAGGTGACCGTATTTGTACTGTGGTCTGTACAATAATTGTGTATGCTTGTGTCACCGTTGACGTAAATATATAGAGAGAGAGAGAGAGATATATATAGAAAGACAGAGATTGATTTGCCCTCTAGTTTTTATGCATAAACTGTTGATGATCATGCATGCATTATATTGCATATGAACCGTTCGATGTAACTGCACATGACGACCATCGACTGGATTGCAGGAAGCACGTGATTAGGTGCTCGAAAAGTTAAATATAGAGATTGACACTTTGACAGAGGTTTGACCGGTCTTTTTCTACCTCATGTGAATCTCGCTTTGCTTTTTTAGAAGTTTTTGTTTTTACCAGACATAGAGTGATAGAGTGGATTCTAGATTGACACGCCACCTCATCACAACTCCTGCCACACAGTGACTGTACTGATAATCATAACAATTCAACAGTGAATAGATTTATTTTGGAGTAGATGAGTTGAATGACGAATCTTCAAAATGACAGAAACATCCTCTGAAAACTGCAGTTTCATCAGACGATGTTAGGGTTTTTATTGGCCTTTCACTCCAAAAAAAAACTGTTTGGTTTTTGTTTCCGAGTTCTGGGACAAGACAAGCTCAATCTAGTTTGCCTTTACGTGCATGGTACGTGAACTTCAAGCTTCAACAAAAATTAACGAAAGGCAAGGCTAAGCAACCTCACCGTGTGATTATGCATTTGCTTGCAATCACTATATTATATCTTCTGGGGTCATCACCTTTTTTTTTTTCTTTTTGTTTTTTTTTTTTGTTTTTTTGTTTTTTGTTATCACGGTAAGTCGGTAACCAATCGGATTACGCCACCTATTTATTTATGACCCTTAAATTTTAAGAAATTAATTAGTAAGAGAAGTGTTATTTCTTTTTATTTTAAAAAATAATTACAATCTTATCATTTCTCAACCTTTTGAGGCATATATAGATGGGTTTGGTCGTAGAAAGTAGAAACTAATCCATTTATATAAAATTAATCTATTAATTAGTGAGATTTTTTTTTTGAAATATTACAATAATTGGGGGTTTTAGGGAGGAAGAGAGATATGAGCCCACAATCTCATGGCGTGGATGTGAGAGCCTAGGAGCTATACCACTGTGTCAATCTTATCTTGTCTATTTCAATAAGGTCAAGTATACTTGACGATGTTATTATACAGTTTCACTAATCTTCAAACGACAAAAACATTCAATAACAAGAATTAGTGAAACTGTACGATAAGGTAGTCAAGTATACGTAACCTGAAGTTTCTTTATATATACATATATATACCATATTGATTTGAGAATTACATTCTAAACGAATTTAAATCAGACTTCAAAGGTAATATATTATGGCAATTAATTATATTAAACATGTCGATTGTTCATGATCAATTTTATAAACAAATTTAGGGTTTGCTAATCACATGCTCAGAAGTCATATTTAACTATTTGTCACAATATGTAAGCATGGTCGGTGACTTACTCTTGGCAGAGATCATGCATGGGTGCTGTGTCGCGATCTTAAAAAATACATTTAAATTTCTTCTTATTTTTTTTTAAAAAAAAAAACTCTACACATGTATGAGTCAATGATACCAATCGAACGACATGCATGTCACTCTTCTAACTACTGTTGTCTGTTATTCACGTTTAAATATTCTATTACAAGTAACTAAATACAGTTCTCTATAAGCATCCTATCCAACAGCTATAAATTTTGGTGAGCATCCTTTCAAACAATTCAATAATTGTGAATTTTTATAAGGAAATATTATTTGATATGTTATCCTAAACCAGGATATTATTGTTTTTAGATTGCTTTCTCATTCATTTTTATATGAAAGTAAAAGAAAATAATCAAAAAATAAAATATTAAAAAAAACTAATTATCATTTTCACAACTTATTCAATTTTTTATTTTTTTTAATAGTTATTTACCGAGATTTACAGGTATGGTTGGATTGAGACAGTATATTCAATGTGCCAAATATTTGCGGTCTATAGAGGTCTCGAGTTAATTTAAATGTTCTATTTCCCAAGTCTATAAATATATTGAAAAAAAAAGAAAAAAAAAAAAAAGCACACGATAACAATTAAAAAAAACTTGAATAATGATGCAATTCAATATTAATGGACAGTTTTTGAAAGAATATATATATATTACTCATAAATTAATTTTTTAATTCAACTACTATACTGCAGGCACGTACTCTATACAAGGGCCTAGCTAAAAAAAAAAATTAATAAGCTTAATTTGTTATTTTCTGTGTTTTTAAAAAAAGAAAAAAAAATATAAATATAAGATAATGGTAAAATTAATATTGTTTGATAGTTGATAAGTCATAAAAATAGCCTAGTTTATAATTTAACTTAATTGAGATAACATTAATAGATTTATTAGAGTGATATTACTCAATATTTTTATTGACACACAGACATATTACAATTTTCATTTCTTCTCCATTATCCTTTCATTCCATGAATAAAAGAAATAAATTTTGTACCTTATTTCGTTTTCTAAAATCTGAACATGTACGCATTTAGTTTATTTCAATTTAAATGTTTTTAGGATAAAGATCATTATATCTTTCTTATTTAGGTACATACTTTAAATTTGAAAATTTGTAATGTAAGGTTTGCTTAAAAAAACTTTGTACTATGGTCTAGTATGACTTGGGTGGGAAATTACGCTCATTCATTCAGCATAACAATGTCCCAAATTTAAGTCGTCACACCTCATGTGACAAAAAAAAAAGTTATACTTAATTTAACCTATTCAGACAATAAATCATTGCTTCACCCCTGACTTCATAGCTACAAAATTACTTCGTAAGCCAATGGTTACTACCGGTAACTATACAGTCCCTATATAGTATCTAAATTTGGAATTGTATTATTGAAAAGAGTAGTAGGGCTAGTTTGGTATTGCTTTTCAAAATTTAAAGTCGGCTTATTTTATAATTTTGACATAAAATGATATTTGATAGAACTTCCAAAAGTGATTAATTAATAATCTGACAAGTTTTGACAGTGATTTTGAAAAGTAGGCGTGGAGTTACTTTTTGAAAGTGATTATGAAATAATCTATATCAGTATTTAATGAATATGAATTTTTTTTTTCCAATTTAAATATTCTACTTAAATATTGGTTTAATATAATATAAGTGGTTTAATATAATATAAGTAATGGAAAAATGAAATAAAATTCTAAAATCATGTCTATTTTTGTCATTGTAACTAATTTCAGCATTTTTGAAATAAAATTACCAAACATATGTATACTGCTTTTGAGCTATACAGTAGTTTTAAAAGTATAATTAACCAAACATCTACTAATTAACTTCACAGCTGATTATTCATTCAGCACAGCTAACGGTGATTATTATAAAAGTTACAGCAATACCAAACTAGCCCATACTACTCCACTAAAATTCCAATCCAAATGTGAGGTATTATAACGCTATGGTCCCTATATAGTATATAAATTTGTGTTGAAATTTGGATGGAGTTGCATAACTCTATCGAAAACTTACAGATAAGTCATAAAATAAATTACCAACAAATTATTATCGTTGTTTCATTGACATTTGACGATAGACACTAATAATATGCAATAAAACTAACAGACGTCAAAAGCGGCGTTATAACGCTGTGTAGTTGGAAATAAAGGCCATACCCCTTAATCATTTGTAATTGGAAGAAGTAAAAAATTTTATTCACGACTAGATGGCAGCTCTAGGTGGCGTAAACTTCCTTCATTCTTATCGGATCTGAAACTGAAGCCGAATTTTCGTCAAAAATAATTAATTAAATAAAATATATCGGAAATTAATTGGGATTTGTGAGGATTTAGCGTAACGAACCATAAATGTGGTTTTAATTAGAGAGGCAACTAAAGATGTTGCTTAACGCATTTGTCATCCGATATTTATTTTTATTTTACTTTTTATCTTTTTTGATTTTGGAAAATTTATATATATATATATATTAATGGGAGCCACCGCAAAAGCATTTTTCGCGTCTCGTACGTTGTGCAGAAAAAAAATCCCAGTGAGCGTGCACACGTGCTGGTCCAATTGCTCGATTGCTTGAGTGATTTTGAAGCCATCCTAACATTCTCTGTTACTTCCTTTTATATATAAATATTTTTTACAAGGATTTTTTTTTTTTTTAATAAACAATAATATTTTTGGCATATAAATATTAAAAAAAAAGAAAAGTAAAAGTAGTGATTGAGATCTTTTTAACAGGAGTCGTGTTGTTGTCAAAGTCAAAGAGACAATGCTAATTATTCAAAAAAAAAAAAAAAAAAAAAGAGACAATGCTAATTGTTTTAGGGGTCTTAGGTCATCTGCTCCCACTGATGCTTATCTTTTCTTTTTTTTTTTTCCTGTAAATTTTCATTTTTATAATATATTTTAGCCTTTAAAATTGTATAGAATTTTATGTCTTTTAGGTATCATTTCTTTTTATTATCTCCACAAGTGTCATGCTGCAATTTTTTTTATTTTTTTAAAGTTTTAATACAATATTTTATCATCCATTTTTTGTTGACGACATCTATTAATCTAGGGTCAATTATTTTTTTGAAAGTTTTCATCATTGGTAGAATTTAAGCCGTTGGTCTATGAGTCATTTACCTTAGCCTTAACTTGTCCATCTACCAACTGAGTTACTCCCCTAATATTTTATCATCTATCATGCTATATAGATCAAGTAATTTGTACACGATTATTGTAATTTGAAAAGGTAATATTAATATATATATATATACATATTTTTTTAAAAGAAGTTATTTATAACCTGTTAGACACTTTTAATATAAAAGCTAAAATTTATTTGTGATAATGAGTTGGAAATTGGAAGGATTGAACCTGGAATTGAAGTTGTACTCAAAGATCCAAGTTAAAAGTACACAAGATTGCTTAGTGCCTGCTAGTTTTGGGACACCCGTAACGTATATGGTAAGTGAAGTTAACCAAACCAAATCACAAGCCACTCTAACTAGTTATTGTACATTTAATCAATATCCAAAAAAAAAAAAATAAACAAATAAAGTACTAAATTATCTTTTGAGAAAGCCGGCATAATTTGACTAGTACCAAGTAAAAAGAAAATGATTATGCATGTGTTACGTGATTCTGGCTTACTATTTATAAAAATTGTATAATTTTTTTTTAGAGTAATACTATAAGACCCAAAAAAATTAATAAAAAATTTAACCCAAACGATGTGGTAAAGAAATTTTCATCACCATACAAATCATGCAGTGATATGGTGAAAGGTATAATTGCCATATTATTTGGGTTAGTTTCTGAACAAAAATTTTGTATCGACTAGCATTAGTGATTGTTTTTTTTTTTTTTTTTTTAGTATGGACGGTTTTAAAAATGACAATTTAACGTAGAATTTTTTTACATTTTCATATTTAAACAACTACTTCATGTAAAATAATCTTAGTCGTGATGAGAGGTTGCGGGTTTGATTGCGGGTTTGAAACAACAACACCACCGCCGCCCCCCCCCCCCCCCCCCCCCCAAAAAAAAAGAAAAAAAAAGAAAAAAAAAAAGAGAACTCCGAATTTATGTATAATGAAATACTTTAAAAAAAATGTAGTAAGTGTTTCATGCTTTAAAGAAATTATTCATAATATGGCCTCCAATGGCGTAGCTGAGCTGGTTGATGGACGAGCTTGGGGTTTGGGCAAATGACTCACAAATTAGCGGTCTGAATCCTATCAATAGCGAAAAGCTTAAAAAAAAATACATGGTATAGATGAGTGGATAGATAGATACTGTCAAAAAAAAAAAAGGACAAGGATTCCTTCTCACCTCACCTCACTTAATTTTATGACATATAAGCATTGCAATGAATTAATGGTTAAGATGTGATTGACACTTTATTAACAACCAATCACATGCTTTGAAAATGTGAGGATGATGTGAGATGAGGTGAGATGAGGAGAGGATCCTAGTCCAAAAAAATATTCATAATATGTATTTAGAAGAGTTTTTATGAAAATTAGTGTTTATGTTTTGTTAACATGTTTCTCACACAAAATAAAATGAACCATTATTGCATGCATCGTTGAATACTGAAATGTTTTATAAAATAATTGATATTATTTTCTGACTTCGGATAAAATTGAATCTCATTATGAAAATAAAATAAATTATAATTCTTACGTTTCAAATTTGCAATTGCTTTGCCTCAATTTAAAGGGAAAAGGATCATAAAACTGATTGTGTGTGAGAGAGAGAGAGAGAGAGAGAGAGAGAGAGAGAGACCATGACGAAAATCATCTAGAACTGATCAGCTAATTTAGATTTTAATTAAAAGTCAAATTCTAACCTTGCAAAATTGATATCGACATGAACAATTTCTAACCATGATCGATATTGGATTTGAGGTGATTTATTTATTTGTATCGAGGATCCCGGATTTCTTTCAGGCATCCATCTGCCTGTTCTCCTCAACTGCGTGACATACCCATAGTCAATTTGTTGGTTCTGATTTTAGGTAAATTTTAATGCTAATATATATGCAAGTATTTCAATTTATTTGCACTTTTTAATGTTCTTCCGATGTAACATGTTCTAGAACTGAGTTCAAAATAACCCCAAAATAATAATAATTTACGGAAAAAAAAAAAAAAGATTTGGTCACTTTCAACAATGCGTTTTGTAGAATAAATCCATCAAGTCATATACAAAAAAGAAGCATTTTTTTCCAACCTAATTGAAGCTTGAAAGAATGATTAATTAATAATTACTAAGAAAATAATATATAATAAACAAATAATTGAAGACACAACTTCACATCAAAGATTTGGCATATTAACATATTTTGATCATAAAACTCGGCTGTGAAATTAATTAAATAATTAATTGTATTAATAATATATACAAGAACAGGCGTGACAAATTGACAATCAATCTAATTATATATATCTTACAGGTTCTCTTAACTTCATGCATGAATCTTGGCAGAAACAAGCCAGTTCAACGTCATCTTCGAGAGCTCCATTTTATCTAACTCTTCCTCTCCTAATTAGTTTCCCAGTTGACATACAATATTTTTTTAAACCGCCACAATCATACATGCAATATTGTTTATTATCAGCTATAGATTGTTTGCAAACGTCTGTATCAGATAATGACTGCGAGTATATATACATGTATTTTAGCGAGAATGGCATTATCGAAAGATTATAATATCAATATTGACTGCGATGTAACATGTTGATGGCCGTCCAAAACACCAACATGCCAAATGTTTCTGAGAATAAATTGATCGAAGGGTCGGATTAGGTTTGGATTAGCAAGAAATGGTTGCATCATGCCATTTATTAAAAACAAAAATCCTGATGCCTGGTCGGCATCTAATCTTGATCAATATGCACCTAAAGAACTATAGATGATTGATTATCCAAATTTGATTAGCTAGCGCATATAATAATTTTTTATTTTTTCGGCTCATATATCTTTTTTTTAATGATTATTCCTAAATAACGAAAGGTCAAATAATTATTTAAACTAGTGGGTATGAATAAGGAGATTCCTATATGAAGGAGCTAAGGGAGTTCAATTTGTGGGCTTCATGCAAATTGAAAGGAAAATAAAAAAAAATAAAAATAAAAACAAAGTATATATAAAGAAAAATTAAAAGTATGTAGTAGAAAAATAATTAAAACACGTTTTTTTTTATATTATTATAAGTAAGGGAAATTAAGTTGCCTTTTGTCCTTATATATATTTGAAAGGAACTTCATTCAAAATTAAAAGAGCAAGAAAGCTACAAAGAACTAGGGCAATCGCAAAGCATATTTATATATAAATTAAACCTCTCCTAATTTTATTTTACATGTGTAGTGAATTTGGTAAAATGTATATCCACTTTTGTTTGGATGCCAAGAAAAAGTAATCGGAAGGAAGAATGGAAAATTGTGAACCATTCTTAATTATATTTTAATTCCCACCAAGCTGATCCCCACTTTTTTTTTTCCTTTAAAAAAAATAGATAAAAAAAAAAAAAAAATGCTTTATTGATGTGCATGTTACTGTATGTAGCTTTTGGAAGCTTAAATTATGCAATAGAATCCCTTTGAAGCAGTGCAAAATTGAACTTGGTAGATAAAAGAAAGAAAAAAAAAAGTAAAAAGCCGATAAGAATTTGGATCCTCTATTGATTTGATTTTTTTCTGACTTCACATAATCTCATAACACATAAGTATTACAATGAATGTACAGTTAAGATGTGATTGGTTTCCACAACCACTTTAACAACAACCAATCACATACTTTAAAAAAGTCAGTAAAAAGATCAGATCAGTAGAAGATCAAAATCTAAAAGATAAATTAAGCTTATAATATATGTAATGGATAGATGAGTTTAAATTAATAATTCTATAGTAAGAAAAGTTTTGATTTCAAAAAAAAAAAAAAAAAAAAAAAAAAAAAAGAAAAAGATCCTAATTTATTTTGTAATGTTATAGTTGGTTATATAACCTTACAAATCTATTGAATTTTTTATTTATTTTTTTTATTTTATTTTATTTTCATTTAAGACCGTAAGAGCACCCGAGTTTATTAGGTCTATAATTAATAATAATTAAATTAAAATCCAAGAAATTGCTTACGCGTTCTATCATAAGTAAATAATTGATGCAGTCACGAAATGGGTTTATAATGTGGTATCTAATTTGACAATCGTCATGATTAATTAATTTAATTGAAAGCAAAAGATCACGATATAATTAATTTTCACTAATTACCTTCTCAATCATGACGTACAATTGAACTTGTCCTTGCTTTTTCTCTATACTTTTAAATTTTGACTTCATCTTTAAAAAACTTATGTCATCTCAAGAACCTAATTATTTTTTTGTGGCATTTTCATTGACTAATAAATAAAAAATAATAATTAATCATATCCAAAATAAAATAAATAATTGATAAGATTTTTTTTTTTTTAGTTTTTTAGGTAAAGAAAGTGTCAACAAATAAGTTTTATTTTTTGGGATTAGTACTTTAGTAGAGACCTTACGATGGTTTTAAACCAGCTGTGATCTTTTAAAACTTGCAAGCACGTATGCTTTGATAGGTATCTATATCTTTTGGATGCATTTAGAAGCAAGTTTGAAGGAATTGTTTTTTTATATTTTACAATAATACTTTAATATTATTTCCTGAAATTAAAATTATTTTTAGTGCTACTTCTATTTAGTATTTGGATGTTCATATATTTTCTTTATATATATATATATATATATAGGGGCGGTCATATTAATCAAATGAGTAAAAATCATAGAATCAAGTGTAAAAAAAAAAATAAAAAAAAAATTCATAGAATCATAGTTATTGGTTTTTCAATTTTTATTTGATTTTGGATTCTCTATCGAACTGTTCATGAATGAATCATATAGAAAATTGTTCATGGGTGATTTATCAGTTATGTTTATGAAAAATACTTGTATTTTCACTTCATAATTATTATATTCAAGACGATAAGGATTTTATTTTCTTACATGCTGGTTTCTTTGAGGAAACCCTTTATTACACTGGGCATCAATCTTCATATATAATATATTTGTTTTGATGACCTAAATTCATCAGTGATTCTCGTGTCATTTATAGAGCAAGATAGTGATGTTTTAGCAAGAATTGCAATTGCTTTGCTGTAAATCTTCAATGGCTATTGACCCTACTAAGTTAGTGTTAGTGTTATTGTCAAGAAAAAAAGAAAAAAACATTCCATGTGACTATTTATGCCTTATTCAAATCATATCTACGCCCTAACTTTGTAATTAAGACATTTTCTTTTAGGTACTTCAAATAATCAAACATAAAATATCATTCGATTTTCCATCTATTAATTTTTCGATCGGTTTATGAATCTTTTTTCCGAAAACATGACAATAATAATAATGATGAATGAGCCTTAATATCCCAACAATTAATTTCCGCATCAAGAGATCTTGCAATGCACTCATCATTCTTCAGATTTCTCACTAATGGCATGAAATCACTATCACACAACTAGTTAATGTGTAATAAACCTACCAGCATGTGAGGATTATAATTGAGTGGTAGCAAAGAACACAAGCTGTTGATCATAAAAACAGCAATAGTAATAATGATCATGATAATAATATTTGGGGACCAACACATGAATATATATGAAAAATCCGACACAATAATCTCTACTTTTGTAGGTTTTGGCAAAGTTGTTATATTGATTATACCAACCAAACTCGTACTTTAAGAACAGAAAAACCAATAATAATAATAGAAAATTTTAAAAAATAAAACACATCACTTCTCGGCACAAATGTTAGTGTAACTCTTGTTCCACGGAAGTGGTGGGAGGTTAGAGTTTCAACGGACGCAATTTACAATACTTAAAGAATTTTCTCATATTTCTCATCATGAAAGTAATAAATATCCTGGTTGCACTTATCCGTTTGATCTTCTTAAAAATAATAATAAATAAATAAATCTGGTTGCACATACCTGCTGTGATCTTATAATCTTAAAATAAAAAAATAAAAAAACTGCCTTTTCTCCCTCACAAGTCAATGATGTCAAAGACTTGCTCTTCGCTTGTTGACTCCGCAACTAAGCAAAGTGAGAAATGAAAACCCCACTTGCTTTTTTTTTTGAATCAGATTCTGGCTCTGATCTCTCACTTTCTTTGTGTTATAATAATTCTCATGTAGAAAAAATTATTAGAAGACTGTTTTTTCTGATATAAGTCTTATAAGATATAATTACAGGTACTAATAGCTAGCACATGCCTGCATGAAATTAAACAAAAGAAAAGAAATTTAAAGAGAATGAGAATCCTAAGTAAAGTTTGTGTGCTTTTTTGTGTGAAATTTAAAAAAGCAGAAGCAGAAAAGCACTTTTATAATCCTCTATACTTATCAAACATGCTTTCATGGTGTTGTTAGACCTCAAACATTCACTAATTACATTAGATTTTGTGTGAACAACTAATGAACAGCCAATTACTTGCTTTTAAATATCTGATTTTATATAAGCATAAATATTATTTATAGATTAATGCAGTGATTAGCATATATATATATATATATATATATCCACTTCATTACTATAATATAATGGTGTTGGTGAGGCTACCAAATTCAGATTTCACGGTCGGTGCTTTACCGGGTTAATTAGCAGAATGTTGATGATTTTGTATGTATATAATTGAATTTTAATTAAGGTGCCGATAATGACACCCATAAATATAATAAGTATACTCATATTTTAATAAAAAATTTAATTACAAAAATATCCCAAAAGAATTTTACCAATAAGGACAAATTAGTTTAATTAAAAATAAACCAAATATTTTGTACACCCATTATTTACACCCGTATCTCTTTATTAAAAAAAAAAAAAAAAACTAAACCCTAATTCTATTTCAAGTATCAAAATATTCCATTATCACATAACAAAGTGATAAAAAAATAATTTTCAGAGGACTTTGATCATATAGAGGTATGAATTTTTTATTTATTTATTTATTTATTTTTTATGAATTCTATTAATAAACAAAAAGTGAGAAGTATTTAAAAAAAAAAAAAAAAACAGTACATATCATTGTGTATTCAGGAGATCAACGGTGGTATGAGAATGTAAAATCTGCTGTAATATATATCAACAACTTGATTATTATCAACATAGATGATGTTATTAAGATTTATAAATGTTGAAAAGATATCTAATGCAGTTGTTGATGATAAATAACTTACTACGACTGTATTTATAAATAAATTGTATTAAAACGAATGTAATGGTACTATTGGCCTTAAAATAGGTGCTCATAATAATGATTTAATTTTAAATTTTAGATATGGATGTATTTATAAATATGAATGTGGTTATCATATTTATAGGTGTCAATATCTGTACCCTTTTAATTAATGCGAAATTAATTTGTTATCTTAATTTGCAACTGAAAAAACACAATTATGGCTCTGTTAAAATTATGTCACCTGCCTTTGATGGGAAGATATTATACAAGTAACAACTATTCTCTCTCTCTCTCTCTCTCTCTCTTTTGAAAGGTTCCTTCAATATATTCTATGTGGTCATTATATTATAGATTGAAATTCTCTTAATAGAATATATGGTTTGGATAAATTTAAGGGAATCTATTTATAAAGTTTTCGAATATTAGCTAATTAAGTCAAATAGCAAGGTCTCTAATTGTTTTGTAAAAGTTCTTGGGATTGTGGTTGCCTTGGTGGGCCAAGGCTTGGGATGTAAATCCCATGCTCTTGGTTCTACTCTAGGTAATAATATTGTGGTCAGCCATCAGAGTGCAAGCTCAGCTGGTGAAAGGATTGGCTTGCGGCACGGGTAACTTTCAGGTTAACGGTTCGAATCCTACCCAGACGAAGGCGAGTTATGATTTACCCGTTTGCATCTTTGTGTGGCCGGGGGTATGAGCCGAGGTTTCCTATCTATCATACTCTATAACATCCAACAAATAGACCGTCAGAACCAACAAGTTGGCTATGGGTGTGTCACGCAGTTAGGAAGGACATGCGGATGGGTACTTGGACGAAGTTCAGGATCCTCGATACAAAAAAAAAAAAAAAAAAAAAAAAAAATCCAACTTGTATTTTTGGCTTTTTGAGATTGTACAATTTATTAAACTTCTATAATATTTTGAAGTTTGTCTGAAACTCCTTTAAAAGTATTAGAAACGCCCCTAGAAGTAAGAGGGGTCATTGATGAAAAACTTCGTAAAAAATAATCAAGCCCTAGATTCGTAAGGGTTTAAAACATTTTATAGCACACCCATGCTACATTGAAATTTGTTCGAGTTCTCTTCTAAAATTTATCTGAAATTATTCTAAAAGTAAGAAAGACAATCGATTGAACAACTAAACCAACCTTAGTTTGTATAGAACAAGGGCGCAAGGAAAAGATCTTCAAAGCAAAGATGCACTTTTAAGTGGTGCACTTGACACCAAAGAAGTAAAGATGTGATCTGTAAAATTGTGATCATGTATTTTCTTGTCACACATCACATCTTCAATAACTAGGTGCAACACTCAACATACGATGTAGTGATTATTTTCTCTACGTCAAGAACCAAACATTTTATAATCAAGCCCTAGATTCGTAAGGGTTTAAAACATTTTATAGCACATCCATGATACTTTGAAATTTGTTCGAGTTCTCTTCTAAAATTTATCTGAAATTATTCTAAAAGTAAGAGACAATCGATTGAAAAACTAAACCAACCTTAGTATTGTACAGAACAAGGGCAAGGAAAAGATTTTCAAAGTAAATATGCACTTTTAAGTGGTGCACCTGATACTGAAGAAGTAAAGATGTGATATGTAAAATTGTGAATATGTATTTTCTTGTCACATATCACATCTTCAATAACTAGACGCAACATCCAACATACAACGTAGTGATTATTTTCTCTACGACAAGAACCAAACATTCATTAGGTTCGGCTAATCTATTTGTATATTCCGTTTATCATTGCCCAACATTCCAACAAAGGGAGTTGAAAAGTGGTGAGAAAGACAATACATATATGAATGTTCAAAGCTTTCAATGTTGTTATAACTTATAACATGTGCAAAAAACGGATGGTTTTTCTCATCCTAAGGTATAGCTGCTTAGGAGTTAGGACAAGTTGATAGATAAAGACACAAGAGTTTGTGAGTGTGGGCCTTAATTTTATCTACTTCAAAGTTATGCAAAATGTGGGTTATGATTTTGCCTCAAAAATTAAGATAAGAACCAAGTTGTGGCATCCATGTTCAGATATCTATTTTATTTTTTCTTACTTAACATGAACATAAATATATAAATAAATAAAAATGAAAGAATGGTGCAAATCTAAATATCTCTTGTAATCACAGTAAGAAAAATTGAAAATTCAATTCTAGATCATTAAACAAATACTATGTATTATATATTTATATATGCTTGTTTGAATATTATCCGTTTAAGTACATCAAAACTTGATTAATTCCGGACCAGGAATTTTTTTTTGAAAGCTTTCTCCATTGGTAGGATTCGAGCCGCTTACCTAGGAGTTATTTGTCCAAACCTCAAATTCGTCAATCTACTAGCTAAGCTACACCCCTGTTGGCATTTTTAATAATTATCAAGTGTGGATTTCTCTCATTTTTTTTACAATGCATCGACTATGTAACATTATATAGTAATTTTTTTTATTTTTTTTTTATTTTTTAACGTCCTCTTCGTATTTCAGTTAAAATTCAGACGTCTAACTATTGCACCAAATAATGGTAATAAATCCCTCGAAATACCCATGATATTTGGGCCCAAATGCAACCTTAGATACCAGTTAATGTGTGTCTGGGCTCATTATATCTGACATATTTGGGCTAGTTCAAAACTCAAATCTCCAATTGCACTTTGTGTGATAGCCCAATTGAAATGGACCCACAACTATATGGGGTCCATTTGACATTTCTGATTGGTCGTGACTGATTTTTTTTTCTTTCCCAAACATGAGCCACAAAAACTTCAACTGTGAACCACCGAATTCAGATCGATCCACGAAAGCACAAGAATTGGAGGTGGAGGGACATGATATCAGATTCTGTATGCCACGTGGCATTGCATAAACCAATTAGATATCCACTCTCCTATCCTTTAAGATAAGCCAATGAGTACGTTAACCGATTTCCATCTCTTCACTTGTATACACATACACACACCAGTCAAATAATACCATATTTTTCAGTTTGAAGATAAAAAAAAAACCAGAAAAAAGATTACAAAAAAATTAGCTAATAGCCTGAAATAATGGCTTCTGTTTGTGCTTCCTCTGCCATTGCAGCTATCTCTTCACCCAGGCAAGTTCTCTCTTCACAACTATATAATGATCATGAAAACAATGCACTAATATAGAAATGATGATCATGGGGAAATATTTTTGAGTAATTGAGAATAATTTATGATGAAAATTTTGATGATGATAAATTGAATGGTTTTTGATACTGCAGTTCCCAAAAGACTGGCTCTGTTGTTGGAGCAACAAAGGCTTCTTTTCTTGGTGGGAAGAAGCTGAAGTTGAACAAGTTTTCAGCTCCAGCTGGAAGTACAAGATCGTTTTCAGTGACTGCAACTGTCGCTGAACCTGATAGGCCTATCTGGTTCCCTGGAAGCGTTCCTCCTCCATGGCTCGATGGCAGGTTCTGTACTAATTTACTCTTATCAGCCTAAGCTTTTGGTTTCAGTATTTACTAGTATAGTATCAAAGCTATAGACTCAAATTAGCCGTCCAAAAATAGTGTTTCAATTTGTATCTAACTAAGTTAGATACAAATTGAAACCCTATTTTTGGACGGCTAATTTGAGTCCCAAAGCTAGATTCGAGTCCCTCCTACATGCATATGATTATGTATTTATTAAATTTGTTAGATATAAAACGGAACACTGATATTGGACAGCTGATTTGAGTCCCAAAGTTAGGTTCGAGTCCCTCCCACATGCATATACTTATGTATTTATTAGGGGTGGGCAAAAAAGCCCAAAACCGTTGCAATTGACCAAATCAAACCAAACCGCGGTTTGTTTTTTTTTTCTTTATAAATAAAATTGTACGGTCCATCTATGGTCTAAGCTTATTAAATCCAAATCGAACCGTAAATCGAATATCTTTAGTCCACATTTTTATTCTATTACATATCACACTCAAAAAATTTAAACTAAAATGTTAAAAGTGAAAAACCATAATTTATTATTTCTATTTGTTTTATTCAATCACTAATAGTCGGACTATTATTTGGTTTGAAAATATATTTGAATTTTAAATTTTATATTTGAATATTTTTTGTTTTGTTTATATTTTATATATGAATTAGTCAATAACTCGACCATTTGATATAAATTATAAATTGCATAAAAATAAAAATAAAAATAAAAATAAAAAATTCAAGTCAAGAACCGTTAGACCGAACCAATATAATTTGGTTTGGTATGGTTTGAAAA
Source organism: Acer campestre (assembly GCA_954870605.1). Lineage (NCBI taxonomy): Eukaryota > Viridiplantae > Streptophyta > Magnoliopsida > Sapindales > Sapindaceae > Acer > Acer campestre. The sequence continues at coordinate 31,877,094 of OX940806.1, forward strand.
GGAGATTGGTCCAAACCGGTCCTGTTTAATAAAAAAAAAAAAAACCAAAATTTTTCGGACCATTCCTAGCCCTAGTATTTATTATGCAATCTACATCTCTGTTTGGGTTTGGTCCATGTACCAAGCCCGTCGATCTAACAAAGTGCTTAAATATTATTGTTTAGGCTAAGCCTGTCGGTCTGACACGTGATGAGTCATGAGTGTAATAGAGTGCTTTATTATTATTATCGGACACTTTTCTATCGGTTTAAGTTTGTTGGGAACTATGGTTACTAAGTTACTAACGAGAACACTTTTGCTCACCCCCTTCAAGGGAGGTAACCATTACCCCCCTCCTAAATGGATGACATGTGTCATAGAGGAGTAAATTTTTAGACAACTTTACCCCTCCATAGACACATGTCATGTGTATAGGAGGGAGGTAATGCTTACCCCCCTTTCAAGGGGGGTGAGCAAAAATGCACTCGTTACTAACAAGATCTATATAATGATTCCAATATAAGTTACAAATACTAGTTTATGTTGCATACCTGCATTTTATTTCTATCTAGACATAGAATCTAAGAAGTTATACTTGAATCCTGTATTGCAGCCTCCCTGCAGACTTCGGTTTCGATCCACTAGGACTTGGTGAGCTATCAAAAACTATATCATGTATAACAAATCATGCAAAATTCATATAAAATGGTGATTGATTGTGAGTTCATAATGTTTAAATTGAATGGGGACTTGAACAGGATCTGATCCTGAGACTCTGAAGTGGAATGTGCAATCAGAGATTGTACACTGCAGATGGGCAATGTTGGGAGCTGCTGGGATTTTCATCCCAGAATTCCTGACAAAGCTTGGAATCCTGAACACTCCTTCATGGTACACTGCTGGAGAGCAAGAATACTTCACAGACACCACCACACTCTTCATTGTTGAGATGATCTTCATCGGCTGGGCCGAGGGAAGGCGGTGGGCTGACATTCTCAAGCCAGGGTGTGTTAACACTGACCCAATCTTCCCAAACAACAAGCTCACTGGAACTGATGTGGGTTACCCTGGTGGGCTGTGGTTCGATCCTCTTGGATGGGGAAGCGGTTCGCCTGAGAAGGTCAAGGAGTTGAGGACTAAGGAGATCAAGAATGGAAGGCTAGCTATGTTGGCTGTTATGGGTGCTTGGTTCCAACACATTTACACTGGTACTGGACCCATTGACAACCTCTTCGCTCACCTTGCTGATCCGGGTCATGCCACCGTTTTTGCTGTAAGTGCAGCTGGTCCTAACTATATTATTTAACATGATATCAGAGCGCATATTAGTAACGAATCTATGTGCATTCCATCCCTTAGAGGTATCAAAAAGGGCCAGACGAATCCCAGCCCTATTGACACCTCTTCCGTGCCTATACGTGTTTGTTTAACATTTGAATTTGTATCTGTATTTTGGTTTGGTTTTTGTATTCTAAATTCTAATGGCATGTTATGGTTCATTTCAGGCCTTCACACCCAAGTGAAGATGAGCAAGGGAGAAACATTGGTGCAAGTTTGAGCTAAGGAGTTGATTGAAAAGACTTGTGTATTTCTAGGGAAGTTTGTGTGAGAAATGTTAGAGCTTGTATTGTCTCTCTGTCTATGTGTTCTATAGAATTAATATGCTCATGCTATGTACAAATACCTCTGTGAACTTAGATGCCATGGATATAAATTCATGTGGTAACCAAAGTTGTCTATAGATATGCATGCACCCTAGTAAACTGAAATTTATCACACTAAACAAGATCTAATCGTACAGGAAAAAATGTACAACTTAGGTTTAAAAACTACAAAAGGAATTCATCAGTCAAAAAATTCACGTATCTCTAATTAAATATAATAAAGTGATATTCCCGTCTCATTGAAGAGTAATGTGGCATAGCAATTTGTATACATATGAATCCTTGTACGAATTCGAATCCTTAAACGGCATTCTATCAAACATTCTCTCACAGCTCTCCAAGTCATTTCCTCTTAAACAGGCTGCATTTCAGGCACCAACGTTTGGTTCACGCATTACATCGAACATCTTCGTCAAAAACTCGACACGGCCGCATTCTCTATGCAAGACAACATTAAAGTTGAGTTGGCCTAATGATATATCCCTCACACCCACACCACGAGAAATTGTGAGTTTGGATCTCTCCCTCTCCCCAAACCCTAAATAATTGTAATATTTCGGAAGACAAAAAAAACAAGTGGAAATTACTCAGAATGACCACAAATATTAGGGAAAATTCGTTTTTAACCACAAACGAAATTTTAATTGTTTATAACCATTTTTTTGAGAAATTATTGAAAAACCCTCATATAAAAACCTCCTCAAAAGTCTCTGTCTCCTTCTTTTCTCTCTTTCTCCTTCTCTCTTCTCTACTCTCTCTCGGGGAGGACTCCTAGAAGCAGACCGCCGGACGTTGACGACCACGTTGACGACTAGCGGTGCACGAAGGCACCGCCTGGTCGTCAACGTCGTTGGTCTAGGAGACGTCCGGCGGTCCGCATCCAAGCGATCTCCGGCGACGGCGACGTGATCTGCAACAAAAAAGAGAAATCAACAAAACCTAAACCTAATTTAATTTGAGGAAGAAGAAAAGGAAGAAGAAAAAGGGGGAAAAAAAAAATCTAAGCATAATTTCAATTTAGTCCATATTTCAAGTTTCAATATTTTCAATTTAGACATGATTTCAAGTTTGGATATTACATTCAAAAAAAAAAAAAAAGTTTGGATATTTGAATTTAGTCATGATTTCAAGTTTCAAGGTTTTAAAAAAAGAAAACTAATTTCAGGGGTAATCTTGTAATTTATGGACATACACTGAATTTTTTTTTTTAAAAAGTGGTTATTAACAATTAAAATTTCAAAAATGGGTATTAACAAAAGTTTAATGTTTCCTATAGCTACTTTTGAATTTCTCTCAGAAAAGAATGACAACATTAAAGTTGTAATTTTCTGATTGGTCTTGGTCTGTTAATTATCAAGTCAATGGGAAAATGGACCGTTTAATATCCTAGCCTAATTTAATTTTAATTCATAACCATCTTTAAAAGCCCATTGTTGACGTGTGTAGGGGGTCGACCTATAATCAATGTGGATCGGGTTATGTTTCGTTGGGCCCAATGCAACTTGGGTTGTACCGTCAGTGACGTGGTCGCCTGATTAAATTTTTGCAAAATAACTTGGTCGATCGAACTGGCAGTGCTTTGTGTATCGAACCTGCAACAAAGAGATCATGAACAAAATAGATATAAATGAAACTAAACGAAAAGAAAAGGGGGTTGAATTGTTAGTCTTAGGTATGCTTGGGCTGAGCAACGGTTTTAATGATCGTGAATTTTGGATTCCGGTGGCCGTGATTCTTTTACTCAGAATTTCAGTACGCTCTAGTAAGCTTTTTCCAATCTCCCTTTGTTGAGAAAATGCTCTCCTATTTATAGGTAAAACCAGGTTACCGTTTGAAACAAGTAGGTAGAATCATGGGTTGATTGTGGGCGAGATTCTTGGAGAGATTTTCTCCCCCAGAATCTCATTACTTGGCACTCCTGGCTGACTTGGTCTTCAGACGACCAAGTCAGGCAACACTGTTTCCTTTCTCGTTGGGCTACTCAAGCTTGGGCCAAAGTAAAATAAGTCTGGGCTTTGCACCTTTGGGCCTATGGGCCATTTTTGGCTACCACAACGTGCCCGGTCAGGTATCACTGTATCAGGCTTCTGATGATGTGCCCAGGCACGTTATCAGCACATTCTCTTATCAGTTTTGGGCCGATAACAATCCTGTCTAGGGTTGACTGGCCCAGTCAAGTTTAATTTTCATCCCAACAATTTCTAAAGTTCATCGGTGACGTGCCCAGTCACATGATCAGCCCATTGTGTAACTATCAAGTCCAGGGTAATTTGGGAAGTTTCAAAAGTCTAGCCCAAAACAACTTATCCTAAAACGGTAAACAGAAGAAATGCAATGAGAGGAAATGATCTTCCTCGACCTTGTTGTGTCTCGTTACTATTCGAGTCTTACAATATGTATTTTATAACTTATAAGCATGGATTTTTCTATTCAATGTTGTTATGAGAATACGATATGTATTTTATAACTTATAAGCATGAATTTTTCTATTCGATGTTGTCACGAGAATATTCGGATTGTGTGTGTAGTGCTTGATATCGGTAGATTCCGACCCGTATGCGATCAGATTTGAAAATGAAACACCCTTCAAATCCAAACCACTTAAGGTGAAAAGAACACCTATTCATTAAAGATTTGGTGTATACACATGAATCTTTATGCTAAAAAGATGTATACTTAATACTATTTTACAAAAACTGTTAATTGGATTTCGGCTAGAAAAGTTCAAGTTGAGAACACCCATTTAAAACTTTTATTAAACTATTAACTTTTGTATGTAATTTTTTAAGATTTCAGTTTCTCTTTTCACCAGTAAGTGGATATTACATGGAACTTCACTTGATCAAAACTAAATGGACACCAGCTATTGTACACCCAAAACAGCGTCCCAAACAATAACCAAGATTTTCAAGCAGTACAAATTGATGATTATCCATTTTTGATCATATAATATATTAAAAAAAAATAAAAATTCGAGCAATAAAAAGAAGGAAAAAAAACACAAGTAAACAAAAATGTGAAGCACCAAGAACAAGTTAAAAAAATACAAGCTTTGTCTCAATTATATACGAAGAGCAGTGTCATTACAACCTAGTACAACTTATATTACTTACATTACATATATTAATTTCGAAGTAAAATTTTAAAAAATATATATATTGAAGAGAGTTTTCGGGTGACTAAAATAAAAATTAAAGTATAACACAACCAAAAAGAGGTCGTGACCGGAAAATTCGTTCACGACGGTCGGTTCGGTGGCCGAACCGAGATCTGAACGGGTAAGGGTCTACCCGTACCGGACCCTCCGCAACTGCTACACGCTTTGCGACCCGACCCAGCACAGGTTCTGCAGCCGACATCGCCGTCGGACCATCGCGAGCACATACAAGTGACCCGACCCGAGCCGTTGCAACTGGGACACCTACGAAACGGACCGGCCATAGGATTCTGGTCCATGACGGATTTGACGAGAACCGCTCCGGCCAAGACGCTGAGACCCGTCGCCACCTGAGTCAAAACAAAAGGACTCATGTTCAGCTGTAATCGACGTAAAGAGAGAGAGCCAGAGAGAAAGATAAAATGGAGGTTTTTAGAGGAATATAATAAGTGGTTCTTGATTTTTTTGGGGATTTGATTATTGAATAGAAATATTTAAAGCGGTGATAGAGTTGTACACGTAGACACGTGAGTGTTTGGGTGGCTTCCGAAGCTTGTTGTGCGCTGTCGTTTTGGCGGGTAGTGAAGATGTTTTGCTTGCCCGTGTAAATTGCTTGTTGTCTCTCTTTACTCCTCTCCTTGGAGATTATGATTGGTGAAAATATGCTGGCTTCTTCTAGTAGATTCTAGTTTGAGATTGTTTTGTGTGGTTCTTGTATGAACTATGGATATAACGGTAAGTTCTTTTATTTAGTAGTAAGTTCAGGTTGTGAGATTTTGTATTTACAAATTTCGACATGTAATTTTTTAAATTCGTGTCAAACTTAATTTGAAATTGATTAGGTATGAGATTTTAATATGATTAGCTATATACCATATCTTATAATTGATAGTGATAAAAAGAGCTCATTCAGTCTATTCGAGTTATTATATATGTATCTAATATATAAAAAAAAGGGAGAATCGCAAATACCCCCCCAACTTTTAAGCTAATGGCAAATCAAACCCTCTGGTTTGAACAATCAGCAAACAACCCCCTACAAATTTGAACAATCAGCAAATAACCCCCTACAAATCAGCAAATAACCCCCTACATGCAGCAAAAAATGCAAGGGTTCTTAACGGTAGGGGGTTGTTTGTGTTATGAATCAAAACTGTGATAGAGAGAAACACAACAAAACTGGGAGAATGACTTACTTTATTGAATAAGAACTTTGGCTAATATATAGCCTTACAAGAACTAACAGAATGTAGAAATTACAGCCCACGTTTAACAGAAAATGTGGTAACGTGCAAAAGGAAATAGTCAAATAATTGAACAAGTCACCCTAGTTAATAGGGATTTATTTGAAACAGAAAAACAAACCTAATCAGTAGGGGATCCTAATGTAACAATAACAATGAACCCCAGTACTTGTCATTCCCTCCCTTAAACTAATGCAGATAGCAGTTAGTTTACATCAGGGACTTCTCGAACACCAAGTAGCTCCCTCATCTTTAGAAAAAAATCAAGCTTCAATGGCTTGGTCATCACATCTGCAACTTGATCCCGTGTACCACAATGAATCAGCTCCACAATTCCCTCCTTAGTAAGATCACGCAGAAAGTGAAAACGCACATCTATGTGCTTGCTCCGTCCATGCATCACTGGATTCTTTGACAATTTAATTGTAAAACTATTATCACAAAAAATTGTAGTACTATCACCTTGTTCATGACCAAGTTTCTCCAAAATTCTTCTCATCCACACAACTTGGCATGCACAGGATGCAGCGGCTACAAATTCAGCTTCAGTCGTTGAGAGTGTGACAACAGGCTGTTTTTTAGAGGACCACTACACTGCACCAGAACTCAACATGAAAACATACCCTGAAGTGCTTTTCCTATCCTCCAAATCACCGGCATAATCACTGTCAGTAAATGCAATTAGTTCATCACTCCCTCCCTTCTTGTAGAATATCCCAAGATTTGTTGTGCCTCTCAAGTACCTCAACACTCGCTTTGCAGCTTGCAAATGAAGCTCTGTTGGTTGCCCTGCATATCTACTGATTAAACTAACCACAAACATCAAGTCGGGTCTAGTTGCTGTGAGATACATAAGACTCCCTACCACTTGCTTAAAGAATGTTGCATCAACCTTCACACCATCTTTATCTTTGAAAAGTTTAACACCTGGAACCATCGGGTTTTGAGCAGAATTGCTCTCCTCCATCCCGAACCTTTTCAACACATCCAAGGAATATTTCTTTTGACTAATGTAGATTCCATCAGCCATTTGCAAAACTTCAATTCCAAGAAAATACCTCATCTTTCCCAAATCTGTCATATCAAACTCACGTACCATCGAACTCTTGAACTCGTTAAACATTGCTTCATCATTTCCAGTAAAAATGAGATCATCAACATACAAGCTAACAATTAGAATTTTACCTTCTTTGCTTGTTTTAACGAACAATGTATGCTCATTGTGACACTTCTCGAACCCTTCATTCAAAAAATGAGCTTCTATACGACTGAACCAAGCTCGTGGAGCTTGTTTGAGTCCGTATAAAGCTTTCTTCAGCTTGTAGACTTTGTGTGGATTATCTTGCAGCTCATAGCCTTTTGGTTGCTCAACGTACACCTCCTCGCTTAGTTCTCCATGTAGAAAAGCTGATTTTACGTCAAGCTGGTAAACTGTCCAGCCCTTTGTAGCTGCAAATGCGACAATCAACCGAACTGTGTCCAACCTTGCCACAGGAGCAAAAACTTCTGTGTAATCAATCCCATGTTGTTGCACGTACCCTTTAGCTACAAGACGAGCTTTGTATTTATCAATTTCTCCATGCTCATTAAGCTTCGTTTTGTAAACCCACTTTACTCCTATCTTCTTTGCACCTGCAGGTAAATCTGTTAGCACCCATGTTTCATTCTTTTCGATGGATTTTATCTCAGAATCCATCGCATCCCTCCACTTTGAACTTTTCACAGCCTCTTCAAAATAAAAAGGATCATCAGAAGTAAACAAAGCCATATTAGCATCATTTTCTTCTTCAGACAGTCCCTCTCCAGTTTCATAGTCATTCATCCAAACAGGTTGCCTTCGAATCCTTCCTTCATTCACTGTATCTGAAGAAACATTCTCAACCTCTTCTGCAATATCACCATCTTCACTCTCGATTTCACCTTCATCACTCACAGCAGCCTCTTCATCATTGTCTCCCCATTCCAATACAGCCACCACCTGTTCTTCATAGCTCTTGTCCCAACCCCAAGATTTGTTTTCTTCAAAAACTACATCTCTGCTAGTAATGATTTTCTTGGCTATTGGATTATAAAGCCTATATGCTTTAGACTCCTCACTAACCCCCAACAATACACAAGCAATACTTTTGTCCTCCAACTTGGTTCTCTTGGCATCAGGTACGTGGACGTGTGCAAGACAACCAAACACTCGAAAGTGTTCAACCGAAGGTTTTATCCCACTCCAAGCCTCCTCTGGAGTTATATTTTTTACTGCCAAAGTGGGACTTCGGTTCAGAATATATACCGTCCAATTCACTGCTTCTGGCCAAAACGTCTTCGGTATCTTTTTCTCTGAGAGCATACTTCGTACCAAGTTCATAATGGTCCGATTCTTTCTCTCTGCAACTCCGTTCTGTTGTGGAGTATAGGCTGCTGTCAACTGTCTCTTGATTCCATTTTCTTTGCAAAATTCGTTGAAATCTTGTGAAGTGAATTCACCTCCACGATCAGTACGTAAGCATTTAATATAAGCATCCATTTCTTTCTCAACAGATTTTTTTAAAGTACTTGAAAGTAACTAATGCTTCAGATTTTGCAACCAAGAAGTACACCCATGTCTTTCTACTAAAATCATCAATGAAGCAGATTAGGTACCTTTTCTTGCTATTTGATGTAGGCGAGATAGGACCACATATGTCAGCATGAATTAATTGAAGCTTTTGTGATGCTCTCCAAGTACTTCTCTTCGGGATTGGATCTCGGTGCTGCTTTCCAATCATGCAATCAGTACAAACAGTTGTTGAAGCTTCTAATTGTGGTAGTCCATGCACCATTTTCTTAAACTGAAGAGTTCTCAAGCCTTTGTGACTCAAGTGCCCATACCTGCAGTGCCAGAGGTGTGACAAGTCTTGTGTAGCTATGTGAAAGCAAGTTGGCTTATTTGGTTGTGACGTAGCCAACAAGATAAACATTCTGTTGGCAGACATCGCAGTTTGAATGAGCAAACCTTTCGTAGGATGATAAATTCTACACAAGTTGTGCTTAATAAGAATTGCTAAGCCTTTTTCCTGCAACTGTCCCATGCTCAGCAAATTATTCTTCAAATCAGGAACAAAGAACACTTCAGTCATCACATGAGTTAATCCATTCACTTTCAGTCTTACATTTCCCTTCCCCATCACTGTCATCCTTGAGTTATTCCCTAGCTTCACCATTTGTCTAAAATTCTCATTTAGATCACAGAACAAAGTTTTATCTCCACACATATGATTACTGCAGCCTGAATCCAAGAACCACGCATCTTCTCTTTTTGCTCCATTCATCTCTATATAGGACATTAACAGCATCTCTTCTTCTTCTCCAAGCTCGGCATAATTTGCCTCTTTGTCCCAACTCGGACATTCATACTGGAAGTGTCCAAGTTTATGACACTTGTAGCACTCCACAAGAGCTTTATTGAAGGATTGACGTCCTCTGCCTCTTCCTCTTCCTCGAAAGAATCCACGACCACGACCTCTGCCTTCTGCTCTGTCTTCAAAAGTCACTTTCAGCGCCTGCTCTTCTCCATTATGTCTATGAAACTTCTGCTCGTGAACAACCAACGAACTTTGCAGTTCATCAATTGATAAATGATCAATATCCTTTGACTCTTCAATAGAGCAAACAATGTAATTGAATTTTTCGCTCAGAGATCGAAGTATCTTCTCTACTATCGTGACATCTCTCATCTGTTCTCCATGGACCCTCATCTTGTTGGCAACGGACATCACTCTTGAGAAATAGTCAGAGACACCTTCTCCGGATTTCATCTCTAGAGTTTCAAACTCTTTGCGAAGAGCTTGAAGTATAGATCGTTTCACCCTTTCATTGCCCTCGTACTTCCTTTTCATAGAGTCCCAAATTTGCTTAGAAGTGTCTTTCTGGAGGATAGTTTCCAGAATGGTTCGATCTGTAGCTTGGAACAAGTAGTTCTTCACCTTCAAGTCTTTCAGCTTTTCTTCTTCAAGTTTCTTCTGTTGGGCATCTGTCAATGACGCACCATCTTCTGGCTCAACATAACCAGTCTCAACTAGGCTCCAGTACTCCTTGGATCTCAAGAAATTTTCCATCAACATGCTCCAATGATCGTAGTGACCATTGAAGCGAGGAATGGCCGGCTGTACGAAATTCCCATTTATGGCCGACTGTACGAAATTCCCTTCACTCGTCATCTCTTTGCTGCTGCAAATTACAAAGACTGCTGCTTTGTTTTCTTCAAGCCCAGTGGGGGCTCTGATACCAGAATGTTATGAATCAAAACTGTGATAGAGAGAAACACAACAAAACTGGGAGAATGACTTACTTTATTGAATAAGAACTTTGGCTAATATATAGCCTTACAAGAACTAACAGAATGTAGAAATTACAGCCCACGTTTAACAGAAAATGTGGTAACGTGCAAAAGGAAATAGTCAAATAATTGAACAAGTCACCCTAGTTAATAGGGATTTATTTGAAACAGAAAAACAAACCTAATCAGTAGGGGATCCTAATGTAACAATAACAATGAACCCCAGTACTTGTCAGTTTGCTGATTGTTCAAACCAGAGGGTTTGATTTGCCATTAGCTTAAAAGTTGGAGGGGTATTTGCGATTCTCCCTAAAAAAAATGATTTTTTTACGTGAATACTTCAAGAAATTATATATTGACAAAATCTTAGTCGAAATGTCTAAATTTCTATACTACAATTCTACAAACAAATTGATTTTTAAGTGAATAGTTTATTGATATTTGTTAGAAAATGCCAAAGCAATCCCACCAACTTTACTATCATTTCCCAATTTTCCCCAAGCCGTCCAATTATATATAATGTAATTTTTTATTTGTTTGGTCGTCGGTAGTGATGCAACAAGAAAGAAAATGAAATCATTTTGATGTTCGGTGGAGTACGTTTTACTTTTATATTTTTAGAAAATGTCATTTACCATGAAGACACACATCAAACGAGTGAAGACCCAAAATTCTCCATTTCTACGGGGAAAAAAAAAAAAAAACTCAGTCAACCGAGTGAAACAATTAGAGTTGTGCACGACTGACTTTTTCATAGACTCAAAAAGTCTGGGAATCAAATTTCTTTGACGGCTCTTCTTGTACAGTTGTACTAATATGTTATGTAGTCTAAACCCAGTGAACGGTGATGACTGTTCAAATGCATTGACCGTGGCCATTTCAACAAAATTGAAGCATTAAAAACATGCGAAAATACCAATGGCCCTTGCCAATATGGTGTGACTCTTCAATGGGAGACTCCACCACCACGGTTCAATGCTCGGTATGCATATATATATATATACACACATATTCTTTCATTGTCCCACCTTGAGTGTGGGTGCCTTCTCCCCATTTGTGAGAGTAGTAGTCCGGATTGTGCTAGTAGAGTCCAATTCTCGTAAGATCCCGACAGTTGTTGTAATTTTAAAAAAAATAATGTGAAAATGAATCTCCAGGAATCAATTGTCAAAATACAATAAAAGTGTTTCCTCTATATGAATGATATATAACTGATACAATATCAACTACCAAAAAATGGATGAAAATGAGAAAAGGTGGGTAGAAACAAACATCGTCACCAGATCAGATTCAAAACGCATCAGACTTCTTCACGATTCTGACCAAATAAAACTTTGATTACTTGTAATCCTGGTAGCTACAAGAATCCAACGGCACCAGTAAGATCTACATCATTCGATCCCGAACAACTAGTCTTTTCTCATCTGCAATTTACATTATTTTCGGCTTTCCATTCAATTTGGTCAGCGAATTCATTGGTCTTAGTTACTTCACATTCCCATGTGTCTTACACCGTAGAGTTCTTTGTCCTCTAATTGGTGTAAACGTCTAAAGTTTGCGTTTAAGCAACTTCTTGATTGTCAAATCGAATTGTGTAATATTATGGAAAATGAATTACACACTCATAAAACTTGTCTGATGTTGATGTTGATTCTTGAGGTTCTGATATAATCTAAGAAAAAATGATCATCTTCATGTGAGAACTGTAATTCAAGTGGAGCAATTTCAGCATTTTCTTTGTCAGTGAAAATCCGAGGAACGCCTGCGAGATTATCAGTCAATAAAGAAGTATTATTATGGTGTAGAAAAAAATGCTCACACTATAGAAAAGAAGTCGTAATCATATCATCACAACTGATTCACTAGAAGTACGTTTTTTTTTTTTTTTTTTTTTTGACAACAACTAGAAGTACATGTTAGGCATAGTGATGTCAATAAATGACAGAGTCAATGTCTTGGCAATAGAGTACTAAGATCACAAATTCCGCAATTAGAAATCTATAATTTCAACATCTTTGACTGAGGAATTTAGTCTTCACATATATTTCATGACAAATCATTACCTAATATAATGAAGCATCCTAATCAGTCACTTAACCTCATTTAAGACTATTAACTATAGACACAAAGGTAGCGTGGATGGTATTTCAAATACAAAAAGGTCAAACAAACTTGTTTTGAGAAACAAAAATTTTATAATGCATCATACAAACTGTTGGATTGAGATATCATTTTTTTTTTCTAGTTGAAAATTTAAAGGTAAGACAAAGGTGAATAATTTCAAATGAAATATATGCATCAAACTCTAATAATCTTGAAAGTTTACACTTACCATGAAAGCATTCCCTTGCTTCTCCAGCCATAAGTACAGCATCACCACTCCGGAGAAACATTGCTACTGGCGAGTCCTGTCTAGACTTACCTCCTAAAAGGAATATAGCTTTGCTACCTAAACTGAAGATGGGGAAAAGAAATAACCAAATACCAAAAAGATGTTAGCTTATCGTTTTCATTTTTCACGTTTTAATTAATTAGAAAACACATATCATGAGAAACGGGGGGTGTAGATTACCTCATGCTTACTATAGGCTTGCTCCAATCTACTTCCATGTCATCAAGGTGTCCCCCTAGTGAATCAGCTGAAAAGAGAAAGAAAAGGTAAGACAGTGTTTTTTTTCACAGAGGTGGAAAAGGACTCTGTCTTAATCATGTGGGTAAAGTGGTTGCAAAGGTTTCTCAGCTTGTACCTCATTATATCACACATAATTGACATATAAATTAATTTTGTTTCCAATATGACTTGAGTTGTAACAATTTAGTAGGATTTAAAACATAGGATAAACAATCAAATATCAGAAGAGATGCAAATGTTTTATCTCTCAAGTACCTAATCCGAAATAGTTCACTATTGCAGCTTCTGGCCGGAAGTCTTCTCCCATAGGCATTGCAGGTGCAGCTAGCTTTTTAGCCAGTTGACAGAGTTCATCTGGGATTTTGTTATGCGGGAGAGACACATCATAGTTTCTCTACACCATGAACACATAGATTTAGAAGAAACATTCAAAAATAATAAGCTACCTAATTTCAAAAATGTAGAAAGTAGTCCATATGGCGTGTTCATTATATATATATCAATATAAAGTGAAAGAGAGTAAAATAGACTATATAATAAAAAATTTAGCATTTATCCAATAGTTTAGTACCTTGGACCAGTCGAATTGTAGGCCAAGAGTACTCCACCTCAACTTCCGGAGTAGAACAGAGGCTGAAATTGACTTGCATGTCTTTGCTCTGAACGATGGAATATTTTCCTCATAAAATTTCCATCTATGACTATGAGTATCTCCATTGCTAGTACAAGAATTAGCTTCAGAATCCAAACTAGTTGGTGAACTCTCCTCATCAACCAATGTTCTTTTTTCTTTTGCAGCGATGAACAAGTCATTTATAGGTCCATAAATAGCATTGTGATTTGTTCTGTTCGGAGGCTGTGGGAAGCTTGTTAAGCTCTCCCTTATCCACCGGCATTGTTCTTCCAAACTCAGTGCTCCTGGGATGAAATAAAACCCTGCATCATAATAGAACACTCCAGATGAAAAAAACTTCTAAACAATAAAATCTCTCCAAAAACGATAGCAGAGAAACTAGAATGTCGAACAGCATACATCACGTATATATCAATCAATAATTTAACAACTAAATTTTATTACCTGCATTCACAATTCAGGTTAATCTAATTACACAACGTTTGCAGACACACAATTTGGGAGTTATTATCAACAAATTTATCACATAAAGCCACCAATCTACCCAAAAAGCAAAAATCGGTAGCTGTAGTAAGCTATGACGGCGAAATCCACTAATTAGCATAATTTCCAATCAATTAATTTTCATTTACTATCGCCAGTGCAGGAAAATTTGAAATTTGAACATTGATACCAGGGCGATTTTCCAAGCAGAAAACTGGACGGTTGGAACCACATTGACTAGCAAAAATTCCAGTAGGAAGTTGAGCGTTCTCGTTGTACGAGTCTAGAGCTGACATAAAATCCAAAACCTCTGATAAATCGACTTGCTTCGGTTGTTTTTTCCTGAAAAATCAAGACAAAACGTAAGACAATGCATACATAAATATATATATACGAACAAGAATCAGATTACAGCTAACATTGAGGTACTTTTTCGAGGACTTGTGAGCGTCGTCGTAATATAGCTTGTATTTCTTCTCTGCTTGCCTAAAAGCCGTTCGCTCGGCTTCATCGGAGACTTTATCGGATCCGTACATTTCACGGAGATGGATCAGCCGGCGATTCGAGACACAGTAAACCAAAGAAAAGAGGCAATGACTCGTTCAAATTAGGGTTCTGAATAAGGTTTTAGGTGTTGTCTCTTGCAGAAAGTGTAAAGCGATCAGTGATGACGAATTGACGATACTTCGGATTTGCCGAAAACGACGCCGTCTACTTCAATAACATACGAGATCTACAAAAACGGCATCGTGTAAGTGTTAGAATAACCCACGGTTTCGGTTAGGGTCGGGTTTAACCGAAACCGGATTTGTTTTAGTACCCGAAACGCAGGATACGATAACATAAACGTAAAAGTTTTTTCTTTCTCCACACTCCATGCAGTGTGAAAAGACCATTAAGATCTTACACGTGGAATATTTTGATTTTTTGGGTAATTAATGAAGTCTAAAATTGTCATTTCAATTAAATATTACGACAAATCCAGATGGAGTGCTCGTATCAATTACGTATGAGCGTGGAAAAAATCTCGTTTAATTCAAATGGATATAAATAGTAATTGGAAACACACGCAACGACATTTCAATAACGGGAATTATTATCGTTCCGCGAACTGTTAAAAGAATCATCAGAGAAAAAATGGCGTGCAGGACTGTGTTGCGTTGTGTGTTCTTGACAGAGCCATATAGACCTCTGCATCAAAATCGAGTGCTGTTTTCTCTTCCATTGAGAACCGTTGGATCTCCGTTGAAGTCCAGCTTGAGTTTCGAATGCTATGGAGGAGGAGGAATTAGGGCTCGATATTTTCACTCTACAATTAAACGGACTCAACTTAATTGCTCGCACAACGACCACCAACCGTCTAATGACGACGACCAGGAACAAGGTCCGCCGCAAGAAGCTGTTCTGAAAGCCATTTCAGGTTTTGTCTCTCGACTTCTTCGTTCGATTATTTATTTTTATTTTTATTTGGTTAATTGTGGTAGATTGTTTGTTTTAGCTTGATTTTTGTTATGTGTGGTAGAAGTTGTAAATAATTTAGAATTTGAATAGTTGTGGACTGTGGTTTTTGATGTGTGTGTGTGTGTGTGTATATATATATATATATGTTGAATGTTTTTTGATTGGTCTGTTATTTGCTCATTTTCCTTAATTAGAGGTTTCGAAGACGGAAGGGAGGGTTGGGCAGACCACAAATGTGGTCATTGGAGGTACTGTAGCAGATGATTCTACGAATGAGTGGCTTGATTTGGATCAGAAGGTAATACTAATAATTGTTTTGAAGAAGTTAAAAGTAAATGAAGCCTAGTCTAGGCAGTCGTTGCATTTGGGTTAGGGATGTGTAATCATCTCAGATTACTCTGTCGATAATGTTTTGTCGTAATGGTGATATTGTTATGCCAGGTGAATTCATACCCTACTGATAGAGGGTTTACAGCTATTGGAACTGGTGGTGACGACTTTGTGCAAGCTATGGTTGTTGCTGTTGAATCTGTCATTCAACAGCCTATTCCTGAGGTATGTATCCATTGTTTTTTTGTGATCAATTGCTGAAGATTTTTAATTTCAAAGTATCCATAGAAGAAAGATAAATTTTTGAGGTGATGATTTGGTGACATCATTTTGTATTTTCTACGGTTACTCTGTTCTTGTCATCTCTTATCTAATTGTTTGATTGCTATCTTTATCTTCCAAATAGGATTTTACTAGCATTTTACTTTTTAAAACTTAATCGAACATATTGGGATTTTGAAGGTACTGATGTTTGTTCTTGATTTTTGGATATGAACTAATTCAAGTAACATGGGATTGATAAAACATAACAACAGATAAGTTTCCAAAGAGATGATTGAACAATTATCTAATGTTGGCTGAGATCCAAAGTAGGACATTCTGAGAATGTTAATTATTATGCCTGCAATGAGAAACTAAATAGAGCTTGGCAAAAATTCCTACAACTGCATATTTGTGACTGTTAATGTTCAGCATCTCAAAATTAAATGAAATTTTTGCTATAGCAGAGGGGAGTGTATTGTGTTTTTCATTTATACATTTTCCTGTGTGTAATTTGAATTGAGAGTTGTAGGAATCTGATGGAACGACTATTCAGGTGGTCAATGTGAGGCTGCAACAGCCATAAATCATATTAGACCTGTAAAAAAAGGGTGGAGGGTAAATGTCTCAATCTAACAACATATTTCCAAAGAACAAAAGTGGAATTAAACAAGCAACAAAATACAAAGAATGGCTTGGATTCATAATGGTGAGAACTATTAATGCTGATTTCATCCAAGCTACTTAGGATATGATGTATGAGAGCAGTGGAAATGTGACCTCAATTAGCTCAGAGAGCCTTATATGGATTTCTTTAAGATTGATGTAGTAGACTAGTAACTTTATAGAAGAGTGATTTTACAGCTCTCAATTGATAAATCAGTACTTCTATAGTGGACCATCTAAGAAGCGAGAATAGCAGTGAAAAAATGTTTTAAAACATCGGCTTGATCCAACTATATGCCAACATCTACTTGTCACTAGTATCTATTCCTTCCATGATAAAACCTTAACTGTTTCATGCCTTAATATATGTGGAGAGAGAGAGAGAGGGAAAGAGATGCTCTTAAGGGTTGCTGTGTTGATGGCAGTGATTATTGATTTCAAGAGAGCATGTGAAGCAAATGGCAATGAAACAAATTGGAATTTGTGTAATAACAGTATAACACATTGTCTCAAGTCTCAACTATGGTTTACAATTTTACATTACAGGAAGAGGATGACGGAGTTATATTTTTATAAGATAACACAGCCAAATCAAGCAGCATTACTTTGTTTAATAGACCGAGGAAGAATGATTATAGAAATTTGCTATGCATAGAGAATCTAGGAGTATCTGTGACCCGAGATGATGAGGAACTGTCAACCCAAATGGCTCATGGGAAAGCATATGACATATCAAACATTTTCATAATTATTTTTAAGGTAAAAATTTAGAGCTTCTGCCACATATTAAGCATTCTTTGCAAGTAAACATTACTAAGTCTGTAAGAACTAAGAATTTAATGCTGTTGAACTGTTTGCTAGTCTAATGGATAAAATAGGCGCTGATTTGTGATTGAAATTATGATTCCGATGTGTGCTATGAGAAATTTAGCTACTGTCAGTGACTCAGTGGGATAATTGTCTTACTCTTTTTCTATAATTACTGCATGGTGGCATTGTTTTACTCACAATAGTTATAGACTATGATTCAGATAGTTACTGATACATTTTTGACAGCAGATTTTTAGTAATTATTTGTATAGCACTTACCATAAGGTGAAATGCGAACAGAAATCTAATTAAATTGTGTCATAATAGGGTCGTGTGAGGCAGAAATTATCATCAAGGGGCAAATATGTGTCTGTCAACATTGGTCCAATTCAAGTTATTTCCAGTGAGCAGGTCTGTCGCTCTTTCCCCCCTCTATCACACACTCTTGCGCACGCACATTTGCTGTATCTTTGATCTGGAATCACTAGGCTGATAGAAACTGAAACATTGTTGTCCAGGTACAAGCTGTATACAATGCCATGAGGAGAGATGAACGAATGAAATACTTTTTGTAGTGTGATTTTCATTCTTGTTGTACAGAATGGTGATGATCTGAGTATCAGAGTATGTATGGTTTCTCCTTTTCTCGATCCTCTGTTTTCACCACTCTTTCATCTCAATGATCTCATAGTTAGTTCTGTTTTATGATTAACCCATGAGATTATTATAGTATATGGTTAAAATTAATTTATTCTCCATCTGGCATTGATAGATTTCATATTGATATGTTAATCACATGGACAGCAAAAAACTTTGTATTATTGTAATTGATTATCTTTGTTGACAAAAGATAAAAATTTTGAGCTTTTTTTGTGGACCAGTGGACCACCACTATATTAGGCTTACAAAAAGATTTGTGTTTGTCTATTTGGTCGTTCTTAATTGCAAGATACTACAGGATGTAGTTGTCTTGAGCAAGATTACGTAAAAAAATAAAATAAAAATAAAAAAAGAATAAGAATAGAGTCGGAGAAATCCACTCAGCCATAGAACGATTTTGGTTAAGGACAAATAGATGGTGTTATTGAACTCCCACCCCATATGAAGTGGAAATCAGTATCTGTTTGCTTTGCGAGGTTGATGTGACATTGATGCATCTGGTTAAAAGTTTTACACAGCATAGTTTTTTCATCTTCTTGTTAATATATGCATGATTTGGGGCTATTCTGCTGGTGGAAAACTTTGAATTTCCATTTTATATTGAATATAAATGTCGGATTATCGATAGTCAGTATCCATATTTATTAGTCAAGTTGCCTTTGACAAGAGACATAATTGTCATATTGTTTGAAACATATTATATATATATATATATTGAAATGATGTATGTGTGTGTAGCTGTTGAGTTGATGAATCGTAGTGATTGAAATTTTTTATCTTGAGATGCCTTTTAAACAAAATTCCAAATGCTTAACCATGTAAAGTTGTGGTCGATGTTTGTCGGCACATTTTACACCTACCAAATGTAACTGGTCTTAAAGAGTAGTAGTTGTACTCAGTTTTATTAATATGCAAATGTTTCGATACGCTATTCGTTTATTTATCGACACTTACGTATAGACATTTTGAGATAAGTACTGTATATCACATTATCGTATATAAATGTAGGTTTGTGAATTGAAATCATGTCATGTGAGTATTTATGTTTTATCATTTGCACTTTTTATAGTAATTATAACGTTCGTATAATACAAAATAATTCGATTTAGTTCGTAAGGTTTCATACAATATTGTGCAAGAGTTTGGAGATGTTTGGTTTACATTTATATTTTTATTTCAAACCATAAACCTCGTCCATTGTGTCAGGCCAGGCGGCCTCATGTATTATAACAACAAAAGACATCTATTATCCATAAAATATGTGAATCAAAAATTCAAAATATAAGATTTGAGGTGCATTCCGAGAATTGATCTTGGGACCTCTCGAGAATCATACCAGTATCCGCTATACCAGTATTAGCAGAGTTTGGATCCTCTAATTTAGCTTAATATCAAAAAAATAATAATGTATAAATCAACTTGAGGGGCATTCCGAGAATTGAACTCGGGACCTCTCGCACCCTAAGCGAGAATCATACCACTAGACCAAATGCCCACTTATAAAAACATTGTTTAAAAATTAACTAAAAAAACAAATGCGTATGCAGATGATAGTACATTATAGCATTTTATGATAACTTATAAGGGTATATATGTCTCAAATATAATAACGAATATTAAGTCAATTTTATCAAAGAACTTTCTCTACAAATTTGGTATCTGGTATTCTGGTGTAATCAAATACATCATCTGATTTATCTCTATTCAAATGAAATGAGTCCAGGGCTGACTTCACGAGTCACGACCTATATATTTTTATACCAAATGATTCCCGATATTCCCAAACTATACCTACAAGGCTATAATACTAGCCACCCAAATGAACTCATAATATTTGTGTGCGACCTGAAATGCTCAAGACATCACCATCTCTCTTTAATTTTAAATACTAAATTACTAATTGATGACTTGATACATAGCATCTGCAATTGAAATTATTACATGAGTTGTTGCCATTCCATAGTTTTTAATATCTCCAAGTCCAACTTGTGTTTATAACACGCTTATTTTAAATCAAATATTCTAAACGGTCCATTTCATTACCGATTGTTGGGCATGTTTATAACCACCGATACTTTGGACTCCGATGTACAATACACATCCGATAATAATACGGAGTTCATAGCCACTGCAGTGTATATCATCCGAATATTCACCCACCGTTTACACATGAATACCGACTATATTTCGGAGGTCATAATCGTCAGACCTGACCTTTACTGAGCACATTTTGGCAGCTGTCGGCATCAGCAAATACGGTTTCGACGCGTGTCCCGAGCTGTCAGACTTGAGGCTATAAAATGCCTCATTTTTACCTTGCAGAGGACTTTTGAAATTTTTCTTACCTTGAACTCTGAATAATTATTGTACACTACCAGTAAATCATTGCTGTAAATTCATTCTCATATATATATCTCTCCGTCTCGGAGGTCACTATTCCGGAGGCTCATTTTTGCCCTCAACATTTGGCGCTAGAAGGAGGGGGTGAAGATCAACGCCTTCGCGGAAACAATGAATCCACAACCTGACGACGCTTATCCGAATATAAACCTCGAACTGAGACCCCCCGGGACGAGCGATCGTCCACAGATACCGCAACAACAGCAGCCCCTTTATTCGGCACCGGCCAACCTGGGAGCCACGGGGGGACCACAACCATTACCCGCAAATTATGGATATTACCCCTATCCAGGCCAGTTTCCGATTCAGAACCAAATGTTCGGTTATCAAGGACTTCCGCAGCAGTATTCCCAGATGCCGATAAACCCGTTTTACCCTTCAATTCCACAGCATGCTTACTACCCGCAAGGGTACCCGCCAATGTATGCTCCACAGCAGGCACCTCCTCAAGTGAACGATCCAGTAATTCAAGGGATCACCAGCAGACTCGAGACATTGGCCCAGAATGTGACAAGGGTGATTAATGTTGTGGATGGAGGTGGGCATCAGGGGGACTCGGATGAAGTGAATTCGCGTGCGGAGGGAGGTCTCCCCGAAGCACCGCCTGCGGAGAGAAGAAGAAGACGTCACCATACCGCACAGTTCGTGGAACCGAACCAGGGGGAACATATGAATCAACAAGCACCACAAAGAATTGTAGGGACAACACGCAGCCGAGAAGAGCGAGACGGTGTTATCCAGGAAGAAGTCCCGAGGAGAACGAGACACCGGCAAAGTCTTCCCGGCGGATCTCGTAATCAAGAAAGAGATACCGAGAGAAATACTTTCGCTGATCCCGAGGCCTTTCGGGACCTACAAGATCAGCTTGCAGACATTCAGGACCAAATCCATTTCGGCCACAGGCGCTCGTCAAGCCATAGAGAGAGCCCCTTCACCGAAGAAATTACAACAGTGCAGATTCCGAACAATTTTAGGATGCCCCGTAAAGACATGTGTGGTTTCGGAGGAACAGGAGACCCCGATGATCACCTTGATTCATATCTCGATTGGATGAATATGCAGGGAGCGTCTGATGCCGTTAAATGTAGGGTCTTTCCCTTGACCCTCTCGGGGGATGCACGAACATGGTACGGAGGCTTGAAGAGGCAGAGCATATCCTCGTTCAATGAATTGTCAAAGGAATTCCGAAGTGGGTTCGCGGCGAGTCGAAGAAGAAGGAGACATATGGTCCATTTGACATCCATCAAGCAGAAGGATTCCGAAACCATCAGAGAGTACATGAAGAGGTTCACGGAGGCAGCGAGGCAAGTCCAAGACTTCAGTGAAGTGGGGGCCGTGATGGCTTTCACTCAAGGGCTTCAACAGGGCCGCTTAAGTTGGTCGCTATCAAAGAGAGGCCCAACCACTTACCGAGAGTTAATGGAGAGAGCAGAGAAGTATGCCACCGCAGAAGATGTCAGTGATAGTAAAAGTCACGCGACCTCCGCAGAACCTAGTGAGCCCCCGAGGAGATGGGGAAAGCAAGCCAAAGACAGAGGAAAGGAACCTCAGATATCCAGGCAGGTTAATACCGGGAGTTACGCCCGGAACACAAGGATGCCACCGAGAGATAAGTTTGATCAATACACTCCCCTGAAATTCCCACTCGACAGAATGCTTGAGATAGCCGAAAAAGAAAAACTGCTGCGGCAGCCAGGTCCGCTACATACACCACCAGAGAGGAGAGACCGGAGGATATACTGCAAATTCCATAATGACCACGGTCATGAAACAAGGAAATGCCGAGATCTCAGAGACCAGATTGAAGAAATAGTACGGGATGGAAAACTCCGGGAGTGTGTTAAAGCGCAAGAAACGGGTGAGAAGACACCGAAGGTTATACAATCAAGCCACCGATCTGGCGCAGTCACGCAAGACTCTGACGATGAAGAACCCATCAATTACATTGATTCAATACCCGCAGTGGGGGATTTCGGATCAACGTCTTCAGGTAAGGCACCAGCTTCGGTATGCCTAGCAACAACTCGAGAAGAAGCTCCTCAAGATTGGGGACCGATCGCATTTTCTACCGCCGACACGGTCGGGGTTAGATACCCTCATTGCGATGCTTTGGTCATCTCGGTCAAGGTCGGAAACCGTACGGTAAAGAGAACCCTCATCGATCACGGGAGTTCTCTAGATATCATTCATTGGGACCCATTGCAGAAGCTGGGGTACACTCTTCAACAATTACAGGCTTCACGATACTGCATCAGAGGTATTGGAGGTCATCGTACAAGACCAGTGGGCCAGATAGAACTGCCAGTGAGATTCGGGACAAGACCTCAGATACGTACAGTTTGGGTCTGCTTCCAAGTGGTGGACATCCCTTTTCCCTTTAATATCCTGATCGGAAGACCAACTTTGTATGCCCTCCGGGCGGTTACTAGCATTTATTCCTTGAAAATGAAATTTCCAACCGAAGCTGGTACGGGGGAAGTAAGTGCCGATCAAGAAGAGTATAAGAGATGTATCCAGATCGGATCGAATCCGGTGCTCACCGTCGGCAATTATAATACAGTGCCTCGTCCGATGGCAGGTATGACAAAGATCAGAAAACCAAAGAAGAAACCGATCGGAGAGATAGCCGAGGCTGAGGCATCCGATCCAACCCCACTTGATGAGATTCATGTTACAAGCCTTGATCCTCGAGAGGTAGGCTCGCAACCGGTCGGCGAACCCACCGAGAAGTTACTGAGTATCATCCTCCGCAATAGCGAACCGGAGAAAACAGTTCTTATCGGGGCCAGTTTGGACCCGATGGTCAAAAAGGAAGTGATAGAACTCCTAAGGGAATTTTCAGACATATTCGCATGGAGCCACACAGACATGCCCGGAATAGATCCTTCCGTAATTTCGCATTCCCTAAATGTGGATCCGATGTCAAGACCAGTATCCCAGAGAAGGAGATCTTTCAACAGCGAGCGGTATGAGGCGATAGCTACCGAAATAGACAAACTTCTGAAAGCAGGATTTATCCGGAACCTAGACTACAATGAATGGCTGTCAAATGTAGTCTTGGTGAAAAAGAAGGACGGAAGGTGGAGAATGTGCGTTGACTTCACTGACTTAAATAAAGCATGTCCGAAAGACAGCTTCCCTCTACCGAGAATAGACCAGTTGGTAGACGCCACAGCAGGCCACGAATTGCTCAGTTTCATGGATGCCTACTCCGGATACAATCAAATTCGGATGGATGAGATAGACGAGGCTAAGACAGCTTTCATCACCGATCGGGGAGTATATTGCTATAAGGTGATGCCTTTCGGCCTCAAGAATGCCGGAGCTACCTATCAGAGACTCGTTAATCATATATTTCACCAAGAGATCGGGAGAACCATGGAGGTTTATGTAGACGACATGTTAACCAAGTCAGTTACAGCTCAAGAGCATGCCCCAAACCTCCGAAGGACCTTCCAACTTTTGAGACAGTATCAGATGCGACTGAATCCCACAAAATGTGCATTCGGAGTTTCCTCAGGAAAATTCCTTGGATTCATGGTTCATCAAAGAGGGATCGAAGCCAACCCCGACAAAATCAGAGCCGTAAGAGGACTCCTTCCGCCGAGAAAGGCAAAGGATATACAGAGGCTGAATGGCATGATTGTAGCCCTTTCCAGGTTCATTTCAAGACTGACCGATAGATGCCTCCCGTTCTTCAAGGCTTTAAAACATAAAGGGGACTTCTGTTGGACATCCGAATGTCATACCGCATTTGAAGACCTCAAAGCCTATCTTCAGAAGCCCCCGATGTTAGCAAAACCTTCGATAGGAGACACGTTGTTCCTTTATCTAGCGGTATCGGAGGTATCTATTAGCTCAGTATTGATCAAAGAAGAAGGATCCACTCAGAGAGCGGTATATTACGTAAGTAAGAGCATGAAAGAACCCGAAACACGGTACCCAGCAATTGAGAAGATGGCTCTCGCCCTTATAGTGACATCAAGGAAACTCCGACCCTACTTCCAGTCTCACCCGATTATAGTATTGACAAATCAACCACTCCGACAAGTCCTTCAGAAACCAGAATTGTCCGGAAGACTTACCAAATGGGCAATGGAACTCAGCGAGTTTGATATTCAATTTAAACCAAGAACAGCCATAAAAGGGCAAGCGGTGGCAGATTTCATCGCCGAATATTCAAACCCCGATATCCTGAGTCTATCCGCGGAAGTAGTACCGCGATGGGAAATGTATGTAGATGGGTCCACTAACCGGCATGGTAGTGGGGCCGGAATAATCATCAAGACTCCCGATGGCAGCATAACTCAGACAGCCCTCCGGTTTGATTTCAGAGCTACGAACAATGTCACCGAATATGAGGCATTGGCTACCGGTCTGAAGATAGCATTGAACATGGGGGCAGAATTTATCACCGTCTACAGCGACTCCCAATTGATCGTCAATCAGGTTAATGAAAACTACCAAGCCCGAGATCCCGAGATGAAATCATACCTCAAAAGAGTGAAGGAACTAATAGGGAGATTCACCCAATGCATGATCATCCGAATCTCGAGAGATCACAACTCCCAAGCCGATGCTTTAGCAAAGCTTGCTTCAACCACCGAAATGAAACTCCCAAGAACGGTTACAGTATTCCGTCTCCCGGAGTCCAGTATACATGAAGACCAGGAAACCGCGGTGCTGATCCCTGAAACACACACCAACACATGGATGACCCCCATAACGGACTATCTCCGTGAAGGAACCTTACCGCCTGAAAGAAATCTCGCTCAAAAAATAAGAAGGCAAGCATCCCGTTACCTGATCATTAATGGATCCCTCTACCGGCGAGGCTTCTCTTTACCCTACCTCCGATGTGTCGGTCCTCCGCAATCCGATCAGATACTTCAGGAAGTCCACAGCGGCACATGCGGCAGCCATTCAGGCGGAAGAAACCTTGGCCACCGAATAGTCCGACAGGGATACTTCTGGCCTACATTGTTCAGAGAAGCAAAAGAACATGCGGAGTCATGTGATCGGTGTCAGAGAACCGGTCCTGTACCACGTCTACCAGCCGAAGCATTAACCCCCATGTCCGCACCGTGGCCATTTGCAAGATTCGGAGTGGATATCATCGGACCCCTTCCTAGAGGAACCTCCGACAAGAAATTCGCCGTCGTTGCAATTGATTATTTCACCAAGTGGGTTGAGGCGGAGGCTTTGAAACACATCACCGAGGCAAACACAACGAATTTCATCAAGCATTCCATAATTTACAGATTCGGAGTCCCTGACACTTTAATCGCCGATCACGGAACCCAATTTGACAACAACAAATTACGGAAGGTATGTTCGGATTTTCACATAAATCTGAAATTTTCCTCTCCTGCCCATCCTCAAAGCAATGGTCAGGTCGAAGCTGTCAACAAGACAATCAAAACCCTCCTCAAACGAAAATTGAGGTCTCGGAAGGGAGGATGGGTCGAGAAACTTCCGGAGGTTTTATGGGCTATTCGGACCACGCCACATTCGGCTACAGGCGAAACACCATACTCCTTGGCCTTCGGAACAGAGGCAGTTATACCGACCGAAACTTTTATTCCCACAAGAAGGGTAACCTCATACAATCCGGGGGACAATGATGAGGAACTCCGAGCTTGCCTCGAGGAACTGGAAGAAAAGAGAGATATGGCAAGAATAAGAACAGCTCATCACCAACTGAAAATCACCAAGTACCACGATAGTAAAGCCCGAGTTCGAAAATTTAACCCGGGCGACCTTGTCCTGAAGAAAATCCTACCTTCTTCCGGTAGTCTGGGGGACAGATGGGAAGGGCCTTATATCGTAGATTCTGTGTCAATGAAGGAAGCCTACAAGTTGAAAACCGAAGATGGTACACCGTTGAAGAACCCATGGAATGCAGACCACCTGAAGAAGTACTACCAATGAACTCCGGAAATTGTAAGGAAAAGACAATTCGGTATGTAAACTTTTGGGTATGTTAATTATATAAATTCAGTTGTGTTTGATTATCTTACACTGTCACTTTTATTAATTTTCGGAACACAATTATCTCCAGAGGGTATTAACCCCGAGAAAAGCACCTTGAGTGCCAAAGACTCTCTAAGGGGAGCATAAAAGTCTCCAATCTCGGAGCCCAATTATCTCCAGAGGGTATTAACCCCGAGAAAAGCACCTAGAGTGCCAAAGACTCTCTAAGGGGAGCATAAAAGTCTCCAATCTCGGAGCCCAATTATCTCCAGAGGGTATTAACCCCGAGAAAAGCACCTTGAGTGCCAAAGACTCTCTAAGGGGAGCATAAAAGTCTCCAATCTCGGAGCCCAATTATCTCCAGAGGGTATTAACCCCGAGAAAAGCACCTTGAGTGCCAAAGACTCTCTAAGGGGAGCATAAAAGTCTCCAATCTCGGAGCCCAATTATCTCCAGAGGGTATTAACCCCGAGAAAAGCACCTAGAGTGCCAAAGACTCTCTAAGGGGAGCATAAAAGTCTCCAATCTCGGAGCACAATTAGCTCCGGGGAATGTTAACCCCGATAAAAGCACCTTGAATACAAAATACTATTATTTTTACGAAACTCCGAAATTATCATACACCGAGTTAATAACTACTATAAGTAAGCAAAGATAAAATCGAGAGAGAAGAGTCAAAATCTGATATCATTTCAATACCGAAATTGAAGTACGGAATGTGTATCATTAGTTCATTCACAAAAAAAATAAATAAATAAATAATAATAATAATAAATAAAAATTCGGTTTAACATTAACCTCCGAAAAAGTACAAAATCAAAGTTAAAGTCAAAAACAAAAGAAAGCAGGAATGTCAGGCTCCGATAATCATTCTTCATCGGCAGCTTTATCGGCGGGGCGGTCAGGGACGAACCTCTCATCATCATCGGAGACTGCTTCAGGCTCATTCTCCGAGAGGGGCTCCTCGTGAAAATTTTCAGATTGATCAGCCACCGAAATGACCTCAGCCCTTTTGCGATTATCGGTAGCCTTCTTCACGTCCGCCTCAAATGCCGAGAAGTCGAAGTCAGGGTATGAGCGAAGCAGGAGCTTCCGCACATCATCCACCGCCTTGTCAAAGATGCCCTCCTGCATCTCAGCAAACTCATCTGATGCGAGGAACATCTCGACACCGTTATCACCTAGCTCACCCTTCATCCTCCGAATTGATTCGTTTGCCTTCTTCAGGCGCCCCCGATAATCACAGAGCTTCGTCTGCTTTGCTCTGCAGAGGTCTTTGGCCTTCCGGTAGGACTCAGACATCCCGCTTATTATGGACCTCTGATGCCCCACCAGCTCCTCAGACTCTCGGAGCTTGACGTCTGCGTCCCCTTTCTCTTTGCGGAGTCTATCGAATCTCCGCTTCGCGTCTGCGTACTTATCTTCCATATGCAGAAGACTGGCGAAGGCCTGACATCCGAAAAACAGCCAAAGGAAGCATTAAAGTCAGTATTACCATCCGAAAGAAATGAGTTGTGAACAATTTATCATCAAAAGAACTAAGCATTACCTGGAGAAAATGGGCTTGCCCGTGTCGGATTCTGTCGACATTCGACATCTTTCCATACCCGGAGATCTCCCCACTCCGGAGAAGATCCTGCCCATGCCGGCACAGGTACTCCACACCTGTTTCGGGATTGATGGGCTTAGTCCTGGAGCTGGACCCCAATATTGGGGGAGTTCTGAAATAGTTGGGCGAAACGCCCGTGTCCCTCAGAGCCACGCCGCGGTGAGTAGACTCCGGGGCGTTATTGTCGGAGTCTATGATCTCCACATCCTCCTGCTCATTCCCGGGAACGGGAAGAGTTCCCGGCACGGAAGGAATCGCTTCGGGAACCTCGGAAGAGCCCCCGATTATAGCAATTGATACGGAGGGCGCCTCACCCCTTGTTCTTTTCAGAGGCGGAACTTCTTCAAGGTGTTCCTCCTCATCCACAAGGCTCGGAGGAGGCCTAATCACCCTCCGTTTCTTCTTATCTCCGGCCCTTGCTCTGTCAGCCATCCTCTCCTTGGCAGTCTCAGTGATTTTTTCTGACAAAGAAAAAGACAAATACTAAGGCATAAATTCAGAAAATATAAATACCGAAATAACGATCATTGTCAGAAGCTTACTTTTCTTCGATAAAGTTTTCTCCACTTTACGTCTTCTGGCCTCCGTAAGATCCACGATGAAGCCTAATTCGTGCAACCTTCGGTCGTCCAGAAGAAAGTCGACGTGTCTCCTATCGGGGGAAACTAGCCAAGCGTCTGAAATGCGCTTCCGCTCCTCCCGGGTAAGATCCTCCGATGGTACACGCTCCCACGCAGCTGCCGAAAAAACACACTTAGCAGATAAACGAAATAAAAATTAAGTAACAAACAAAACAAAACACCGATAAATTACGGGGGGTTCCAAACACCTGGGATGTTGAACACTGAACGAACTCTCTGAGCTTTGCCACCGAGCCGCAAGTCTTTGCCCCAGTCGCCACCCGCGACAAACCAGGTCTTCTTCCACTCTTTATTCGAAGACGGCAGCCCGGTGATCAGAGGTTCGCCGTCTTGCTTATCCCGAGAAGCAAGAGCCCACCAGCCATCACCCCCCGATTTATGGGAGTAGAGGCTGTAGCAGTGTCCAATCTCCGCAAATGTTGGGGGCGAATACTTCATCCCCCGCCACAATGAATACATTCCGATTATCACTCTCCAAGCATTCGGATTTAATTGGGCCGGGGCTACCCCTATTTCCCTCAATACCCTCCTAAGATACGGTTGTAACGGTAGTCTAGCCCCAATCTCCAGGAACGCAGGATGGAAAGCTACCGACGATCCTTCTGGATTGCTAGCTCTCTCTCCCTCCCTCGGGATCCTCAGACCCACCGTTCTCGGGATTGAGAACTCTGTGGCAAATTTATGTAATTTCGCCACATCTATCCTATTCTCTTCTATGTGGTTGATAGCAAACCTCGTGTGATCTATCTGATCTCTAACATCCTCCTCAGAGTTATACCCCGCGATACACCTAACAGGACCGGCACCCGAAGTACCGGCCTGAACATTTTGAGGCAACTGCTGAACCTCCGGACTACCTACATCCGACTCATTTCCATCCCCGAAGACACTCCTAGTACTACTACCCACGGACTCTCTCCCCGACGTAGACTCCGAAGAGTCAGATCCTGAACTAGACACGTCCCTACGATTCGGAACCCCAACCTTCCTCACCATCAGGACACTTTGACTACTGCTGAAAGGTAAAGATTGAATATTGTGTTTCGGAGTCTAACCTGTTCTTTTCTACTTTTTGTCCTCTTCGCTGAAAATACCGAAGACGCTCTGATCAATTGCAAAGACACAAGTGAGGAGTTTCAATCTCTACACCACTATATATAGGGGACAAAATGCGCGGGAATACGCAACGCCAGAATCGAGGCCACCGCGAAACGACACCTGTCTGCCGCCCTCCATGGGTTGCCACGTGCCGTTCGCCGATTGCACACCGCGCCAACCAGACGATCATTGAGATCCCGTACACTAACACCGAATCCATTCTTGAAGACCGATCGATCAAATCCCGCAGTCGATCATGTCCCGAGAGTTTCCGACTGAGGGACTTGAGGGGGAAATGTTGGGCATGTTTATAACCACCGATACTTTGGACTCCGATGTACAATACACATCCGATAATAATACGGAGTTCATAGCCACTGCAGTGTATATCATCCGAATATTCACCCACCGTTTACACATGAATACCGACTATATTTCGGAGGTCATAATCGTCAGACCTGACCTTTACTGAGCACATTTTGGCAGCTGTCGGCATCAGCAAATACGGTTTCGACGCGTGTCCCGAGCTGTCAGACTTGAGGCTATAAAATGCCTCATTTTTACCTTGCAGAGGACTTTTGAAATTTTTCTTACCTTGAACTCTGAATAATTATTGTACACTACCAGTAAATCATTGCTGTAAATTCATTCTCATATATATATCTCTCCGTCTCGGAGGTCACTATTCCGGAGGCTCATTTTTGCCCTCAACACCGATGAAATTTGATCATCAAAGGATCATAAGTCAAACTTCATTTAATCGAGGTTCGTGACTTGAATCTACGGTCTCAATGGTATAGATACAATAAACACAACACTTGACCAACCTCGGATCCTCAGTGAAATTCGAAGTTTTCAAACATGAAATCTATTCGGGATCCGTAACAATGTCTACTCTCTCTGAGACTCTGACTGCAGTTCGTTACAGAAACCATCGAGACAAGTTGGCTCGACGCAAATTTAATAATGTCGAAACACAACTACAATGATTACACTGATGTCGTCATGTGTGGCCATTTCTCTTTTTGTCTTCGTGCTTTTAGTTTCTTTAATACATAAATTCTGGTCCAATTGCATGACATAAGCTGGTCTTCAAGTTCCAATCTTTTAAAGCTCTTGTTTTCTGGACCTGTTTGGCCTTCTTCTCTCCTCTCTAGCATTTGTCAATCTGGATCTCACTTCAGTCTCCATTAATTTGTCTAACAAAAAAGTTCAAACATGTTGGGAAGTATTGAAGGAAAGGTCATTCTTCGTGAAGCATCCAAGGTATTTTTTCCTTTCTCTACCTCTCTGATATAAGAAACTACAATGCTTTGAAAATTCAGATAAGGGTGGTTTCCATTTGTTCAAAAAATAGGATTTGATTGAAGAACTTGAAGAATCATCTCTAGCTTCAATACCCAGATCACCAATTCGAAGCAGCAGACCAACTAGCATGATAATCAAGGCAAGTTCTTTGTAACGTATATTTGTACAATTTTGTTTTTATCTGATTTGTAACATTTAAACGTTCTTTTTAAGACGATCCTTTTGATTAATATGACTGTTGAAACAGAAGGCGCATACGGTGTTTCCAGCTCACTTGGTAGCTGAGGCCATATCAACACTGCATCTTAGCCTAGATTTGAGATGGTCTGGCCCGATAACGCCAAGCGAAATGCAATACGTGGAGCAATACATTTTCGCAAAGTATCCACAGTATTGCAATGGCATAGTTGAACAAGATGATGGAGGAGACAATAAGATTGGTCTCGAGAGTCTTCGTATCAACGAAGAATCATCGTCTGAAGATCAGAAGCGCAATAAGTACTCTCTGCAGAGTAGTAGTGTTGGCTCATCATCTCCATCTTCAATCAATTATCACCTCTATGATCTTGACAGAACCCAGTTGGAGAATTCAAGGCTGCTTGATATTCTCTCCAAGAAAACTTCATTTCAAGGCAGTTTCATTTCAATCCCTGAAATCCAGGCACGTAACCGGGCATTGAAGCATTGTGGACTAAGTGAAGATGAGTACTTAGTCCTTTTCATGCCAAATTACAAGGAAGCCATGTTGATGATAGGAGAGAGCTATCCTTTCTTCAGAGGAAATTACTACTTGACAATCATCACTGAAGATCGTGATTTCATTAAAGGATTTGCAATTCAGAGAGAATCAAAAGTCATTTCAGCTCCAGAGACTTGGTTGGATTTGAGGATCAAAGGGTCACAACTTAGTCAGAATTTTAGAAGAAAATGCAAGTACACACCAAAAGGACTTTTCTCATATCCAGTGATTGTCAATGGGACCAGATACTCTATGCATTGGATCTCTGAAGCTCATAGAAATTCATGGCATGTTCTGCTTGATGCCACGGGTTTGGTCTCCGAAGAAGACCGACTCGCGCTTGCTCTGCACAGACCTGATTTTGTGTTATGTACACTTGATCATATTCATCATAATCAGCCATCAAAGATTACATGTCTCTTGGTCAGGAGAAAATCATTTGATGCTTGTTCATCTTCAGCCTGAAAAGGCTTTTGGTCTTCTATAATAAAGATACTTGCTCTAGTATATTAAGAAATTATATATTTCTCTTCACAATCTCTCTTTCTTTTTTTTCTTTTGTGGGTCTAGAATTTGAATTCTTAATAATCTTAGCTTCTATATGATTAGATTGGCTTCACTTTTATTTTTCAAGAAATAATGATCAAATCACAAGATTAAAATGTATTCATAAACAAAATTTAGATTAGGAGAAGATTTGTGTCCATATTGAAAAGAGTGACTTGAAATATGTGATCTATATTGATCAAACTTATTAATTTATTTTAATGTCCCTTCTTCATTAAAGTATTATATGATACTTCAATACTTCATGAACCCCTTAGCTTACAAGATAATACGAATCTGATGTGGGAGTCTCTCTGATATTTGCGGTAGTTGATATCTATATGTTATATGATTAGATATCCGCATACTGTTCAATTTCGTCATGTCCCAATAAACCTGTAACACAATCCACAAAAATGGTGACCATATAGTGGTTTACAAATATAGCCTCTAAATTGATCTAACTTAGTGGTTTTATCTTATTCTTGGTCAAAGTTTTATGATATTTCAAGGAGTCACCGGCTTACAAAACGATATGAATTTGATGTGCACATCTTCTATCAACTCAAGTGGCGTATATCTCACCTTCTACACTTGTAGTAAGGGGTTCAAGTCTTATCATGGGTAATTATCAGTATGTGTGGAAAATTTTCCCCTTGATATTTGCGGTTGTATATATCTCCATGTGATAGGAGTATATATATATGCGTATTGTTCAATTTCGTCAAGTTCCGATAGATTTATGATCCAATCCACAAAAATAGTGACCACCAAAAAGGCCTAAACTCAAGTCTTGCTAGAAGCCTATAAAATAGTGTTGGTTGCGGGAGTCCAAAAAGGCCCAAGACAATAATGACAGAGCCGAAACCCACGTGAAGTTTGCATCCCAGAGGGGCTCTCCTACAATTCTTATCAAATCAACTTGGTTTTAGGATAGATCGGCACGTGTGAAATCAACCAATCGTGGCCGTTCGTACGAAGCAGCTGGACCAACCAGTTTCAACGGTCCGAGATGCACACGTACCCAAAATCATGATTCATGTCCTAAAATTAATCACCGGAAGACAGAAAAGAAAAGACAAATCTTTTCTGATCTGAGCACTGTATCCAAAGACACCTGTCCCGACAAACCCTTAAACCAAAAAATAAAAATCTTCCATCAATTAAAAGGACTGCGGCCCATCTGTTTTCTCTTGGTTCGTGCAATCGTGCCACGTCTCTCTCTTTCTTGTTGTACATTTTTGAAATATTTCAAGTGAATTGATTGGTTTGCTAGGGTCTTGAAAAGGAAAAACAAATCTAATAGAAAAGGTAATAAATCAATTAGTTTAAATCTAATTAAAAACTAACCTGATTAGAAAAGGTAAAAAATCAATTAAAATCTTACTAAAAATAGTATAAAATATGAAAGTTATTTTTAAACCGATAAAATTATTATAGTCATTTTGTACGTTAAACGTAAGTCAAGCTAATAAAAACGTTAATAACGTTAGACTTCCATTAATACTCTTTAAGAGTAATGCTAAGCTTCTTGGTTTTTTTCTTAAATTTTTTCCAGATGATATTGGTACGTAAGGTGTCAATATCAATATATTAATTAAATACATTGTAAATGCATAAATTTTGTCAAAATATATGCACTAAAAATTTGAAAAGAAAATTACTTAAATCAACCAATCCTTTTTTTTCAAAAAAGTAAAATAAAAAGTCTGATGGAACCGTGCACATTTAGGGAATCTACCGAAATCAAAATTTTATTTTATTTTATTTTAAAATCCTACTGAATGGGTGAGGGGTCTACTTCTACAGTGTATATATACTCCCCACAGTTTCTTGCACAATTTCTCGTCTCCTTGATAAGAATATTAATTAAAAAATTAAGAAATATATATTTATAGAGAGAGAAAACGGTTCATTGTATTGTACTAAAGAGACGTTGTGGAGTGTAGTCGTGTAGACTCCGTCAAATTGGTGAGGACAAATAACAACGTGATTTGTGAAGAAGTCATCATCGGCGCATTTTAGCTAACACCGCTGTTCACCGGCAAAACATACAAGTTTTCAACTATTTACACCGACATAACAACACCACCACCAACCAGCTCCTCTTCCCACTGCTATGCTGTCTAAATCACTCGCTTTCACTCATTTTCTAAATATAAAAATCAAATAAAAATATATTCAAAACTCCAAAACAAAATCTAACCGTGATTATATATTCAATAATGTTACTTTTCCAAATTCGAATTTTCAATAATGACATTTTATCCAAATTCAAATAAAAGCCGAATAAATATTACCTGATTCATATAACAATTCGAATATAATGCCAGTCCATAATTCCTCTGTTTAAACTGTATTTAAAACGTTTTTCTCATAAATAATTAAAAACATGAAAATAAAAGCCGATCACCGGAAAAATCAGCAGAAGCTATCGACACCGTCGGTTCGATTCTTCGCGGATGGGATTTCGAAGTGCCAGAGTCTGCCGACAGCTTTCTTCAAGTACTTCTTGCAGAGGAACTCCGCCGCAAAAGCCTTCTCGACTTTCCGATCAACATCGTGCAGGAACACGTGCGTCACACCGGATCCCTTCCTCTGTCTCGCCATCACCGCTGCCGAGAAAATCGCCCCCATCCTCCCCGGGGCCTCCGGGAAGTACCCACGCGGCGCGTCGATCATTATCATGTCCCACTCCTTCTCGTAAACCTCCTCCGGCAGACTCTCCAGCGCAAGCTTGCATTGCTGGTTGTCGCGGAGGTACGCCTTCGACGGAGCACACAACGGCTCCTTCTTGTATGTCGAGAGGAGGTCATCTGACTCCTTCAGCTGCGTACGGTAACGTACGGTGTGCGCGTTGAGATTGGGCGCGTCCTTGAGAACCGTCTGGACCCACTTAGGATCCTCCTCCAGGAATAGCGTCGTGCCACGTGGATTGAGAGAGGTCCACATTAGCGAGTCGAAGCCGAGTCCGAAGACGAGGAAGTTACAAGGAGAGATTTTTTCGAGGACGTTGAAGGACACGCTCACCTCCCCAAACGACTGTTGAGGGACGATCTTCGAAGTCGCGTAGTGGAGGATTGCACGGAGCTGGATCGGCGTCACCGTGTACTCCGCGGTAGCGCGAGCCTTGGAGCCGGCGAGGGAACAGAAGAAAGAACTCTCGGCGGAGCGGATTAGGCCGGAAATGACCACCGCACCGACGATGAGTCCGGCGATCGCCACCATGAGAAGCCTCCGTCTCTCGGGTTGAAATTGTTGGTTTTCATTGTGACCCTTCATGTGATTTTGATTCTGCGGTGTTTTTATTTCTTTTGGTGTTTTTGAATGTTTGTGTTTTTTTTTTTCGGTTTTTGAGTTCAATGAAGGAAATGTGAAGAGGAAATGAGAAATGGATATGTTTTTATTATTATTTGTGGGGATATAACTATGTGTGGTTTATATAGAGAACTAGAAAAGACAAGATAAGAGTGTAAAAATGAGACCAGAGTGGGGGTATTTAGGACAAATCATGTTTATTTTTGAGTGTCGTTTTCACGTTTGTAGTACATTCGTCAGTTTGTTGTACATTCATTTTCAAAATTTGACATATTAACCCCATGAGATAATGATTATTTTTTTTTAATTATTATTTTTTTCTTCCATCACTTTAGCATAATCATAGGAGCATTATATGTTTATCTTTTTTTATGGTTTTTTTTTAATAAAGATGTTGTAATGCTAATGACACCTCTCCTACAGTCCTACTAGTTAATAATTTATATTAATGTGATTAAAAAA
The DNA here is from genome assembly GCA_954870605.1 of Acer campestre. Taxonomy (NCBI): domain Eukaryota; kingdom Viridiplantae; phylum Streptophyta; class Magnoliopsida; order Sapindales; family Sapindaceae; genus Acer; species Acer campestre. Next base: position 31,913,478 of record OX940806.1, read on the forward strand.
AATTAATATAAATATTCATTTTATGATTCTTTATGTCAATTAACAATAATTGACCTTGGGACATATTAACTTAATTATTTCTATATAATTGTAAGGAAGCTAATGATAATTTTTAGATTATAAGTTCTTTTTGTAAGCTAAAAAGAGTTGACGATGTTTTTTTTTTCATGATTAACAATGAAAAAAATATATATATCTCATTAGTATACATAAAGAATGCCAAATAGTTTAAAACTCATAATAAATTCAATAAACCGATGATTTTATTTATAATTTACATGTTACATTAACCTTCAACTTTATCTATTTAATTTCTTTTTGAAAAATTGTGAAATACAATATAATTTTAGAATTTTTTTTTTTTTTTTTTTTTTTTTTACTATATCTATTAATTCGGATCAGATATTTTTTTGAAAACTTTCATCATAGTAGGATTTAAGCCGTTGACCTGAGAGTCATTTACTCAAGCTCCAAGCTCGCCCATCTACTAGTTAAACTACGCCCATATTCGCTTGTTTTAGAATATTTGAACATGCAAATATGTTTTTTTTTATAAAATAAAAAAAATAAAAAAAATCAGTATTAATGCAATTGTTTAATTTATCATAGTTTAGTGGTTGGTGGGGACATAACGAATATAATCACTTAATATGAATTTTTGTCACATCTCTCCATAATTAAATAAAATTATAAGAGCATCTCCAATACAAATACGCATTTTTTAGTTTCTAAATAGTGTCACATCAACATTTATATTTATTATGGGCCAACTTTAAAAAAAATAAAAAATAGAAAAAATATATATTCACATCTCCAATGCAATTATCTAAAGTCAAATATGCATTAATTTTATGTCCAATCAAAATAAAACAATTATTACACTCTCTCTCCTATTTTATTTTACGATTAAATGAGGTTTAATCTTATTAGTGGAAAGAGTTGAAAGTTTTAATCTTATTGGTGGAAAGAGTTAGAAATCCTAATCAGCATTTATAGGAGAATTTATAGAATTAGAAACTCAACTTCATATTTTCTAATTATTATTTTTTATCACATCATCTTCATATTCAACTTAAATAATAGCATTGAAGAGAGTCTTTCTAACTTTTTTAATATCTATCCTATATGGCACTCTATTTTCTCGAAATACATAATAGCATTGGAGATGCTCTAAGAAATTTTGTCACGTGATAATAATCTTGCCAAACAAAAATTTCTAACTAAAATTTGGTATTTGGATTTGATTTGATATAAGAATTTATAGATAATTAATGGTTAGAAAGTCAAGGGTTAAACTGCCTAACTTGGTGTCTGCTCTCTGAATTAAATATTGACTAATTAAATTACTGAGCAGTTACATAAACCATAAACGCTTCTTCAATATTTAATCACATGCAAAATTGAAATCTAATTACTTACCATTAATAGTCGGTTCGATTAATCAAAGTCCCATTATAACTTATTAGACTTGGACTTGAGAGTTGAGACGTTGACCAGAGGCCAATTTGGCAGGATTTTTGTGCCAATTTTGTGGACCATTGGAAACTTGGCAACGGTGTGGTCCTTGTAGAATGTAGAATATAAAAAAAGTCTTGGTCTAGAACGAAAATTATTATGATTGCTAAATTTATACCAGACTTTTCCAACTCTTTTGCGTGTGATATCCGATTATAAATCTTTTATATAAAATCGAAAAGAGTTTGGATCCGCTTCTAGGCTTTTTTATTTTATTTTATTTTATTTATTTTATGTTCAATGTCAATAAATTAAGAAAGCATTAATTTTGATTAAAAATTAACCCGAATGATGTGACAAATGATTTGTTATTGTCATATAATTCATTATATCTCTCCATGAATTCTACTGTAATGACAACTCATATACCACATTTTTTTTAATTAAATTTTTTGGTTAAATAATATTACACTTAAGAAAAACCTAGTAAAAACAGAGACTATGAGAGAATTTGAACTCCATCAAAAGAGCCTATATGTTAGGCTCATTGGTATTGACAATATTGTTATTATTGGTATTATTGTTATTATTATTGTAAAAGCATATCTTCTAATTGATTGTTAATCTAAAATTTTATTTAATTTTTTAATTTTAAACATTTTTTAAAGGGAAAAAAGAAAAAAAAAAAAAAAAAAAAAAAAAAAAAAAAAAAACATCCTTTGTTTGCCCATGTAATTTTGATCCATTGATTTTTGGCACCACTTTTGGCCTGTGCATTTTGATCCACTGATTGTTGGCCCAGTTACGATATTGTATTCATATAGTCCAGAGGTTGAATTTGTGCACTAGGGCCCAATACATATGAACCAGGCTTGAAAAACTGAGCCTGTAAACTTGTAATTTGTAAAATCATGTAGAGAGCACTTGCATTTATGGAACACGTGAACAACTAAACTTTGCTGCAAAATTTATGAGACTCCTCGATTCATTGAACTTTTAATGAAGCAAATATGTAGCAGGTTTTTACAAAAAGTGGTAAGAGATATTATAATGTGCAATCAACAAATAGGCCGGGCAACCAAGATGGGGTCGGTGTAGACCTGACTCGGTTCCGGTTCGAACCGGAGGAACCAACGGCTGATTTTATTTTATTTTTTTTATTTTTTTCTTTTCTTTTTTCTTTATTATAAATTACCCCCACCCCCCCTTCATTTTTCCTCACAATTATTTCCTCCCAATTCTCTCAATCTCTCTAATTCTAATTTCTCTCTCAATTCTCCAACTCTCCAAGTTTCCAAATATTTAGTATTGGCAATTACTCAATTAGTAAGTTTTTAATATTTATTTCATTTGCAATATATTTTATTTCCAATTTATTTTATTTCCGATATATTTTATTTGTAATTAATTTTATTTCCAATTTATTTTATTGCTAATTCTAAATTTCTAATTTCTCTTTCTATTCTCCAACTCTCCAAGTTTCCAAATATTTAATATTGTCAATTAGTAAGTTTTTAATATTTATTTCATTTGCAATATATTTTATTTCCAATTTATTTTATTTCCGATATATTTTATTTGTAATTAATTTTATTTCCAATTTATTTTATTGCTAATTCTAAATTTCTAATTTCTATTTCTATTCTCCAACTCTCCAAGTTTCCAAATATTTAATATTGTCAATTAGTAAGTTTTTAATATTTATTTCATTTGCAATATATTTTATTTCCAATTTATTTTATTTCCGATATATTTTATTTGTAATTAATTTTATTTCCAATTTATTTTATTGCTAATTCTAAATTTCTAATTTCTCTTTCTATTCTCCAACTCTCCAAGTTTCCAAATATTTAATATTGTCAATTACTAAGTTTTTAATATTTATTTCATTTGCAATATATTTTATTTCCAATTTATTTTATTTCCGATATATTTTATTTGCAATTAATTTTATTTGCAATTTATTTTATTTCTAATTTCTCTCTCTATTCTCCAATTTATTTTATTTGCAATTAATTTTATTTCCAATTTATTTTACAATTCAATTTTTAAATGGCAAGTGGAAGTGGAAGTGGAAGTGGAAGGGGTCACGGCCGTGGTGGTCCTAGGCGTTCAATTTCGATGAGAGGTAAAGGTCCTATGATCGATAATCTCGGTCGTGACGACACCGCCTATCACGAGTATTTGCAACGCCGGGCCTATGTTGAAGACCTAGGTCTAAACTCTCCTACTCCCCCTCTAATAATTTCAGAACCCGATCCCGATGACACCCCCCCCCCCCCCCCCCGGCCCAATTTGACAAGCCAGTCAGATAATATGCCTTATATTGGTACACCTACAGATTTTAGATTTGATCCACAGGAACCAGGAGAGCAGGAAGATGATCCGATACAGAGGCAGCAAAGCAAATCTGATCTCTTCGTAAAACATTTTAAGAAAATTAGGCAAGAAGATGGGAGCTTTGCAGTGGCTTGCAATTACTGCAGCAAAGTATATAAGTGGCATAAATCTGGAGGACATGGCACTTATCGGAAGCATCTTTTAGCTAAACATCCAGAAGCAGAGACTAGATCGAGGTCACAAACACAAATTCCTAGGTACGCTACTCCTAACCAACAATTATTTCGTTATACTGATGAGCAAAATAGAGAAGAATTAGCAAGAATGGTAGTAGTAGAACACCTATCATTCAGTTTTGGTGAAAGGGTTGGTTTTGTTAATTATTGTCGATGAGCATTAAACCCTGCTGCATGCCGTGTTCCTAGAACCACGCTCACATCAACACTTAAAAAGATTTATTTCAAAGAAAAAAAGAAGTTAAAAAGAATTTTTGATAAACATATCGGTCGTGTTTCCTTATGTGCCGACATATGGACTGACCATTGGAAATCGCATTCATACTTGGGTGTCACTTGCCATTTTATGGATGATACATGGACTATTCAAAAAAGAATTCTTGCATTTAGAGTTTTTGATGATGCATACACTGCTCATAATATTTTTAGACAGCTTAGACTTATTTTTGCAGAGTATAAAATTGAAAGCAAAATTTTTGCAATTGGTTTTGATAATGCTTCTGCCAATACCGCTGCTATTCCATCTTTACTTGATTTATGCAAACCTTATCTGGGTGGTACATTTTTTCATCAAAGATGTGCATGCCATGTTTTAAATTTATGTGTTCAAAAAGGATTAGAAACTCTTGAACATTTTATTCTACCTATTAAAAAAGCTCTAATGTATTTGTGGAAACATTCTTCTACAATGAATGCATGGGTAAAATATTGTAAACAAAATGGTAGACGCGTCGTTAGATTTTCTCGTGATGTTTCAACACGTTGGAATTCTACTTATAAATTGATTGCTCAAAGTTATAAATATAGGGATTTATTAGTTTCTTTTATTCAATTTCATGTTACCCACATTCAACTTTATCAATCACATTGGGATGCTTGTTACAACGTTTTCAATTTGTTATCCATCTTTAATAATGCTACACAAAATTTATCTGGTGTTTATTATCCTACAACTCATTTATTTATTTTTGAAAGTATTAATATTGCTGGTGCATTTTGTCATTGTGAATCCGACATATCAATAGGGGAAGCCGTTCATGCTATGAAGCTAAAATGGTTGGATTATTATGCGGAGATTCCAAATATTTATTTGATTGCCATGATTTTTGATCCACGTTGTAAATTAGAGAGTATGTCTTATTATCTAAATGGTTATTATGGGGTCAAAGGTTTAAAAATGAAATATGATATTGAAGCATGTTGTGCTAAAGTTAAGAAATTATTGTATGATTTATATGATGAATATTTTACAATTTATGGATCGTCACTGAAATTTGCTACACATACACAAACTACATCTCAGACCCCAAAATCCTCCACCTCCGGATTTATAGAGTTAGGGTATAGTATGTTCTCCGGATTTATAGAGTTAGGGTATAGTATGTTATCCAAAAAATCCAAAAAACCTATATGTGCTTCTTCATCAAACACCGATAAGTATTCCGAGCTGGAATCTTATCTAAATACTCTTTTTGAGTTTATAGAAGATACGCCAGGGAAAAAATTTGAAATCTTACAATATTGGAAAGAGCACGCAGTGTACTATCTAATCATGGCTATGATAGCCAAAAATATTTTTTCAACACCAGTTTCTACAGTGGCAGTGGAACAAGAGTTCAGCGTTGGAGGAAATATTCTAGATGAACAGCGTTCTTGCTTAACTCCAAAATCACTACAAATGCAAGTTTGTGTAGATGATTGGACAAAAGCACAATACAGACAACAAGAACTTCAACAAGACCCAACATACGACTTCTTCAAAGACGACGAACCTGATGCAGCAGGGCCAGAATAGCAGATTTACAGACTTACAGTACAGAGTACAGACTACAGAATATAGATGGCGCCAAACATGCAATAAAAGGTAAAAGAACTACGTGGCCTTTGATTCCTCTAAATCCCCCAAGAGGATACGTAGGCAACTTAATTGTGGTAAAAATTAAGTGCAAGACTAATAACTTTACATTTATTTTTATTTTTATTTTAATTTAATTTTGTAATTTGTCATTTATTTATTATCAAATTTCGGGTGACTTAATTCCCAAATACCCAATGAAATGTAATTTATAATTTATAATTTTGTTTATTTTTATTTTTATTTAATATTGTAATTTGTCATTTTGTTTATTTTTATTTTAATTTAATTTTGTAATTTGTCATTTTGTTTATTTTTATTTTAATATTTTATTTACAACTACAACTTACAATACAACTATACATTTATACAAGTCTAAATTATTATTTTTTATTAACAAAGGAAAAAAAAAAAAAAAAATCGGTTCCGAACCGCCGGTTCCACCCATTCGAGGAACCGGAACCGCGTCAGGTCTAGGTCGGTGGCATGCCTCTTGACTCACGAGTCACGTCTATAACGTGAGATTGTAATTTCCAGTTGTGTCTTTCCCCTTAAATACCGAATTTATTATAATATTTTTCTATAATAAAAACAAATATAAAAAAGTATAAAAATATATAAAATATAAAAACCAAACAAATGGGCCACGCAGAGACGCAGATCCCTACAATTATTATTATCCGTCCCATCTTTGACAAATTCAGACAAATATGAAAGTGCACCATCCAGCTGATGCATTTATGGTCTACCCAAAATTGTAAGCATTCTAAACTTAAAACCCTTTGAATTTCTCAGCGTGGACTTGGGATTAGACTCATCACTCTACCTTATTTAAGTTTTTCACTTTCTCTAATTAATTTGTATGGCCCATTTACGGAGGCAATATACATGGTGGCTGTCGTACCACGTATCTAAATTAGGTATTTTTTAATAGACATGTTAAACATCCTACCACATGTAGCATGTGAAGTGTCAAAATGTTAGTGGATACATATGGTGGGATGAAAAATATGAGATTTTAGAGAGATTACTTTTGCTCACCCTCCTTGAAGAGAGGTAACTATTACCCCCCTCCCCAACACTTGACATGTGTCAAGGGAGAGGTATTTTTTGTCCAAAAACTGTTATGTGTTTAGATAAAAATATCCCCTCCCTAGACACATGTCATGTGTTAAGAAGGGGGGTAATGCTTACCCCCCTCGAAGGGGGGTGAGCAAAAATGGACTCGATTTTAGGTGAGATGTTTAACATTATTGATTTTTTAAAGCCTTTTACCATTGATTATATTCGAGCCGTTAACTTGAAAATCATTTGTTCAAACCTTAAATTCGTCCATCTACCAGCAGAACTACACATTGATTTTATTATATGATACCTATATTTCTACATTTTAATGTGTAAAATGTTATAAAAGTGATGAGTAATATAGTCTCGCTACTGCTAACAACACTCCTTTGAAAAAGAAAAAAAACATTATAGGTCATAGTGTAAAAGGAGTCACAATGTTACCATGCGGTCCATGCGTATTCATGGGATGGAAGGCACAATTCCTCGTATGGTATTCATTAAAAAAAAAGGATTCGGATCTTCCACTGATATGATATTTTTCATGATTTTTTTTAAAAAATATATGATTAATTGTTGATAAAGTGATTATGGAAGCTAATCATATTTTAACCACATATTCATTATAATACTTATGTGTCATGAGATTATGAGAGGTTAGGAAAAAAAAATTAGAGTAAATGATCCAAATTCATTAAAAAAAGAAACCACCACCTAATGTGACTTTATGGTAAGTGTTCATTTATTTATCAGAAAAATCTCCACACCATAATCCGTTGGTTGCCAATCAATCAGTCCCACCAGCAAGGAAATCGCAGCCATCCAATTATTATCCACTCTCATTCAAGTATCACAATCTAGTCGAGTTTATTTTTGCTGAAAAGGGGGTAATGCTTACCCCTCCATACACATGACATGTGTCAATAGAGGGGTAAGATTATCTGAAAATTTACTCATCTATGACACATGTCATCCATTTAAGAGGGGGTAATGGTTACCTCCCTTGAAGAGAGGGTAAGTAAAAGTATTCTCCAATCTAGTAATCGTTTAAAACAGTTTTCCAATAAGTAATTGTATCAGAACATGCCACGTGGGAAGAAAGTGGACACGTGTTCGGCAACAGCTCAGCCTCATTTAAGGCAAAATTAAGCTTTCCTCTACAACGAAACCAGTGCAATGTAAACATAACTGCTGCCCAACCACTTCGATGGTCCTAAATTTATTAGCTCTAAATCTTCTGGACCCACTCAGTACCTAGAAATCAATCCTGACCGTCGATCCACCATCTGTAGCCCACTCCGCCGACCTGGACCGTCGATGGAAGATCGAGATCATGGTCAACTTCACTTCTCAACTGTACATGCATTAATATCAAAATCAGACTTCAAATTTTAGAAGTTTTCACTTTCACACACCTGGCACGCTTCCTTATATTGAATACACACACTATCTTCTCAGAATCCATCATAAACACAAAAACAAAAACAAAAAAAACCCAACAAAACGACGACGTTGTAGACGATGTCGACGAAGAAAAACATCGATACAAGTGCCCTGTTGTTTTGTTTCGTTCTTCTAACCGGTTCGGGATTGATAGCGGTTGGAGGCGATGATGCGGCGACGCAGAAGGAGTGCGGTGATCAGTTCCAGAAGGTGATGACGTGTCTAGACTACGCGAAAGGGAAGGCTGCGACGCCGTCGGCGCAGTGTTGCGGCTCTGTGAAGGACATAAAAGACAATGATCCCAAGTGTTTGTGTTTTATAATCCAACAGGCTCACGGCGGCTCCAGTGACATGCTCAAGAGCTTGGGGATTCAGGAAGCTAAGTTACTTCAGCTTCCTTCTGCTTGTGAGTTGAAAAATGCCAGTACTAGTAACTGTCCCAGTAAGTATTTCTTCCTTTTTACATTTGCATATATCAATTCATTTTACGGGTGTTCCGTTCCGATTTTAATTCCATCCGAACGTATACACGTTGTTTGTGATGACAAGCGCATGCAGTTGTCTAGATCATGGTCTAGACTTGATCGATTGTGAACGTACGGTTGTTTAGTGATACAAAAGGGTTTAGGTGCAGAATGATCTTAGATTAATTGTTCAGGAGAGCTTGACTATGGTACCCACACGGGTATCATAGTAACCAAATTTTGGCAAATTTTAAATTAGTTGGTATGTAATTTGAAAGCCACTTTAAAATTTAAAAACCACGTTCAAATCAATGAAAAAGTGATTCATAAAAAAAAGACCAGTATCATACCAAACATTTTCCGTGACTACCGTAGCTAGACCCTGTTCGGGATTCTTAATTTATCAACCCCTATAGATTAATCGTCTGGGATTCTAGATTTCTAGATTAGGGTGACAAATGGGCAGTTATCTAGATCATGGTCCGGACTTGGTCATGTGTACGTGAACATACAGTTGTTTTAATAGGTTTTAGGTGTGTAATCCTAGATTAATAATCGTCTAGGATTCTTAATTATCAAACCCTAGCTAGATTAATCATTTTGGATTCTAGATTATAGATTATCAAACCCTATCCAGGATCTGGTTCTGTTTAGTGATTGGTATATTTTAATTTGTATAAATCATGCAAGTTGATAATAATTTTATGAGTGATGCTATTTGTTTAAATTTAGTGTTCAAATCTGGTGCTCATGATTTAAATAAATGGATTATAGTGATGCCACATCATTTGGACATCAAATTTGGTCATCATTTGTAATTTTATTGCATTCACATGATCCCATAGTTAATGTCTACCGTTGGATATATAGTTATTTGACTTCTGTAGTTCTGTTAAAGTCTACATGCAATATTTCTTTAGATTAGGTTTTTTTATTAAAGGGCAATGAGCCAAAGAAGAGATCCTTCAAATACCAAAACTACAGAAGATCCAATGTAAGTTCTGAGATTTGCTTTTTTGGGATGCACTTTTTTTTCTCCTGCATATCCAACATTAATTCTCTCTTAATGAGTTGAAAAACTTCTAGTAGTGAAAAAATTTGCAAAAAATGGGTAGTTGAAGCTTGAATTTATCACTCATATATTGATTTGGAGACAGAAAGAACTGGACCACGTGCAGAATATTAAATTAAAAAAATTAAAAGGCACAATGTTATAAATACGATGTCCTTTTTTATGGTTGAGTTTGGTGGGAGGCAAAGCGGTTGGTTTAAATGGTGATATAGAAAGTCTATATTTCTTTTTTCTTTTTCTTTTTTTAAATTATGCTTTAAATAAATTTGGGATTGTTTAGGTAGGGGATGACTCGAACCCATAACCTCGTAGTGCAGGTGTGAGGGGTTTTACCACTGAATCAACCTCGTCTCGTTCCTCTTCGGTTCATTAGCTTATGTGTTGGGATATTTTTTGATGAATTTGTTGTTCTTTATTCTACAGTATTATGTTTGGTTATATTTGTATTTATTATAAACGTTGCTCTTGATCTTCGTGACAGTCTCGTTGTTGATCTTCTTGCACGTTTTAACGCAAGTTACTTTCTTAAATCTACAGAGCTTTTGGGCATATCGCCTACCTCCCCGGATGCTGCAATCTTCTCAAGCAGTGCTTCCACAATAGCACCACCAACCGGAACATCATCAGCCTCGGAGAAGTCTGACGGGACCAAGCTTAGATCCTACCTGGTTGGACCAACGGCGGTGATCGCTTTGGCCGTATTTTTCTGTGCATTCCCGAGTGGAGCTGCTGCCTCCTCTATGTTTTATAAACGGGGTTGAAATCAATCAAAACTCTTCCTCGCTTGCTTTCCCTTTCACTTTCACTGTTTCGTTTAATTTTCTTTGAATTTTAGTAGAAGAATTAACGGATTTGTAAGTTATCATGTGCTTCCTTTTGTTGACTTAATCGGAGTGCGACGTTAGTTCTATCTAGCTATATTTAATGTTGTCATTTTCAAGCATTCAATTGCCTGTGTTTAGATTTTCATGTTAGATTATAATCATGGGATGATATATGTGAGACGCAAATTAAAGGTGAAGCAGGCCTCATTAAATTTTGAGAGTGGAGGGACCATGATACAAAATTTAATTTGAAAATGTAAATAACGTAACCTTTTGGAGTAAAAAATAAATAAAATTTCAAGAATATATTTGTGATAAAACATTTATTAAATGAATGTGTGAATAATGTGAAATATTCAAGTTTGGAATGAATACGAGTTCATTTTTGCTCACCCCTTCAATGGTAATGTACTATTTTCGGTGAATAATGTGAACTATCATTTTTGCTGTTAATAGATGTGAAATAATGAACCACTTTTTAGGTTTTTCAAAGTATTAATGGTGAACCACGAGCTGTGGTGTGGTTGGTCACCACACCCCAGTGAGGTAGATGGTTCAGGTATTGTCCGAGTTCGAACCCCACTGGAAGTACCTCGTGGTCAGGCTTTACTGACCTCTCGGTAGAAGCGAGGATTAGTCTCACTGAAGGATACCTCGTGGTCTAACACCCCCCCCCCCCCCCCCCCCAAAAAAAAAAAAAAAAAAGTATTAATGGTTGGTTAATTTGAGAATTTTTAAGTACCAATCTCTGGATGCGATGTTTCTCAAGAAAGCACTTTTGTTTTCAAGTGCTTCTGTTTATACTTTAGAAGATGTAAGTTGTATATAGTGTAACAAATTCTTTGAATTTTCTCTGCACCGTAGTTGGATAAGTTATTGTCATATCATCAGCCTCCACTTAATTACAAAGGTTGGCAAGTTTGAGATCACCGAAGAATTTTGATGCTTGAAGAATGTCTATGCCATTGAAGCTGGTAATTTTAGTTCGTAAAGAATATTCTCCTCATACATATTTATACAATATTAATTAATTTTTATTAATTAATTTATACAATAATAATTAAAAATTTTGGCATAACAATATTATTCTTAAATAATTACTCGTATAATATCAACAAAAATAAAAAAATTACTAGACCGAATATTATATATTGAACTTATTTATTCAACTAATGTTCACTTAATTATTTCAACTAATTATTTTCACATTAATTTTTTTCTTGGGAATTATTGTTATTGAGTCTTTTTATTGTTAAACTATGTTATAATTTACTTTATTTTAGAGTTTATTTATGTTATGTATTTAATTGCACTAAATTAAGTTTTTTTTTTTTTTTTTTTTAATATTTTAATAATTTGGGGTTTAGAGAAAGGGAGATACTCGAATCCACAATCCCATAATGTTGATGTAACGGACATACTACTGAGCCAACTTAATCTTGTATTGTATTAAATCAAGCTACTAGTCAATAGAGAATCCACTTTGTTTCTTACTCACAAACACACACACATGTACACAAACTCAAAACAAACCGAAATTGTGCTAATCAGGATTTCATCAAGTTAATCCATATGCACACTCTTGGAAAAGTATGCATAATGCTCTTTATATAGTGTGGTGTTACATAATTCCCACATTATATGTAATAGCTCAGGTCCACTAAGTAGATATTGTCCACTTTGAGCTTCACACACGCGTCTTTCACCCTTATGGATTTACTTTAGATCATAGATAGATAGGAGTTTATATACTTTTTCAGAATATTAATTAAGTTTTTTTTTTTTTTTTAATTAACTTTGAGAATATGTTAATTTTTATGGAATTGTTTTTAAGAATTGTTTTGCAAATTATTAGTTTTTTTTTTTTTTTTTTTGATAATATCAAATTATTAGTTAATAAGTAAGATCATTTGATCTTCGGGTTGGGGCGTGACACTTTACATTCAAGAGATACACTCAATTCATGATCTAGGAAAATCCCTTGAACATAATGAAATCTAAATTTGATTTTTTTAAAATTATATTTCATAACTAAATAATGTCTAGAATAAATTATTTTTTAAATTCAATAATGTAGGTTAGGATTTTTTTTTAAAATTTTATTGGAACCTATTTTCAAAAGCAATCAGACGGACAAGTTTTCTCACATAAGGAAAAAGGATACCCATAGTTTCTCTAATAACTTATTATTTAATTATTTTAATTAAGTTTGCTAAATTATTTCATTATGCTAAAATGTTTGCTAAAAAAACCATGATTTTTATTAAAAATATTTTTTAAAAAAATATCCATGAATTATGCAAATCAATTTGGGAAGGGAAATGAAAACCATCGTAAAAATAAAATCGTGTTTCAAAAATCACGTTTCTTTGTTAAAAGAAGTTTTCTAAAATTCAAAACAACATGAATGCATTTGACATTTATGGGTTCATTTATTTATTTATTTATTTATTTATTTATTAATATTAATAATTTGTTTTTAAAAAGGTAGAAAACTAAATCACATACCAAAATAACTGTTCCAACTTTTTTTTTTTTTCTTTTTGGTTTTTGAAAACAGAAAACTGTTTTAGAAAATGTATCCTAAAAGCCACTTACCAGAGATTTGAGAGAAGTTGATATGAGAATTCTCATATCAGTATAAAAGCCACAATAGAAATACAGTAAAATGATATAGTAAAACTACAGAAATTCTTCATATGAACTGCTCTAACACCAACAGGAGTTAAGAATATAAAATCTATCAACCAGAGAGTGTATAAAATTATAACTTTCAATCAGGTAACAATGAAGAAAATCCCCAATGTAAATAATAGTTACCATAGAAACCTATGTACTATGGTTATACCAAATAGAAACCTTTCTAAAATTTGTTAAGTTTGGAAATTCCGAAAATGAAGATATAAGGACTGTTATACGGAGTATGAAAGGCGGTATTATCAGGTTCATAACTGTTTGCTGATAATAATTCCTAGAAGATAAACTTCCTACCTATCTCCCATGAATTTGATGACAATTTTCCGGTTTAACTCCCTCGACGCAAGGAAGCAGCTGGAGTGGTTATGTTCCTAGCAGATGATCGTTCTCTTCCATGCTCGGCCAATGACAGAGCTTCAGCAAAGCTCTTCGACATTTTCCTTTCTAAGCTATTAGATAATGCAATGGGATTACGTTGTTCACTGACATGCCTCACCGGAGGAGCCACCAGGTTTGCTACCTGTCTGGTCTTTCTTTCCTGCATTGCTTTCTGCCGATGCTCGTAAAAGTAGAAATCATCTAGGATGGAAGAACGTGCTTCATAGTTCTTGAAAATTTTCAACATCTCGATACCATGATCCATTTGCACCTGCAATATTAGCAGTACAAAAGTAAATATAACAAAACTATTTATGAAGATAAAGAGAGACAATTTCAATGGCAGATGACAACAACTGAATCCAACTCAATATATCACCCACGGAAATCACCCCTTGATCATGATGGCTCAATCAAGATGGAGCTACATATTTGCAGAAAAATCTGCAGCATCGTGACATTTCAGCATTAACACCCCTCCCTATGGCTGGCATAGTTTCATGCCACCACTTAAATACGAAAAATAACTAGAAGTGGCAATTAATACTAGTCACAGTCGCATAGTTTGACAAGTTCAAGTCGTCACACCTAATGAGGTAAATTTTAGCAGGTTGCATTGCAACTAGTTAATACCAAATGAGCTCAGAAGTGAGGAAAACGGCAGCATTTAAGAGGGCAAACTACGAAACATTACCAACACTACCGGCCTACCACCATTATAAATAACTCGAGAATAAATCACGACTCTAAATGAATTCTTACCTCTTGAGTATCCCTACTGTTAGTAACTGGTTTGTTGTCATTATTTTCAAGTAGGATGTGACGAAACTGATTGTTAGGAACATCCTTAATCATGTGCCACTTGACAGGGAACTGCCCAGACCACTTATCCTGCAGCCAATAGTCCACATTCTTGTCAAAGTCTACAGGTCCCACCATCTCTGCCACTCCACAAAACTGGGCACTAGCGTTCACCTGCGTGCGTACAATTAAAAGATGCAGAACGAGATCAGATTATGACTTTCAAGCTCTTGTTTATGGTACCAAAATGACACTTCTAATGAAGAATGAGAAGGATAAACCGATGAGTGATTGCAGAAGGAATCTGCATAGACAAAGCAGTGAGAACTCCTCAAAACATTAGATAGTACTAATTATAACAAAGATAAATACCTCATCAATCTAATACATTAAATAAAACCACAAAATTTGTTAACATTAAAAATAGCAAAGATCAAGTACGTCACTTATTTCATACTATAAACAATCAAACCACACAAAAAGGGTAGAACAACATAAATCAAGGAAAAAAGTATTACTGCAAGAACAAGTTGAAGGAAAGTAGAACCACGTCCCAGAGGCCTCTTTTGTTTTCATACGATAATAATCAGTACAGGGATAAGACTGGACCAATCAGAAAATATTAAATTTACTTGTGTGTATGTGGAAGAGTAATGTGCGAGTGTAAGGCCACACAACCCAGCACAAGAGTGACAGACCAATCACACTTCAAGTGTCAGAAATAAATAATAGCAATTGGCTGCACAAACAAGTGTGCACAAGAATGGAAAATTAAACGATGATCATATCATTGCACAGCTTTATTATGGTAAGTGGTGTCTCATTTTCTCAATAATCAATGTTTATAGCAAATTAGACAGCTTATCCTAAATTTGATAAATAATATGTCAACGACCACATAACCAAGTATCCAACATTTAAAGCAGGAGACCGGTGTACATTACCGAAAACAACAGAAAAACCGGGCATGTCCCCTTTTTCCCCTTTGCTTCATAAAAAGCAGCATCTAACTTTTTGTTTCCATTCGCAGTGCTTGCCCAGACACCATACTTTATGCTTTTGTGAACATTATCTTCACTATAAGATTTGATGATGAAGAACATCACATCTTTGTAGTCTGTGACAAAATCCAATCGGTTGTAAGAGTCTCCAAGAATGCCATCAATTGTATCATTCATGCTATTATCAACAGCAGATCCAATTTCCATCTTCTGGACTTTTGGTTTTAATGCTCTAGGTCCTCTATTCCGCTCACTTAGTGTATCAAGGGTAACACTACAACTGCATGAGAAGTCATTGCATCTTCTTCCTTGTCCCGCTTCATTGATTGTGGGCCACTTCTGACCATCCATTCCAATACTAGAAGTGGAGACACTTCCATAATCAGAGTCCATATCAGTTTGACCAAGAGAGTACCCTCTGTAGCTGGAGCCTGAATGAGATCCAAACCCATAAATTGATCCTTGTTGTTGAGAAGCCTGCATAGGATTTCACAGTTAAACATTCATTATATATAAATCAGAAATAAAATTCAATATGAATGAAAGAACGTATTAAAGCCGTTAAATTGACATCGAAAAGAGCAGTATCAGAATCAGATGACTCCATGATTACACAAGACAAGGTTTTGGTATTTTTAGTACACTCCTACCACATTGTTTTGGGTCTAGCAGCTGCCATCATTTTTATACGTAAAATGTGCTTTTATCATCCAACAAGTGACACCTACATAAACTAACTGTAGCACCAGAGAAATACTAAAAGCCATTGTACAATAGATTTAAAGATCCTTTCATGGCAATAAAGGAGAAAAAGAAAGAGCTTAAATAAAACTACAAAGCTTGAGATAAAATACTTTTTATAGAGACTTTGTTATGTCACTCAGGATAAATTCCTCGCCCACCAGTCAACTCATTTGAACTTACAAATGTTCCTCTTTCCATTATAGCACAGAAACATCAATAGATTTGGACAGGTCTGAAAGCACTTTTCAGTCTAAAATCTGAGCCACCCAAATTTCAGAAACAAAAAAAAGAAAAAGAAAGAAGCTAGTTTCAGGAATCTTAGAACAATCTGCGCAGGTAAGAAATCTAACCGTTCCAAAAGCATCTCCAGACAACTCCAATGACCCAAATGGTTTCGGAGAAGCCGCTGCTGATGACAATTGAGGCGAAGACTTCTTCTTCCTATTCAATGGTTCTGCCCAATCTGTCCATATTCCTCCCTCAAACCCTGGGTGCAAGAAATTAAACCCACTAGAGTTTGAAAAAGAGTCGTTTCCCCTACCAGAAGGTCCCAGTGGAGATGAATAATTGGATCTCGAGCCAAGACTATTGCCTTCACCTTGCAGATCAATGTGTACTGGCAACTTTGCTTGAGAAAGTGAAGTCGATGAAAGGTTATATGAGTTGTTCGGAGAAACAGGTTGCTGATAACAAGAAGGATCAGAGAGAGAGACTTGTCGCTCATCATATAAATGGTCATAACCCCTTGCGGAAGCAAGCTGTTTTGCAATTGGAATATATGGTCTAATCATCCTATGAGGGCTGTGTCCATATGCTACAGATGAAGAATCACCGTGGATTCCCTATATTAGAGAAACAGAACAAAGAAAGACTTGCTGAGATGCACTAAAAGATGAGAAAACAACAAAAGTTGTAAAAGATGAGAAAACAACTTAAGTCTTAGATGCAAAGGGATTTACACACATGAGATCCATTATCCAGGCCTTCAGCATTACCATAGGGAAGAGGCACGCCCTGTTTAACAGCTGCATTGTCATAACCTGAGTGACAAACAAGTGAGGAATAAGCAGTATAAGAAACACAACTATTGTGTGACAAAAAAGCAAAAACGCAAAAAGTAGACAAATATATGCACCATGAATATGCCAAATTACCTAAGCAACTATAACCCACAAAGTTCCCATCGGCAAGTCACACTTCACATTTATAAAATTCTTCTACCATCTAAATCCCATACAAAAGAAAACATTTACTAGTAAAGAGTATAGAGCATCATTATTCAAGAAAAAATATATATATGCATGCCTGGAAGAGAACCAAGGAATCTACCAATGTTGGCTCATGTCTATAGGCTCTATACAATTCAATCTCACTACATCTAATTGCTGGGAGGTGGCTATCTTTTGCTTTTCTCTAAATAAATTGAATGAAGCAAAGAAAAAGAGGAAAATCAGGTACATGGAAGTGCTACACCTTATCTACTATAGAAAGCTAAGAAATACAAGATAAAAAAAATCTAAAAGCTCATCATTCAAGAAAATAAAATGCATGAAAACCCTCCCATCAAAGCAAAAGATACCTAATAAAATCAGATTTTATTTCAAGTAAATAAGCTAAAATCCCACTGAAAGCACGAGTATTTCATTCCTTCCACAGACATCAACCTCTTTTGTCCCTAAGACTCACATCCCAACGTTCCAGCAATCCCAAAAATGAGTTAGGAATAACCTAATCCACCAAATAAGTTATAGACAAAGGCTTTACATCCCCAATGTCACTTGACAATGAAATAGAAATATGTTAAATTGTAGGGTTTGCTGGTAGTTCTCCTTTTAGAGTCTAGTGAAAAAAAAAAAAGGTTGAAAGATTTTTAGGTATTTCACAATTTCACCATCTTTTCTGTACTCGCAACATTTATTAGCAATAAATTCGGCTCTCTTGATCCGTTTAGGATCTTTTAAACCGCAGTTATCCTTCCATACAAAGAAAAGCCACTTTAAGAGGTGCTTGAATACAACACATATTCTTCAACGTAAAACTACCCTCCCCTTCCCTTAAAAGCACCAAAGTAATCATTCTTAAAATGACTCGACTTTAAACTACTTACTTGTAATATCTTTTCACGTAAAAATATTTTGACCCATTTACCCCCACCACCACCGCCACCCCCCCCTCCCATTTAATGAGTTCAATTAATCATCCCACTCGAATAAAACAAATAAGTTGTCAACTTCACGTTATAGCCTTCAGCTATGCTAAACAAAATAGGAAAAACAATCATCGAAGTTTCTTCTCTATACCAAAAGAGAAACAGTTCTACCATCTTCAATAATATAACAAACATGTTTAACAAAACAATCCACTAGTATGCTTTAATACTCATCCACCTAATCAAAGTCACAAATCAACTACACAAAGTCCAAGTCCTCCCAATCAAAGTTAAAATTTAAAAAGAATCTTACCATGCAATTAAGGTTTGAAATTAATCCACACAGATAACAATCGTTCGCATAAGGAATATTCGTTAAAACCCATAAATCCATCGATCTATACACACAACCGGAACCTTTCAAGAGTTATATATTAATTGCAAGTCTTAAACAAGTAAACTCTCAAGAGTGATATAAAGAATTAACCTCCACAGAGCACTGATGATGGTATATAGCCAGTCTTATTGTATCCAACAGAACTTAAAGATCCTGACTGATCTACAAATTCCCTCTGAGAACCAATTGTAACAACACCCTGTCCATAATCAAACACGTATTTTTCATGAATTATAGATGAAAAGGTACTATCAACAAATCCAAAATTGCATAAACCAATCAAAAATATCACCAATAGAAGGTCTAGAAACTACCTGACTATTCAACGTGTTTGGATTGAGAATCATATCTTTATTACTCATGATCAGATAATTCAAAGCTTCAGCAGAACCTATCAAAAAAATCAGGATATAAACAATCAAAAATCCAAGAATGAAGAATATATGAGTCACTCAACAAGCCAGATATAATCTAATTAACCAAGAAAACAAGAACAAAAATTTAAGCACCCACAAGGGTAAGAGTGATCAAAAGCATCCATTGTCAGCAAACAAACACGAAATACGAAATTTTGAGAGTGAATTGTTGCAGGAAATGCACAAAATGTTTTGGGGCACTATTTATATAGATATGAACGGAAAATGTAAACTACACACGCATACAAATTGATTAAAAAAATTAAAAAATAAATATTCCGATCACCATTTTTAGTGAAACTCGTTTGATTAAAATCCACAAGAATATATGGAAACTGACTAATCAGCTTGTCTTCTTACCATGAAAAGACCAGAATAGATGGAAATATCCAACGCACACAGAGTCACGGATATAGTTAAAATGAACCCAACTCAGTCTATAACTCACTGGGTCCTCTTAAATTTCTTCAAAAAACCAAATTGTTAACAATGACACAACAAGGGTATAATATAGTATACAGAAACGAAATCCATTTAATTCCCAGAAAATTCTACACAAAAAGTAAACAATTTATACACAAAACATGAAACATACCAGTAGATATCAACCGATCAGAACTGGGGTGGGCCATTGCTATTATATAAACAATGTGTACATATTTTTTGGGCTGTGTTTTTGGTGGGTTTATGGTGAGATTTTGGTAGGGGGGATTTTAAGAAAACGAACCCAAAAAAAAAAAAAAAAAATCAAAATCAAATTAAAAAAAAATAAAAAATTAAAGGTTTTGTTAGCAGTTACTAGTTAAGAGGAATATTTTTGTTTCTGTTGTGTGTGTATCTGTTAAGTGAGGAGATGGGCATTTCTCGGCAGAGAGAAATAATACATGAGACGAGAGAGTCTGTGTTTAGTGTCCATTAACATTGGGGGAGGTTTCAAGTTTTTGGATTTTGTTGAGTTGGCGAGACGTCACTCGTCCACCTGCTCACCATGCAATAACACCTCTTCTCCGCTGCAATTCTCTCTCTGAAGCCTATACGTTGCCCTTGTGTTTTTATTTTATTTTATTTTATTTTTAAGAAATTTTTTATTTTATTGTTTTAATTAAAAGCAAAGCAGTGTGTGTGTGACAATAGTACTAGAACCACTGTACCAGCCTTGGGGCCTCGCTGTTTTAAATACGCACTTTTGGTAAAGCAAGACAGGCTTTGTCTCGATTGAGTTCGAATTTATTTATCTATCTGGTGTATGTTTAATGTTTATATGCTTTTGATTTAGTGATTGACAAGAGAAAATCTTGGATGGGATGGTCTTACGATGTTATTGGTAGAATTCGTTACGAATCAATTGAATGTAATTGAACATAATGAGAGTAACATATAAAATTGATATATGATCTCGTAGAACGAATAAAAGTCTTTACAAATCTAATTTATGTGCTTATATAATGGATACATGTCTTTATAAATCCAATCAACACCGGTACATTTATTAATCGAAAATAAAAATGAGAGGGAATCATGTTCCATTGTAAATGAAATTAGAAAGAGAACTTAATTGCTTAAACAATAAGGGGAATTCAATTATATTTCACACATAAACTTAATTTTTGATTTGTAAGTGAAATCGTGGGATTCACGTAATTTAATTCTCAATATTTTGTAGTAAATAGTATAATCGCAAATCAATAATTAAGTTATAGTTCATTTGTTCCTCGTAAAGTTTATTGATTAGTAAATTTGCATGTGGATCAATAGTTATGTTATTGTTATCAGATCAAAGATTATTGATTAGTAAATGTGCCCCTAATAGAAAGAGTGATGTTAGATTCTCTAAATTAAGTGGTTTATTTATAATAAGCGAGAAGGGAAATTGCATAAACTTAATTTTTGATTTGTACATGAGATCCATGTAATTTAATTCCCGATAGTTTGTAGTAAACATTGTAATCGCAAATCAATAATTAAGTTATTGTTCCTCATAAAGATCATGATCAGTAAATTTGCATGCATATCAATAACTATGCTATTGTTACATCGTCGAGATTATTGATTAGTAAATATGCCCCTAATAGAAAGAGTGATGTTAGATTCTATAAATTTAGTTGTAAGCGAAAAGGGAAATTAAGTTATATTTCCCGTATAAATTTAATTTTTTATTTATATATGGAGTTCACGTAATTTAACTTTTGATAGTTGCAATAATCGCATATCAATAATTAAGTTAGTGTTCCTCGTAATGATTATTTGATTAATAGATTTGCATGCGAATCAATAACTAGGTTATTGTTACCTCGAGAATATTGATTAGTAAATATGCCCTTAAAAGAAAGAGTGATGTTAGATTCTCTAAATTAAGTGGTTTAGTTGTAATAAGCGAGAATGGGAATTAAGTTATATTTCTTGTATAAACTTGACTCTTAATTTGTATATGGGATCCACGTAATTTAATTATTAATAGTTTGTAGTAAACATTGTAATCGCAAATCAATAATTAAGTTACTGTTTCTCATAAAAATTATTGATTAGTAAATTTACCTGCGAATCAATAACTAAGTTATTGTTACCTCAACAAGATTATTGATTAGTAAATGTGTCCCTGATAGAAATAGTGACGTTAGATTCTCTAAATCAAGTGGTTTTATTGTAATAAGATATTTACGATTTGTAATCGCCATGTAAATCATGAAATGACATGGTGAATGATTGTTAGTTACGACTTGTAAGTATATCATTTGTATATGAAATTGGGAAAAATATTTGGACATTCTAACATCACTTAGACTTAGATATTATATATATATATATATATATAATGTAAACTCAAACATTAAGGTTCAATTCATACAAGATATATAAGTACCATTGATGGATACGATTTGACAATTGGTTGAATCGAATCGAATATGTGTCGAACCCAACTTTACTCAACCCAAACCCACCTGTTAGCTTATTAGGTTTTAAAATGTAAACTCAAACCCATTCGTTAATTTAATGAGTAACCCAAAAGCACCCCATTTAACCCTTTTTATTTTGGGGGAATGCTATCTACCTTTCTCACTCATTGCTTGATACGTGTACATTTTTTCATTTAATAAAAAACTCTCATTTTTTGTTGTAAATCTTGCTTACGTCTTTACCCCTGATGACTACTTCTATCATTTTATTAATAATAGGTAAAAATGTAAACAAACTTTGCATCAAAAAGTGAAAGCTTTTTATTAAATGAAAAAGTGTACACATGTCAAGCAATGAGTGAGAAAGATAAATAGGAAAGATAAATGGGAAAAGTAGATAGCATTCCCCTTTATTTTTTATTACGATTAGTAATTAATAATTTTAATTGTAAAAATAAGAAGAATATATATATACATATTTTCTATTATCAATTCGTCATGACAATAAATATATCAGGACGAATAATGTGGACCACTAGATTTACATACTTTGACTCAAAGTGTATGCACTTATCAAAACTTCTTCATAATCTATGGTCCGCATTCTTCCTCTTGATATATTTATTGTCAGGATGAACTGACAATAGAAATACTGTATATATATAAGTATTACACTGTTACATAAATTCATAATTTTTTATAGGGAGAGGGGAGGATTTGAACTCGCAACCTTATGGTATAGATGTGAAGGGTTAAATATAAATATTTGAATACTCGTAACACAAATATAAATTTAATTTCAATATTTATCACTATAGTATAAGAGAAGAATTGAAGAAAAAAATATTGGTTAATAGGTTAGTTCTTAATTGTTTAGGGTTTACAAACTTTGTTATTAATGAATTTAAGAAATTTTAGGGTTTTCAAACTTTTTTATTAATCAATTTATGAAACGTATGGTTTTATTTTAGGTACAAATTAGATGTAAAATAATTATAGTATTATTATTAAACTTTATGGATGAGATGAGTCATGAGTTTTAATGGGTTTTGGGAGGTAAACTAAAGAGTGACGATATTTGCACCCCTCTAAAAGAGTATTTACATTTGCTTCAAAAAAAAAAAAAAAAAAAAAAAGAGTATTTACATTCCAAATTTATATATATTTTAAAATTCCAATATTACCCTTAAATTAAATTAAATATTTTAATTAAAAAATATAATAAATTTTGTAACCCTTTGCTTTTTCGAATTTTTAACTAGCTAAATCTTTTAATAATAATAAAAAATAATAATAATAATAATAATAATAATAATAAACCTAAATCAAACTATAAATAATAAATAAAAACAAAATTCCAAGTCAAAAAGTGGGAAACTCATTATCATTCTCCTAAGAAAATATGGAGGAGGCTGCTCCATCCTTAGATTAGAAAAAGATGGCCTCCAAAATTTATGAGTGCGACTCCTCCCACTCTTAATTTTGTATTTTATAACATTCTCTGGAAAGATGAAGACGTAGTATAGGAGATGTCTGCAGGTTTTTTTTTTTTTTTTTTTTTTTTTTTTTTAAAGAGATCTAACAAGCATTAAAATGTGCAAAACAGAAAACTTATATCTTAGGTATATTTTTTATTTTTAGAAAAGGTACATTTGGTAATGTGTGGGGTATGATTACAAGATTTCATATTTAAAAAAATTGTAATGTGGTATACATACAAAAATGGGTGCACACATAATTTTTAAAGAGTACAAATATCGTCACTCTAAACCAAAACCCAACCTATTATTGTTTTGAGTTTGAATGACCCAACCCAATAAAACTAGACTCATAACAACGTTTGACAAGTGGATCTGTGTCGAATAGTGGTTTATGTGTAAATTTGACATATCCATGACTAGGGGTGGGCAAAAAACCATTAAACCGAACAGAACCGGTTCAATCGGTTTTTAACTTTTAACTGGTTCGGTTCGGTTCGGTTTTTAAAAAACCGGTGTTTCCGGTTCGGTTTCCGGTTCTAGGGCTCGAACCGGTGAACCGAACCGAAAACCGATGTATATAATCAAAAATCCCTAAATTTTTTCTACTTTGTCTAAAACTAATAATGTTAAAAACAAAAAGAGTAATTCATATTTCATAAATGTTGTTGCACATTCATATTTCATAAAAAATGTGTATTAAAAAAATATTGATAATGAAATTATCAATATTTTTTTAATACACATTTTTTTAATATATGTAACCTAAGCTATCATCGAATCATTGATCTACCATTTGATTTTGTAAACAAGCCTTCAAATTAGTTACTAATGCATGCCCTTTAATTCTTATTAGTTTCAACCCTAAAAACTCATAGGACTGCATATTTAGTCATGTTTTCATCAATGGAACGGTTGTTCACCGTTAAAGTTGCAAGCCAAAAACATTACAAACTAACTCAATCGAGAACCGAAAAAACCGAACTGAACCGAACCGAACCGGTTCAATCGGTTTTTGATCGGTTCACATTTTTAAATTTTATCGGATCGGTTCTCTTTTTTAAAAACCGGATATTATCGATTTTTTATCTGTTCACTCGAAAAGTGAACTGATCCATTAAACGCCCACCCCTATCCATGACAAACGGTCCTCTTATTACACAATTTAAACCATGCACTTTCAACTATTGATATTAAATCTTCGGTGCCTAATTAGCCATCAAATATGTAGAAATGAGGACATGAAGAGGTTTGGTTGATAAATCACTCACACTTGCATCAAAGGGATTATAGGTTTTGAGTCATATCCATTATTCTAATTCTGGAAATTATAATAGTTAAAAAAAAAAAATTACAGATTTCGTGAGTTGTTCTGAAAAAAAACAAACAACTTAACATATTAAGATAAAAATTATATTTTTACAAAAAATTTTGTTTGTTAAGCACACAGTGACACAGGTTAATTATCACTTATCAGGAATCATGTTCTATTTTCAAAATTTTTTTTTATTTTTTTATTTTTATTTATTTTTATTTTTTATAATTAAGCACAGAAGTTAGTTTTCACTTATCAGGATTCAGGAGTCATGTTCTATTTTCAGATTTTGTTAGTATTTATTTTTGAAATGTGGTTGTATTGAAATTTAATAAATGTTAATTACACTTGTATAATCCGCGCACGTCCCTCTTAACACATGTGATAGTGCATCTTCTTTTCCACATTAGCAGTAGGGATTCGAATACTATCTTACACATTTTACAAAAACGTGATGAGTTTTTTTATCGGTGTTGTAAAAGTAAATATCTCACATTACAGGAGTATATCCAGATTGCGAATATGTGTGATAAGTTTTATCCCGACGTGGTGGGAGTAAATATCTCTCATATTGACATAGTGATTTGTCTTTCACACCTACCATACAGTTATAAATTTGAATCTGTTCACCTCCCTAAGCCTAGGTTATTGTAATATTTAAAAAATGAGTAATGTTAGAGGTCCAAAAATTTAGCCATAATTTCAACCCAAATGACGTGACAATTGAATTGTTATCACCACACACAAAACATAAAATGACGTGATTAATGAAAAAATCAATTATCACATCATTTGGGTTGAAATTTGGATTAAATTTTTTGATCGTTTAGTAATGTTATTATATATATATGCACATACCGTTATCATAGTAGACTAGTAGACATCTACAATGAGCAAGATAATAAAAAAATTTCCTTAATAAAGAGAAATAAAATTTAATTAAAAATTAACAAATTTGGGAGGATAAAATTTTTGAAGGAATTACACCCACCTCCCGTGAGGTTCGCTAAAATACAGATGAAAACGACTTTATCATTAACTAACACTCACCTCCCCTCCCGTCAGTTAACGTCTATTACATTTATCCTTTGACCTTGTCAGACCTTGTAAAAGTCCAAAATACCCCTAAGTATGTTTATTTACTTCTATAACCCTAGAAAAAAAAAAGAAGACAAAAACTATAAAAAAAAAAAATCAAATTACAAATAAAATAAAATAAAAGGAAATTTATTAATTAAATAAAACAATATTTAAAAAATAAATAAAGAAGTTCAGTTCTTCAATTTTCCAGAAAATCGACCATATATTCTCCATCACAAATCAATTACAAAAACAATCCACAACCAAATCATATATTCTCCATCCATTCATCTGTGCAATCTCAGCTCATACAACCATACCATACCAAATCAAAACTTCTTCTTTTTCATCATTGTTCCACAACCTCATCATCTTCATCATCATTGACCATTACCATCATCTTCCTCATCATCGACCATCACCATCACTGACCATCATCTTCCTAATCATCCCACACAAATACAAATTGAAATCAAATTATAACACAAATATAGATTGAAATCAGATTCCAATACAAATACAAATTGAAATTAGATTCCAACATAATTACAAGATTCAACACTCAAATCCGACCGCCACCAATAACCGAAAGCACCCAAGTACCCAACCAACCCCACTAGTTGGTATGTCGATCTCTTCTCAATGGAGGAGATTGGCGTTCGATCTCTTTGCCGACGACCACCCCAAACCAAAACCAACCACCACAATCACCATTACCTCGTGAAGCGTCATTCCCTCACCTCGCGGTGGTGGCCACCCCTTTGTCGAGGGAAAAGAGAAGGGGATCAGTGGTGAGCGACAAGAAGAAGGAGATCGGGTGCCAATCTCCTTGGTCGAGAGAAGGTTGACGCTTGTAGGGGTGGAGATTGGTGTGATTTCGGTGGGTTTGGTGTTTGAGTGATGGTGGCAGCGGCAAGGGTTTGGGTTATGGAGAAGATGGTGATTAGAAGAAGATAAAATTTGGGTTTTAAATATTTTGCCTTTGTATATATATATATATATATTTTTTGTATATCAATATATTTTCTTTTTTATTTTCCTTTTTGTATCAATATTTTTTATTTTTTATTTTTTAATCTGACATGTACAGTATATAAGTTACGAAAGGACGAAATTATCCTTCCTCACAAGGTCAACAGTTAGATTAGACGGATGTTGAATGACGGGAGGGGGGGTGAGTGTTAGTTAATGATAAAGTCGTTTTCATTTGTATTTTAGCAAACCTCAGGGGAGGTGGGTGTAATTTGTTCTAATTTTTTTTAAAAGGTGTAGGGGGTCAAACTACAAGTTACATGGATCAGATCGGATTCAAGTTAGGCTCAAGGCAACTTAGTTGAACCAATTGAACAAAGGATGTCGTCTCCTTAATAATCCTGCTGAAAAATGATTAATCTACTTATCTAGGGCTGTTGTCTTATTCGTTAAACCTGCAAAAGAACAAAAACAAAGAAATAGCTAATAAAAGATGATGGAGATGGGGTTAAATTATTAGCCTTATGTGTGATTAGGCTGAGCAATGACCGGTAAAGAATAATGATCATGGTTTGAATTGAATTACAGTTGCTGGAAAAGATTGGATCAGAGTTTCAATAAGCCTTCGTAAGCTTTTCTTAGCGAATTTTTTAGAGAGATTATTGTGATGGAACCTGGTTTCTTTTACAGGCCAAAAATCTCCAACGTTCACCAACCGTTGGTTCTGATTGTGGGAGGATTTCCAGGAGAGATTCCCTCCCTTTTGAATCCGACGGTTATTACTTCAGTAAGTTGTGGCTCAAGTTGGACTGAGTCAATCATCCAATTTTTTAACTGATCAAAGCTTTGGGTCGACCCACTATGCGTGGGCTTGGATAGGATCCAATATTGTAGGTATGGGCTTTAAACGTTTGGGTTTACCGGTCATTTTTGGCTACCACAATAGGTATGTCTTATCTCGGCATTGTCAGACGGACCGTCCACATTCATTCAACTCAGACACAAATTACGGTCTAAACAAAAAAAAAAAAAAAAAAAAAAAAAAACACTTGCGTCACGCACGCGTCATTTTTATGCACTGCCCCTTGAATTATAGACCGCAAGACAACAAAATCTCACCCTCTCTCTTCGCGCTTCTCTTCTCTAACCTAAAACCGGAAGCTCTCTCGCCGTTTTATCTCCATATCGCCTCTGACGCCGCCATGTCTCAGGTAGCTCGAATTACTGTTCGTACAACTTGTTTTTTTTTTTTTTTTTTTTAATACTGTTTTTTTATTATCACGCTTCAATTTTAACCCTAATAGATCTAAGTGTTTCGTCATCTTATCATTGTTTGATTCAATTGGATTATTTTAGCTAGGGTTTCGTACAATATTCATCTCAATTCTGCGTTAAGTTTCCGTTGATCTATTGAAACTATCGAGTCAGTATATTTTAATTTGCAGCACTTTTTAATTGTCGTAAAACGTTGATTTGTAATCGAAGCACAACAATTTTAATTTTTTTTGTCCAAGTTTATGAGTTTATTTATTAATTTTTTTTCTTTCTTTCTTATCTGTCTTGTTTTGTGTTCAGGTGGATAACAGAAATTCCTCAGCCGCCAAGCGTGCTAGAACTGATGGTATGCAATGTTTTTATTTGTTTAGAGATGTGTGTAAATATCAATTGTTTGGTAATATGATCTTTAATGGAAACGAATTCCGTGCATCCGAATGATGAAACATCACCGTATTGAAAATTATGTTTTGTTCTATCTATTTTGATAAGAATTTATGTACAATTTATCTGATATTCTTTTTCTATTGCCAAGGTTAAGTAGAGGTGTTATTTATCCAGGTGGATGCTTTGATCTGAAAAAAGTGCATTCATCTGCTTTAACAAATAGTTATTCTAACATGTTCTTTTAGTGACGCTTGTTATCCTGTAACATTCCTCTTAAGTTTTGAGATGCGATTGTCAATTTGCTATCTGTAGGTAGTCGCAGGGAAGATGATTGGACCTGTCCAAGCTGCGGGAATGTCAACTTTTCTTTCAGGATGACTTGCAATATGCGCAATTGCACTCAACCTAGGCCGGCTGATCATAACTCAGTAAGTCATTAACTGTTTTTATAGTATCTAGAATGTTTGGATGCTATATGTTTTTATAAGCAATTCCTTCTTTAAAAGGATAGATAGAATCATAGTAGTTGAGGTGGCTTGGTGGTAGGCCCCTCAACACTCGCACATTGAACGCATGGGTTCAAGTTGAATCCCCCTTCGGCCCTTCCCCAAATCCTAAAATTGCACTTCAAAAAATAATATTAATAAAGTAATTAATAGAAGTTTAAATTTAGTGCACATTCTAATAGAGTTAAATTTTTAAGGGTTGAATTAAGCTACAAGTAAACATATGTTTGTTATCAATTTTGAGATTAGATGTTACTGGACTTAATCACTGTTTTAAAAATTGGCTGAGGCGGCTGCTTTGTGGTGCTCCTCATGCCATCTTGGCCATTCACCGCCTTGAGGAGCCAGCCTCAAGGCTTTCTAAACCTAATGGTCTTCCACTTATCTTTTTTTGCTCTGGATGGTCACCCTTGGCCAAGTAAACTCGTATTTCTTATTTAGCTAGAAACCTGAAAAAGGGATGTGCAACCTGAAGTACATGGTATAAAAAATGTAGAGTTTTCACCCAAAGAAATGCAGGAGTGTAGAAATAATTGAAACCCATTTGAACAGATTAGTTTTCTGCTGAAGGGATGTGGTCAGAGGTTTGTGATAGTTGGTTGATCATGGTGTTGCATTTGTAATATGTCATTTAGTTTTTAAATCACTTTCATTGTACATGCATTATCGTGTTAAGTGATTGATCTGCCTCTGTTGTAATTCCTGTAGTAAGTCATTGTCTTGTGTTTGCTAATTTACCATTAGACTGGTCACTTCTGGAATGGTTTTCATTAATGTATTTTTAATTTTTAATAATATTTTCCTCAGAAACCTGCTTCAAAGCCAATGCAACAACAAAATTACTCATCATCAGCTCCTTATGTTGGTTCTGGTGCCCCCTCCTCTATGTATCTGGGCATGCCGCCTTATGGTTCTTCTCTCTTCAATGCGTCATCTATTCCCCCATATGACGTTCCATTTTCTGGGGGCTCAGCCTATCATTACAACTATGGCGGCCGCCTTTCTGCTGGAAGTCCTTATCGACCACTGCATATTCCTGGACCAGCTCCTTATTCTAGTGGATCTATGATGGGAAACGGTAGGTTTTCCACACTCCTGCCCCGTCCATTATTTTTCCTTTCATTGTTTATGTGCATTTTGTATTGTTCATTATGCAATTATTTAATTTTGCTGTTGCTTTTGCTATTTGTTGCCCACTCTAGTATAACTTATTTTCTCACAAGGAGCTGGTGCACACAGTAACATACTTTCTACTTCTGCAGTAATCAGGTGATCACTTTCCTTTTTTCTTGCAGGTGGGATGTATGGTATGCCTCCTCCCCTGATGGATCGGTATGGCTTGGGTCTTCCCATGGGCCATGCTGCAATGGTATTTTTGGAAATTCCCTCTTTTGACTTTCTTTTTGTTGCTGTTGGAAATTTTGATCACATGTACCAAGTTTCATGTTGGTCGCATCTATGCCATGCAAAGGCAATCTTTTATGCATGCACACAGATGAATCTGATGGATTCTTGTTAAACTATAGTGGATTTTTTTAATTATTTAATATTCTTCCCTTGCTATTTTCTGCCTATTTTATGGGTAGGCATCCCATTGTCTATTTTTAGCTATTGGTAGTTTGCCGTGTTTGAGTGTTTCCAATACAAGGTATAAATTATTGGTGCAATTTTGAACAGGGGCCAAGGCCAGGATATTTCCCAGATGATAAATCTCAGAAAAAAGGTGCAAGGTTTATCATGTCTTTGCCATTTAATATAATACAGACTCAAGAGCTAGGCATGGTAACAACTTGTTTTGCACTAACTTTGATCTTCCTCCGCTAATGTTTCTCTAGATGCGACGCGTGATAATGACTGGACATGCCCGAAATGTGGAAATATCAACTTTTCTTTCAGGACAGTTTGTAACATGAGGAAATGTAATACACCAAAGCCCGGATCCCAGGTTTGTGCTTCTGTCTTTTGCTTACATTATTATTAATCGTGGCATTATTTCTTACCTTTCGTTTATTGTTTTAATAGAAAACTCCAAGTTTATTAACATAATAAACAAAATGTTTATTACCTTTCCTTTATTACTTAATTACCCTATTGCTTTCTTTGTTTAGTGCCTGGTATATTGTAATAGAGTAGTTATGTATTATATTCCCTTATTCTAATTTCTTATGATGTTTTCTTGCAAATGCAGGCTGCAAAATCTGATAAAAGTTCAAGTGAGTGCTCTTAAATTTATAAACATTGTTGGATGCTTGGATTAATTTTATAGACTGATACTTAAATGTCTCATGCCTTTCAGAACAAAAGATGCCCGACGGTAGCTGGAAGTGTGAGAAATGTAACAACATAAATTATCCATTTAGGACTAAGTGCAACAGACAGAATTGCGGGGCTGAGAAACCAGTCGAGTCAAAGAAGTCCCTTTCGCCAACCCCAGAAGAAAATGATCAGGTCTGTCATGTGATGCATTTCTTTTGTATCATTTTTTATTCATTGAAATTGTTGTTTTGGTCAATTGCTTTTGTGCATATTGCAAACTTTAAGAATTCAACTTCACAAACCATCTATGGTAAAAGAAAATTTATGTTGAGGCTACCTTCTCTCTCTCTCCCGCCTTCTCTATCCTCTTATGTAGATGTTAATTGTCATTTGTTTTTCTCTTTGCATCCATTGATTTGCAATTATCTACTGTTCCAGTGAGTACTAGGACATGTTTGAGGGTTGAGAAGGTCCAGGGTTGTCGTCCAGCATTGCTCAATATGGGTGTCTGAAAGTCAGTCTTGTCGTCCTCATGTTGCAGCGGTTGTCAAGTTACTCTACCTTCTCATGATCAGTGTCGAGTTGTTGTATTAAATGCGGTGGTATTGTTGTCTTAATGGATCCTTTGATACATGTGTCAGTCAGCATGGTCTGGCAAAGATTTTACAGGTTGATTCTGGTTTCTATCAGTTAGGCTTTGTACTTTTGCAAATCAACTAATCTTTCTAGTATGTTACCATAAAACTTTAGATATGTTACCAGCAGCTAAAATTACTGGGTTTTCATTTGGTTTCAAATTGTCTACACAGCATTGAAGTATACTTTGTTGTATGGAGCTTCTCTTAGATTATGGAGTTCCTGGCTTGCATACCAAACTAGGTTTCATCATGTCCTGTTTGGGATAGAAAATGTGTCTGGTAATTTGTCAGTTGAGTTGCCTTATAGGGTATATGCCAAGACCATTTTCTTTCCCTTTGGTTGTTGTGACATGGATGTCACCTGGTTTGGTTAAAATTTAGAAGTGGTTTTGTGTAGTTAAGACTTGCTTAAAAGGTTGTTAAAATCACATTAGACCTTGGAAGGATGGTTTTTGGGAAATTACACTATCCATCGCTTGCATTCTTTATAAATAGCTCTGATATTCAGCCATGCATAGGATGCATCTTCATAATTTATCATCCTACCTTAATTATCTTGTGTTAGCAGTTAGCACTTGTATTTGCATTAATTGTTTAGAGTAGGAGGATAAGAGTTTTGATGAAAATGGGTCTTGGGTAGAAGCTAGGTAAGTGGTATGATAATTGGTGGACTGAAATGCTGGAATTTACCGTAAATTTTGCCATCGTTAAACATTGTTTGACTAAATTTTAAGCACTGGCAGCCAGGGTACCTGCATAACTGAGATGTTGTATGTTGGGTCCATCTGTGTACGACCAGACATTGGTGTGGTGGATTTAGGTGCAACCATTTGTTTGGTGTTGGTGTTTTTTAAGGTCCTACGAGCTGGCACGTCTTTTTTCATTCGTTGATACTTGATAGCACATTTGTTTTGCAAAAATGATTAATTGGTATAAAAAAGATTAATGAAAAACTAACTGGAAATTAACATGAAAAAATGAACTAGAGGATGTTAAATTAGGTCGGCTTTGCACAAATGTAGAACATGTTTCTGTTGAAGTTGGGAATATGGTATGATCTGGGATTTGATCAAAACTTTGCCAGCAGTTCAAGCAAGATCCATTAATGACTTGTGTGTTCGAGACCAAATTGATAGATGTGTGCTTGTTCATTCGTAGAGAGTGCAAGTGGGAGAGTTGTGTTAGTTTCTAATGAGGCTACCAGAGTTCCATCTCATAAAGGGAAGGGGTAGCGATAAATTCTTGTAACCATTTTTACACAAACTTTAGCCAGTCATACTACCTCCTTATGGACATTTTACACACATTACCTTATTGTGTATTGTTGCCTGTTGTCATCAACTAGTGACCGTGACCCCAACTTGGGTAAATCTTACTCACTTTATTTGTGTTTATTCATACAAAGGTTTGGCTTTCTTTCCGTCTTACCATTCCATTGTGTAGTCGGCGTTTGAACATTGCTCTTCTTTTGGCCGCAAGGTTTAAGTGATGACATTCACAGATTATCAAATTGGCGGTGAAAATGACACCTAAAATCATTTACATAAATTTTCGTTGCTTGGTAACCTGACCAGTGTATAATACGTATAAAGAATTTTTTACATAAAAGATATTTTTTAACAAGTCATTACTCATGAAACATCTCTATTACATAATAGCAACGGTGCCACTGGTTTGGATTGGACCTGAAAGTTCCAAAAATGCAAATGAATAAATAGTGATTGTAATTAGTTGTTGCTAATGTCAGAATAATTGCGATAATATGAAATAAATCATTTGAAAATTTTGTTTTCATTGTGAGGCTACTCAAGTCAAAACTCCCATTTTCAACTTAACCCAAGCAAAATACAGATATCAACTCCACCAAAACAAATAATGCTGTAAAAATACAGATATCACTAACTAGCAAGTTTTAAGGGTTGCTTATCATGGCATTACCCATGGTAAGTACTGATGGGTACCTGTTTCTACGACCGAATTCGGTCTGCCAAATGATTTACCCGTAAATACAGTAATCTACTTCAGAAGAAAAAAAACAATAAAAGATAAATACTTAAAGGGTATCTTCGATAAGAAGTCAAATAAGTCCCAGAGACAGTTGCGAGAGATTATAGTTTAAAATACTAGTTAAGGTTAACAAACATCCGTCAACCTTTGTTGTTGAGATCATGTGTCTACCGAGACCAAAATTATGAAATAAATTCATTTTGAGACTGGTGGGCACCATTACATATTGTTAATGAGAACAAAACAAGCTCCTTTTAAGTAACTCCATCTGATAAGTACAAAGTTTGTCAGCTTCTGGAAGCGGAAACAGTTGACAGAACAATCCATACTATGCAAAAATCCTGAAGAAATGATAAAGTAAATTAGTATTTATTTTACAGCAAGGTGAGTTTCAATGACAGTGTTCGGCTCAAAGCTTGAGAACAAATCACGTTTCTAAAATGGGGTTTCCATTGTTCTACTCCCCAAATCCACCAATTATAAAAGGGTGGACCAACATTATGGACCTCTCTCTAATATATATACGAGTCACAGTAAGAATGGTTGTAATGTCATAGAGTCAATGGAATACCATGCAAGTGTCTTAATTTTTCGTTCATATGAAAAATAAACCTATGATCGATGCACGTGAGTCGTGACATGAACTCTTCCCCTGGGGTTTTGAAGTGTAGTAAATGATTCCACTAGCAATTTCAGGACATCATCAGTACTCAAAACCTAAAGTTTCTAGAATGGGACAAATTAACAATGAACTCTGAATGCACCAATAGAGAGGGTCTTCTACCATGGCAACTTCAAAAGGAATAATAACAAATTAGGCTATACTTTATTGAAAATTGAAGGAAAGCAAAATCTTATTTTAACTGGGAGGAAGTTGTCACACCAGAAACTTACCTTCAGCAGGTATACTTGGGCTGAAATGATAGTTGGGATGAGCAATCAGTTCAAATCGTTAAAATAAAAACCACTATCATAAGGTGATTTGAACAGTCGGAACTCTTGAGTGCAATTGCCTTCATTGTTGTGTGAAGTCGAGGTGTGTACTTGGGCAGTAGACTCTTTATCAGTCCGCCGGTATTCTGATGAAGCAAATTGAGAACCTTGGGCCATTGCATGCATCACAGTCTGTGGCATGTTGGTATGACTTGAACTTATGGGGTTACCAAGTGAAGCCGGTTTTGGCTCACATAAACCCCAAGAATTTGTTGACAGAAGAGAGAGAGCACGATGACAATCCTGTGTCGCACCCAAATTGAAAGAAATCATGGATTCTTCTTCACCTGCAAAATATTTCCCCCCACATAAGCTCAAGTATCAATTCAGGTTAAGGGGACATCACATTAGACTGACAGACATCAAACGTTTACCGTAAGAAAGCCTCAAATTTGTTTTATTTCGATTAAACCACCATTCCACCATCTTCCTTATAGAATCACACTTTTCTTGGGTTCTTATATTTTGAAAATTTTCACAATGGTTACCTAGAATTTCCCATAGCCATTTGGACCCTGCAGCACTACCCCATCCCTTAAAGAACCCTGCATTGCCCTTAAATCTATTTGAACCTTGTTAAACTTCCCCTACCAGTCCAAATTCTTTAGTTTCGACTGTTGACTCCCGCAACCACCGTCACAGGTGTCTCAGCAGATGCTTTTATTTTTACTTCTGGACCATAGGGTCCATTCATGTCTGCCCGTGTACTTATCAAATCTTAATCTTTCTGACAGCCTAAGAGAAGCTTTTCTTAAATATTACTAGAACAAGTCAAGAAGAGTTTTTCCCTAGCAAAAGAATGCATGGAATATGAGAATAATGTTTAATCAACTACATGTACTGATGTACATCCGTTTCTTGACCAAAATAGAGCCAAGGCAGTTTTACTGGTAGTCGATGTTAAGTATCTATTATGCATGCAAAAGCTGTACTGGTATACGAGGGTATGGGTTTGGATATTTTACAGTAGAAAAAAAAATAAAAAATACAAGGTATATTGGTGTCCATTGGTATCCTAGGTTACATAACAAAAGAAAAAAAATAAAAATCTAGCTATAAAGAAAAAGCCCATTTCATTAACCTTTAACCTCAGTAGATGCCTGTAAGAACACCTCAATCAAAGATGACTGTTGGCCTGTGAAATATGCCTTGTAGAATGTAGGTTTGCCCTCAGTTTGTAGATATTTAGATTAGCTAACTTACATGTGAAATTAGTGTTATAACCAACATTGTACTTTGAAATTTTTTACCTGTAAGCCTGCCGTGAGCAACAAAATTTGGTTTTCTTATAAACATATAGCAAGTTATAATCTTTTGGTCTCTTGAGCATTCGTGATTAGGAATGCAAAATATTATGTTGGCAATATCAACAAATTCTTACATAAGGTAAGTAGCTAAAAACCATGTAAATTCATGAACAAGCAAAACAAACCTTGGTTGAGAACCTCAGTAGCACCCTTAGCCTTGGACAGGAAGAACCCACTGGGATCGTGAAAATGAGCAGTTGCTGAGTTTGACAGTCGATTGCTACCTGAATGCAGTAGCCCATTAGTGCCTCCAGCTTTTGCAGGCTTTGACACGTACCCTTTAGATTGACTGGACCCAGATCCACACGAGCTTTCCCATGTAAAATTTTCACTGGGTTTTCTTTGAGCAAATGAGTCCCTGTTCCAAACAAAACTTATCTGTTGCTTCCCATCTGCAAATATAGGCATAGATCATATCAAATTTCATGCATAGATATGGTGTAGTACTAATTATACCTACATCACCATAAGACAGTTCTGAGTTGAAACTGTGATGATGGGCCAAACCGGTGGAGCAATTGTTACAGAAAAGGAAATACTCGTAAGCAGAATTGCAGTTTTGCTAATGACTGCCTGTGGATGACAATGAGATATTCCTCAAATTAAACAATCCATATAAGTTAAGACATGCAAATTCCTTGATGTTAACAATCATACAAAAGAAAACCTCAATATGAATAAAAATAATTGACACCAAGTCTCCAACTTATGATTTCTAAGGATAAAAGGGTATTCGTAATTGGTGAGCAAAAAATAAAGAATTTTTTTACGAGAGTCTTGAGTTTAAAGCCAGTACCATACAGCGAGGATGACAGCCTTGATGGATTTAATCGAACTGTTTCTGGCTGTGGCTTACGGCGCCTAGCATTGTGATCAGATAGACGTTTACGACAGCTTCGCTTTTTTTCATCAAACTCTGATAGACCATGGAACCTTTGACATCAAAGTAAACATGATATATCAAAATCAACATTCATAAATATAAATAAAAATATTTCTAGCAAGTTTTACAATACATTTACAATCAAAGCCATAATCTGGATATCTTGAGGCAGCACCAACCATGATCAACCAACAAATCAAGCACCAAAAGAAATCATCCACAGATTCCAACATACAAACCGCAAAAAAAGATGCTATACCTGCTACACTGCTGGCAAAACCGACGTTCCAGACCACCCACAATAACTTTTGGGGACTTCGAATGACTTTCACAAACTCTATGTTTGCGATGGTAATCTTTAGCTGATGAGAGGTCAAGGCTACAGCCTTCAACTTGGCAACGCGGAGCATGTGTACTCTGATAATTCAACTTGGATCTCTTTGCTGGAGTTGCAGAGGATGCAGGAACTGGAGAAGAGGATGAATTCTTAGTATTGCTCCCTCCACAAACATCTTCAAAGTACATTCTCTTACCAAGCTTTAAACCAAGCAGTGGCTCACCAGAGCCGACTGAAGCCTCAAGTGTCGGTGAACCACCAGCTGGCTCAGCCCTTGCAAATTCTTTTCTATTTCCAAAATCTTCAGGAATTTCCTCAAAAGCCTCCAAATTAAATTTAGATGTTTTTGTTTCTCCCACAGATGATGAATTATTGGAAGCTGATTTTGAGCTCTTTGACAATGAAGCAAGTACCAAATCAGAACCGGAACCACCACTACTGCCAATACCCCCTGATGAAAAGAAAGATGCAGAGTCGATTCCCCCATCTCCATCGATTTCCCATTCTGTTTGTTGCAGCTTCCGAGGATTTTCAGCAGACGTTCCATTGAACATAATAAGGTTTTCCCAGTCCCACTGTATGGGGATTTTACCATTCCACTCCATCAGTGAGACAGAACTCATAGAATTACTTCACGGTTCATACACTCTGATCCATAAAATGCACTAGAGGGGGTGCCAGATCTGCACATGTTACAGAAATCAACTTATGTGTGATATATTCAAATATGGCTGGAATAAATCTGGAATTTAAACATTCAAAACCAAAAAACACTAAATATGCACATAATTACTAACAGATTCTAATAAAACCAGCATATGATGCTGCAGATAACCCAAAGAAGTTCAGGTACAAGATAACAAGAGCACACCTCACCTTCAAACCTCACAACAAGAAATGGAAAACCACATCTGTTTGTAAGATTCTTATACCACCCAACGGAAAATCTGTGACCTCCTTCGAAGAACAAATTGGGTCTGCTTGTTATCCGAATTTGAACAAACAATTAGACTGATGCTTGCTAAAACTCACCCACTACAACAATTCAGGGTATGAACAAGGAGCAACAGAGAGATCTAACTAAACAAGTTAAAAAACAGCATACTCAACTCAAGAAAAATCATTTCCCATCCTAATAGGTCTCTTGTACATCCTAATTTCCATCCTTGTCAAAACCAATTTGTTAAATCAAGATTTCATGCAGACATGGATCTGATCAAGCAAGCTCCAAACCTTGAGATATCCATACACAAAAAAACCTCTCTTCCCTTCATCACGGCCAAGAACCCAAGATTATGAAACCAGCTACAAGAATTTAAACACACCCAGCTAAAAACTTCTATAAATAACCGCCACCAACCAGTTTGATAAGGATGGTAGTTGTTCCCCAAGCTCCTACAACTGTTTTCAGCGGATCCTAATCTACTTCTAGTTAAAATTCTCACAAAGTACTCACCTTTATCTAAAATTAACCAGTAGCCAC
Source organism: Acer campestre (assembly GCA_954870605.1). NCBI lineage: Eukaryota > Viridiplantae > Streptophyta > Magnoliopsida > Sapindales > Sapindaceae > Acer > Acer campestre. Next base: position 31,952,626 of record OX940806.1, read on the forward strand.
CCCATTTATCCTTTGAAGAGCTCTCATAAAGCAAAAACAGAAACCCTGTTCTCTCTCTCTCTCTCTCTCCAATAATTTAGTTTCCACAAGGTGCCACAGCATCAAATAGAAATGTTTCAAGATTTCTACCATAACCTCCAATAATTCTCATTTCCAATATATGAGCAAACCTCTGGCTGTGTGTACTTTAAAGACCCCACAATCACTAATCAACAAATCAACAACAGTTAAAATATTTTTTAATAAATTATCAAACCAGAAGTTCACTATAGCAGCTTCAAACACTAAAAAAACCCAAACAAATCTCTGCTTGTACTCACCAAAATAATCTATATTGCCAGCAACCTTCTATCACTTTCTAACCTAAACAAAAATATTAAATGCCAATCTGCATCACCACAAATGCTTCATCAATCATATAAATCACACAAATTTCTACAACTGCCCAGTCTAGATATAAACAAATAAAAAAAGCTGTTGACAGATCATTTATTTATTTTTATATATGTTACAAATTACAATAAAAATTAAAATTTGTGGTTATAAATAGAAACGGAACCAAGACAAGAAAGCTTGAAGAAAAAAAAAAATCCGGGTCCCATATTCTAGGGTTTCCTATTTCAACTACAAAAATGACGGCAGTAATAATAATAATAATAATAATAACAACTCTTTCCCGGAAAATTCTCTTTTTCTGGGCAACGAAAACGACGGCGTTACGTGTACCCAATCACTTTGCTGTGAAGGAAAAAAAAAAATCGAAAGAGAATACGGATAAGAAAGGAAAAGCATCTTTTTTTTTTCTTTCCCTTTTTATAAAAGTCGAGACAAAACACACAAAAACAGAAGAGAAAATGATGTTTCAATCTGAGCCGCAAAAAAAAAAAAAAAAACACTAAGATGTTTCCACAAATTTGGTAAAACAATTTCAGCTTCTCTGGACACCTCTATCATTATTACTCTCTTTATTTTTCCACTTCAATCATTTCCATTTTATTCGAAAGAAAAATATATTTTGAATCTCAAGAAGAAGAAGAAGAAGAAGAAAAATTGAATAAAAAGGAACAGATTTGTGAAAAAATAAAATTAAAATGTTACCTGAAAATTTGGAGAGTGGAAGCAGATAGAGAAGAACTGGGGAGAGAAAAGCTAGAAGTGAGTCTTTTTTTTTTCTTTTTTGGAATCAAGTCATTTCTAATTTCAGTCACTTGAGCACCAAAAACGAGCAAAAAGAAGAAAAGGAATGGGACACGTGGAGACACCACTTGCTCTCTTTCTCTCACTCACTCACTCACTAGCGTTCTCGAACACACACTTTTCATACAGCTCTGCTTTTTTTGGACTGTTTCAGACTTCTGAGGCCTCTCTCTCTCTCTCTTCTCACTCACTCACTCACTCACTCGGTTCTTGCCTTGTCAGTGGATTAGACAATTTGGGATTTGGATGGGTATCCGAGTTGATCTGAGTCGACTCGTCTGGATTGTTGTGGTTAACATGTATTGACCCTATATTTATTTTTTTGTCAATTATATATATTAGTTAATATCAAGGTTTTTGCTACCACGTCAAGGTTACTGCATTGCCTTGGTAATCCAAGACTTCGCATTGAAGTTATAAATACGTATCCATAATTACTCATTAAATCGTAAAGCATAAGAGATCCCCTTCGAGTGAGATTTACAATCCAGGAGATAGAAGTTTTTAATCATAAGACAGTTAATATGTCAATCGGTAAGTAAATATATATTAATAACGATTTATCTCAATTACTTATTTATCTACTTACCGATTATCACATCTACTGCTTAAATTTTATAAACTCAAGTTGAGGACCTTGAGGTGGCCCCCTCCTCTCTGAAAGAGGCAAACTCATCTCTTTTTGGATGATTAAATTTTATTATATTATTAAAAGGATTAAATGGAGATGAAGGGATGAGATAAAGTTAGTGTGATCGTAAACCCTTTATACTTGCACTGTAAAATTATAAGTACAGTCTTCTCCTTTTATAAAAAACTTAAAAAATTATATATTAACATACTAAAAAAAAATGGATGGATAAAAAAAATATAAAACGGGTCAAACAAAGAGAAATGGATAAACAAGTGAGGGTGGGAATATTTCTCTCGAACTTACCCCCACCCCATTTTCTCCAAACGAATCTTTAAAATTGGGGTGGGGGAACCTCTCCGATCTTTAAATAATCCATTGCATCATGAAATATTTGTTAGTGCAATTTGCCTTTTTAAAAATTCGATCGTAAGAATGAGCATTAAATTTAAAGTATGACTCAAAAAGATAAAATTTGAAGTATCAATGTAAAAGTTGATTGTATCCATCTGTAATGATAGATGTAACAATGTCCAATTATAGGTGTCCAAAAAACTTTAATAAAGTCCTTTACTTGATATTTTATTTTATTTAAAAAAATAAAAAATAAAACTTCCTTTTCCATCTTCCTTTTGACTCAGTTACTTTCTTTGAAAGGAAAGTGCTTGTAATAAAAAAATAAAAATAAATAAAAAAGGAAAAGGAAAGTGCTATTGACAGTGTCAAAATGGTAGTTTTTGGTGACAAAAAGATATCTTCTTTACATTGATAGACAGAAATTCAGAATTATACATTGTAGGGTAGGGTCAAAATTTACAAAATTGTTAAAAATTACTTAATTTTATGAAGAGTACAATTATATAAAAATTAAATTCACCAGAAGTACTTTTTAATATATATATATATATATTTGTTTCTTAATTACAAAGTACTTCTTGCTCTAGTCAAAATAAAACATATTAAATGAGGCATAATTTAATTTAAAAGTTAATTATAAAAAATAATTGTGATATTACGTGTATCTGAGATGTTAAAATCTAAATTGGATGCCATTAGTTTATAATAAAATAATAATAATGGTCCCAGAGAATAACAACTTGAAACTAGTTGACATTATGATACTTACAACAAAATGTTAGGATGCCTTATTGTTGTGATGATAATAATTAATAATTAATAATTAAAATAACAACACCAACCAACAACATGGAATGTGATCTAATGCATAAAATAAATAAAATAATATTAATTTAATAATTTATAAACAAAATAATAATAATTAATTCAAGATTTTTGTTCATTGATGAGTGGACAGTGAAAGGTGGGTCAGTCACTTGGAGCAGATATTATAAAGTAAAATAAAGATAAAATTTTTATTTTTTATTTTTTTTGCAAACCAACTTGCTTGTATTAAATTAAGAGTATGGTGTTGTCATTTCAAAGAAAAAAAAAATATATATATATATATATATAAAAATGAACGTTCTAGATTGCATTAGTGCATATGAATGCACTGTACACTCAAGTCGACCATATATACAAATTTTCAGTACAAACACCACATATAACTTATCTCCGGAATACCAACGGTCCCGTCTCTTCTTGGTGGTTGGAATTTTCAAGTGTGGTTCCACCACCAAGATTCAATACCTTGATATGTAAATAATTATTATCCCACCTTTGGATATTAATCTTCAAAGTGTGGGTAGCTCTATCTCGATAAAGTGTATTTTTACTCGCCCCCCTTTCAAGGGGGGTAAGTATTACCCTGCTTTCATAAACATGATATGTGTCTATGGAGGGGTAAAATTATCTAAAAATTTACTCTTCTATGGCATATGTCATCCATTTAAGGGGGGTAATTGTTACCTCCCTTGAAGGGGGGTGAACAAAAGTGTTCTCATCCCGATATTATGAGATCAGTCATCTCTCCAGTTGATTGTGAGAGTTGTAATCTAAGCTGTAACCTCTCCCCGATAGTGGGAGTAGTATTTCAGGCTGTACTTGTAGAGTCTTATCTCGTTAGGTTCCGGTTGTTGTTGTACTTTCAAAAAAAAAAAAAAAAAAAAAAACTTATCTCCGGAATTGCCGATTATCATTATCATATGCGATAATGATTTTATATTTGTATTTTTTTTTTTATAAAATATTATAATAATTCGAGATTTAAGAAAGGGGATAGACTCGAATCCACGGCTCCATGACATAGGTGTAAAGGGTGAACCATCGAAAAATAAACCAACCTCGTCTAATGTTCTCGTAGGTGAGTTATAAATGATATATGAGTATGGTGTGGACTAAGGTCGGCATTTAAAAAATCATTTAAGATGTGAGATTGTTAATTGAAATTTCAAGATCTCATGCTTATGTTTAACGCAGGAGATCGAGACAGACCCACGTGAGCCTTTTTGAATCCGTGACTCAAAATATGTTCTAATGGACACATAGTAACGCATTAATTATATAGGACAGGCAGGCACGGTTGAACAAAAATCAAATATTATTTGAAATATAAGTAAATAAAATCATATTTCTATGAATTTTTACGATAACGAAATACGTCGGAAGATAAAAAGTTTAATGGGTACATTTATGATTTATTGCGCGTGAAAATATAATTAATCATACATTATTATCATTAATATTATTGGGTTTGGTCTTGGATTGCATGTTTTCAATCATCTTCTCTTTGAGGAACCTTCTCAATATTTTTCCAGAAGGAGATTTGGGGATGGTGTCCACAAATTGCAGAGCTCTCACTTTCTTGTAATTGGCAACATTTGAAGCAACAAAGTTGATGATGTCCTGTTCACTCTCTTTGGAGTTTTTGTTGATCACCACACAAGCAGCTGGGATCTCCCCTGCCTCTTCATCAGGAAGCCTGCAGTGAGAGAGTGAATTCACATAAATAAAAATGTCACATTTTGTTTTAGTTTTAATAACTTCATGATATTAATAAGATCAAGATCAAGATCATGGTATTTACGGTACGACAGCAGCATCTTCAACCGAGGGATGACTGAGAAGGATAGCCTCCAGCTCTGCAGGCGCTACCTACGTGCGTCATTACGAGAGTGTTGTGTTCATTCAGTCCGATAATGTTACTTAAAAATAACAGTGAAACGGAAACAACATTTAATCTTACTTGAAAGCCTTTGTATTTGATCAACTCTTTGATGCGATCTACTATAAAGACATCTCCATCATCATCTATGTAACCAATGTCTCCTGTATGTAACCATCCATTCTTGTCAATTGTCCTGGAAGTTTCCTCTTCATTCTTGAAGTAACCTGTAAAAAAAAAAAAAAAAAAAAAAAAAAAAAAAAAAAAAACTGTGACATTGAGCCATCCTTAGCAATATTTTATATAGCTTGTATATATAACAACCTTGCATGACACATTGGCTTCTAACACAGATTTCTCCAGGGGTGTTCTTGGGGAGAGATCTGCCAGTTTCCGGATCGATAAACTTGATTTCTAGATTGGGAAGAATGAACCCAACTGAGTTTTTCTTTGAAATGCCATTTGGTTTAGCAGGGTCACCATGTGTGAGTGTGATGCAACTGTGCTCAGTCAGTCCATAGGCCTAGTGACAGAACTCAATTGGAGATCAATTTTGACCAAAACTGAGTTAAAATTGATATACAATGTGCTAATAATAACTTACCTCTTGGACTTGTACATCAGGGAACTTCTTCTCAAAGGCTGCTAAGAGGTCAGGAGCAAGAGGAGCCGCGGCGGTCATGACAGCTCTCAGTTTGAGTTTGCTGAGATCAAATTCATCAACAATTGGGTTCTTGACCAAAGCCAAAATAATTGGTGGCACAATTGGTGCAAATGTGACTTCTTGTTTGATGAGTGCATTCAAGAATGTCCTGAGCTCAAACCTGTTCATCACCACAACTTTCCCTTTGTTTCTAAGCGTGGCACAACAGATTCCAGTGATTCCATAGATGTGGAAAAATGGAATCAGACCAAGTGTGGTCACTTGGCCTACCAATTCAGGTCCTACATTGAAGAGTGTGGAGCAGAGGTTGGCCACCAAGTTTCTATGGGTCAGCATCACACCTTTTGACATCCCTGTTGTCCCTGATGAGAATGGCAGGGCACACAGATCAGTCTGGTGGATTTCGCTGTTGGTAAAGTCGTTGTTGCCGCCTGCACGATCCGCTGCTTCGAGTAGTTCTTTCCAATTCATCGCACTGTCTACACGTTCCTCGCCCAGTACAATTACTGGTATGCCTAGATTTTTTACCTGTCTTTTCATTGAAGTTTACTGATTCAGATACATCTAATTATTGAGATATTATGTCTATTTTTATAAAAGTGACAGTTTTACAAGTTGGTAAACGCACTAGTCTAAACTTTTTACATGTCTTTTCATCAAAACTCACCGACTTATATACATCTAATGATTGAGATATTCATAAATACATCTATAACATTTGCTGATAATTTAGGTTCGATGCATGTTAAAATGGGTAATTATACTTCTAGGAGACTAGTACCATCACCTTTTCATAAATTGGACCACTTGTGACAATGAGCTTGGCATCGGCAGCTTCCACTTGCTTCTTGATTTCTGATGAGTGAGCTGTGGGGTTGGCCCCTGAAAAGACACCACCAGCAGCCATAATTCCAAGAGCAACAATGCCATACTCGGCCACATTTGGTAGCACTACAACTACAACACGTCCCTTTCTCAACCCAAGAGACCTCAATGCCTTAGCAAATCTCCTAGTGTCCCTAGCCACTTCACTATATGTATATGACTTCCCAGTCACAGCCTCCACGAAAGCCACCTTGTCGGCGTACAATTCCGCATCCTGGAGCACGAATTCCGGCAATGTCAGGTCCGGCACGGAGACCGCCGGGTATTGGCTCCGGAAGATTTGCTCGTCGTTTTGCACCGCTAGTGCTTCTTCCATGGTGTTGGAATTGTGAATGAGAAGTGATAGGAAATTTAGATGTGTTTTTAAAGGGAGGTGGAATTGTTTGTATAATTTATTTTTTTTCTTTTTAAAATGAATCATATCTTGTTCGTGGTCTATGTTTGGTGACGTTTTGTTGAATCATGTTGAGTCACAAGCTAACAACTTTCTTTCTACAATTGGAATGTGAAAAAATAAAATTTGTAACCCAAAATTATTCTTTGCGTGACAAACCAAAATGTTGCGACTTTTGTGAGCATCAATGCAAGACCCAAGAAGACTTATAGCCGTAAAAAAGGAAAAAAAAAAAAAAATTGTAAAAATCTAGTCAATATTTTCTTAGTACAATTTGGTCAATGAAAATTGGTGGGCGTGGATCACATGGGGTTTGTTGGAGTGATATATACCTCACATCTATTGCGAGGTCGTAGATTCTAGTCGTTTTCTGTTTCACCAAACCTCAAATTTATTGTAATATAAAAATAAAAATAAAAATAAAAAAGTCGGTGGGGGCTTTCTCATTGAAAATTTTGGAGTTATTTTTCTGGGGCTGATTACAGTGAAGGGTGGTTGTCTGTTGACAATAAATTTTGTAGATGATGGAAACCTAGCTGCAAATTAAGGTGTTCTTCTATGATTCTTGCAGCAATAATGCTAAACATTCCATCAAAAATCCCACAATTTTCATTCCAACACACGTGACAGTTGATATGTCATTTAGTGAGTGGACACACATTAATTGATATTTTATTTCTCTTACTCATGTATTCACTCACCAATTAATGTTTGTCCACTCACCAAGTGACACCTCAACTGCCACATGTGTTGGGATGAAAATGATAGGATTATAGGTGGGATGTGTAGCATTACTGTTCTTGTAGTGGTGGTCTCTATCTAGTAAAGTTTTTATATCTTCCATCAAATTAATTATAATATTAATCTCTGTTTTAATAAAAAATAAATATTGGGCTTATTGATTAAGAAGTTTTTTTCTTTGGTCTAAGAAATTTCGTTTTTGATTCTATTTACAAAGTGGGTGTGTATTTAGAGATGATATAGGGTGAGTTTAGTAGTACAAGAGTGTCAAACCTTCACTTTGGATTTGGTCTATGATCTAGCCCATTAATATTGGGCTTAGAGATTCATATAAGAATTTTTAATTGCACCCGACCCATACCAAAACACATGGAATTATCGAAATTAATTCGGAATTTTTTTTTTTTTTGACAGTATCTTTTTATCCAACTAACTAGATCAGGTATTTTTCTTAAAACTTTTGTCATTGATAAGATTCGAACTGCTAACTTGAGAGTCATTTGCAGTGCCGTCTCCAAACATTTAGGGGCCCGAACGATTTTATGACATTAACAAAAATCGGGGCCCTATATAAAATTATTATTATTAACAAAAAAAAAAAAATTAATAACAGGTTATTAATTTGTATAAAAGAAGTCAATAACCTAGGATAACTGAGATCACTAAAACCTAAAATTAATGGATACTAATACTATTGTAAATTGTAATTTACTAATTTGTAAATAAAATAAATAATTAAGAGATGTGTCAAAATCAATATGTAGAAATTAATTGAAAACAAAAATCATACCTTTGATTCTTCAAGCAATCAAACGGCAACAAGCCAACAGCTTCAGCCTTCAAGAAGAAAAGAGAAAGGCAGAGAGAAAAAAAGAGAGAGCAGAGATGCAGAGTGAAGGTGCAATTTGTTTAGCAGGTTATATATATATATATATTAATTGTGTAGTGATGTCTAATTGTCTCATAATATTGGGCCTTTCAAGTTTTTTTTTAATTAAATGAGTTTATTGGGCCTAAAAGAAAACTAAATAAATGAAAGTAGCAAATGTTTAGAATTGGGCACCAAAGAAGAAGAAGAAGAAAATTGGATCATGAGGCCCCAAAGAAGAAGAAGAAAATAAGATCAGTTGGAGGCCCCAGCATTTTGCTGGGTTTGCTGGCCCAATGGACCGCCCTTGATCATTTGCTAAAACCTCAAGCTTGTCCATCTACCAGCCGAGCTATGCCCCTGAAGGCTATGTGATGGACATACTAATAAGTCAAATTCATCTCGTTTTGGTTTGATAGCTAGAACTATGTGTGTTGTAGTTTCGTTGATTGAATATGTAAAGTAGCATGACATGAAATCAAATTAGCAAGAATGGTTTATCATCAAATCAACCAAAAACCCATCTAATAGTGTAGAAGTACCAAGAATAGGAAAGCAAAACCATTTTTTTTTTTTTTTTACAATATATTAATATCTATTAATTCAAGACTAGATATTTTTTTGAAAGCTTTCTTTATCGATAGGATTCGAGTCGTTGATCTATGAGTCATTTACTCAAACACTAAACTCGTCCATCTATTAGTTAAGCTCCGCCCTTTTGACAACAAAACCAAAAGATTCAAAAGGCAAACAAGGCACAAACACATTAGTAAAAGAAAAATGCGCACGTAAAAGAAGGGAATCCATGATGATTGATCATGAAGATCATGATGAGCCATGATGATCTTGAATTTGATACCCAAAAATAAAATAAAAAACAATAACATATAAATATTACCCACCACCAAAAATCAAAAATCAAAGGCTTCACTTCCCAAGACACCAAAGAAAAAAAAAAAAAAAAAGTTGAAATGATTACCCACCGCATCACATCTTATTGGTTTTGACAAAACCTAATCATCATAAATTTTAGCCTCCCTATATCATCATTACTTTCCATTCCTTTTTTTCAAATCTTTCTTTCTCTCACTCTAATTGCATCATGGACCATCCATTTCTCACCTAATCTCTTTTTCTCTATCTCACTTTTTGCTCTCTTTTTTGACCATAATTCATGTTTATTATACAAAGTTTACCAAAGTTTTGGAAACATTGTTTTTGGTTTTAGTAAAATACCAATATTAGACAAAAAAAAAAAAACATCACCTAAATAAGAAAACTGTTTCCTACCTTTATTATTTGTACGTTAGAACTTATAAGTATAGTTCCGGAAATTCCCTCTAAAAAAAGAAAAGTATAATTTCCAAAAAAAACTTCAATGCACCCTCGGAGATCTCGTGGGATAGATATTTCTTTATCAATTTATACTTTTCGGATTTTTAGACGGAATTCTAAATATGGTGTCAACTCAAAAAGGGAATTTTTTATTTTTATTTTTTGAAATTTACCTTATCTTATTATACTTAATTCTGACACAATATTTTATTATTTCCATTATCTTTTACAAAAGTCAAAAACTTGAAAAATAAACTAGGTGTTACTTGAATTGCTTATCAATCTGTTGTGTTTGTTTCTCTAAATTGTGAAGCTACTAATTAAAACTCTGGCTTCAATCTCACTAAATTTTCATTTTCATAATCATGAGCAGCAGAAAAATTAAATGTAAAGTCTAGCCAACCAAAAGCCGATGGAGGAGGAGGATGTTGTTCAAGCACTACGTTGAAGCAAACAATTAAGTGTATTTGGTGATCTTGAGCTTGACTTTCGGGTTACGACGGTTTACCTCCAACTACTTCATTAGTTTAGGTAACAGTTACCATAATAAAACAGATTATGATAAACACAACAACAAACTTTTCAAGATTCCATCACCGTCCGTTGAAAAATCCATATCCATGTATAGTTAAAAAGAAACTTTTTAAGATTTCGTCATCATCCGTTGAAAATCGATATCCACGTTAATTTTGTAAAATTAAAGGGATAATTACTTCGGTGTCCATCAATTTAGTGACATACAATCAAAATAATTATTAGATTGAGGTTTCGTTTTGAAATGGCCATTTTTTTTACAAAAAATGTGACACTTAATGACCATTCCATCAAATGAGTGGCATTTTGGTAAATAAGGGGATAACATTAATTTATTTTATATGTTTTTTGGAAATCGATTTTTCCTTTTGTTTTTTTGAAACAAATAATTATATTTAGTGTGTGTATATACGTATCTTAAACATATATATAAACAAAAATGGTCAAGTTAGTTTGCGATGATATAAACCCATCAATGCGTTGGATATAAACTATTATATCTACATACTTTGACTCAAAGTGTACGTACTAGTTAAAACTTCTCCATAATTAGTGGTCCAAATGCATTGGTACCGATGTAGTTATATCAATGCGCACTGATGTAAACATGACCGTTTATATGTCTATATATATAGAGAGAGATAGAGAGTATGTGTGAGTCTCTCATGAAAGATTCTTTATTTTAATTTCGGTAAGAACCTTGGTGAAAATACATTTATTTTAATGATTTTTTATCTGATTTTATATATATATATATACGATAGGTTTATTGAAATTTACTTATGAACAAAATTTGAGAATTTGAGAATACTATAACTATTTTTCTTGAATTTTCCTATATTCCGCATATTTTCCGATGTTTTCATATTTAATAAATTAATGTTTCCCTTTATTTATCAAAATGCCACCCATTGGATGGAATAACTATTAGTATCACACGTTTCGTCAAAAATGACCATTTTGAAACGAAATCTCAATATAATTATCATTTTAATAATTTGTCATTAAATTGATGGTCACCGGAGTAATTATCCCAAAATTAAACTATTAATAAAATTAACCCTTCAAATTGTACACACGGAGAGATAGACCTCATTGTATATAACCATATAAATAATCTATTGCACGGTTGCATTATAAGTGCATGCCACGTGGCAGACCAACTCACGGGATTTATGTATGTTTTAATTGCTCCGTGCTTGTGGTGTGTGTGTGTGAGCTTATGATTGTTGCTGCTTGCTTTGTACTCATTTCCATGGTTGCTTTGTGGGTTTAATTAATTACTTAAATTATTTTTGCTTCTTTTTTCATATTTTTGTTGGAAACTTGCTTTTTAATTATTATTATTATTTTTTGGAATTGAAAAATACCAAAAACAAGTTAGTAATTATAGTTTAGTCAAAATCATAGGCAGTCACTCCCCTTTGTGTTGTGTTATCAATTTGAATTTTGATATCAATTTCAATAAATTTGATCTTATCCCCTTAAAGTTTTGTCTTAAATACAAGAAGGTATTATGCTTCTCAACATGAGAACCTTTATAGAGGGTACATATTATAATATTGTCTAAGAGAGGTTTAATTTCAGAGTTCTATCCACTGTATCATTGTCACTATGAACGTTTGGCCGGTACAAGTTTTACCTGATATCTCTAGCTTTAAATTACTAATGTCTACAAGATCGGTAGGGTTCTTATTAGTATTGAAAAGTATTTAGTACTAGTATAATAATTTGTGTTCACCTATTTATTCGTCGAATATTGATTATAAAAAGTGAAAAATAAAATCAATAATAAATAATATGTATATATATATTTTTTGTTGAAGGAGGGGTAAAAAGGACAATTGAGTGAAAGGGTAGTCAAGTAGGTACTTCCGTAATTCTAACATAATAATCATAGAATGGAAAGTGGTGGGACAATCATGCCGTGTGCGTGGAAGAGGAACGAGAAAGAAAGAGCCTTGAGACAAGTAATCTGGACCGTTGATTTTATCGTAAAGTTGGTTTTGATTTCAAAAAGACATTGGTCTCCTTGACCATCATAAGCTCGCGTTCACACACGTGGAATTCTGGTCAAGTAAATATTCCACTTTGTTGATGGAATCATATCCCCCTACGTGAGGATTTCTTCTTTTACTTTAATGCCCTTCCTATTAATTTACAAGTTATAAGTTACAATGCATAATTTTTTTTTTGACCACATTTTGTTGGGATATCACAATGGTCCTCGATCAACCGAAATCTACCCGATCAAGCATTACAACGAATGTTGTCTACATTAAAGAAGGAGATGATCTCCTCCACTATAGAGATTTCTTACTCTTTTTTTTTTAATTACTTTATAAAGAACGAAGGAGATCTTCCATTATTTTTTTTTAATAAATAAATAAATAAAAAATATATTATTTTATTAATAGGTAAAAAAATAACCGTTTGGCCTATCAACCACTAATGTCCGACGAATGGCCATCAGCAGCGGGATGTTTATACAATTTCAAGTAAAAGTTTCATAGGCTTGTAGGCAATCACACTAAAACGTTGGAGACTTGGAGTGTTTGCGCAATTTCCTCTAAAAATAAACTCCATATATAGAAGGACAATAAGTGAATTAGTGAAATAAGCGAGGGCAGAAACGGAAAGTGAGAAATAGGTCCCCGTAAATATCAATGGGAATTATTACAAGGACAAAGTAGCGTGCGGGTTAGAAAAAATAACAAGAAATGATGGTAATGGGCCAGCTGACGTGGAAAAAGACGAGTGGGCAAAGAAGGCACCCCATAAGAGAGAGATCAGTAGAATATTAACACAAGATAGAAAAATTAGAAAATAGAGTGAGAGACGGCAGAGCCAGAGCCAGAGACAGTAAAAGCTGGGTCGGGTCGGGTTTTGGTTCTATACCCAGAGCAGCAGAGCTAAAACAAAAGCTGGAGAGAGGAGGTGTGAGGGAGAGAGAGAGTTGGGTTCGGGGCATGGAAGAGCTGACCATGCTCGGGCAGCTCATCGGTCAGCTTCAAGAACTCCTCCAACTCTACGGCTCTTTTCCTCCAAATCACAACAACAATCTTCTTCTTCCTCATCATCATCATCATCTCCATTTTCAATCTTATCAACAACAGCAACATCACCTCAACAGGTCTTTAGATCTCTTTCAATTTGATTTCTGACTTCTGATTTTTGATTTTATTTATGTTTTCGAATTCTCTGCAACTATTTCGCATTGTGACTAGCATGTTTTTTTTTTTTTTTTTTTTTTTTTTGTTTTGGTAGCGGTTTAGGTTTTATGTTAAGTTATACGACTGTATTGATGATTGTTTATTTTTTCAGTTTCATTGCTTTAATGGATGATTGATGCCTGCCATTGTTGTTATACTGTTAATCAATTGATTTCTCGTGCATTTATTTATTTATTTATTTATTTTTTTTTAAGGAAACTGATTATGTGGTGATTTTTTTTTTTTGTTTAATGTTTATACATATGTTCATTATTTTTCTAATTTAGCTTCCTTCTTCGGTTAAGGAATCGAAGAGCGTGTTTAATTAGCATTTCTTTGTAATTCATTGTTAAATTCAGATATCACTTATATTTTGCTGATTATTTCCTCATATTGACTTGCTTGATGAATACATGATATTAATTTACACCAACTTTTGGTAGATTTTGAATTTACAAGTACAATTCGTGTGTCCAAAATTTATTCTAAGTGTTCTTGATTTTGGATATACCTGCCTGATACGGCACCTTATTTACCCGAGTACGTAGAGCCAACCTTACCTGCCTGATATATCACCTTATCTATCCGAGTACGTAGAGCCAACCTTACCTGCATGATATATCACCTTATCTATCCGAGTACGTAGAGCCAATCTATACCTCCATGATATGACACCTTATTTATCTGATTACGTAGAGTCTAGTCGTAAAAAGAGAAAAAATAATCTTTGAGACAGGGTATATCTATTGAGTTTCAATTAGCAACTGGTGCATGGCCACCCCATCCGGTAGACCCATGTATTCTTTAGTTATTGTTTGAAAATGCGACTATTAGAATTCGGATTAATTTGAAAATGTGTTCGTTAGTTATTGTTTGCACCCAAACTTCATTATAGTTATGTCTATACTTAATTTGTGACTTGCCTACTGTTTTATGCACATTATCTGTTTGGTAGGTCCCTTGTATTCTAAATAGACAGTCAATTATTAACCTTCTTTTTCCAGGATTCCCTCTCTTCCCTGCTACATTATGGAAGTACATTTAAATATTTTCACTAGTACATGTATCCAAATACATGAGCATGGTCAATTTCCTGTTTTAGATTTTTACTTTCAACTAGATTATGCATATTCTGGCAGAATCATCCGGTAAAGTTTCACAAAGGTCCAAAATGAAATCGGTGTTCGAAATATGTACATGGTTGTGAATGTAGACATCATGATGCCCTTGAAGAGTAATTATTTGTATTAACTGTTTACAGTGCAATAATTTTACTATGACCCACTTGGATATTCTGAAGAAATAAACTGTTTTATGGACTATTAAGTCAGATGGTTTTGTTGTTCTGCATCGTAGATGTTGTTTGATTAATGTTATCAGACGGAAAAAATTTAAAGACGAGGATGAATAATCTGCTTGCAATTTTGACGTTACTAAGTTGAAGGTTTAGACCTTCTACACCTGTTATAGTTGTTTCCTTTTGAATTTTGGAGAAACTTTGCTATTACTGAAGTAGCTTAAGTCATGATGAAAGGAAAGTTCTATTTAAAATGGCATGTTTCAAAGCCCCAAAAACTTTTGTTTTTTCATACTTTCAAGTATTTTATCTTTCTGTCAGTTCATCGAGTTGCGGTTTTCCTTAGAACTAGAGCCTCTTGAGTTGTTTCCTCATTGGTATTAAGAAGATTAACAAATGGCTGCTTCTTTGTCTTTTCTTAATTTGTTTTCCTTTCATTTGTTTTTCATTGCCATTCTACATTTCTACTAAGTGCTAACATCAGGAGCGGTGTTAAGGATGCATATTTTAATTGTGTGGAAGCAATTTCAAGTGGTCATGTTTGTCAAGCTCTATACGTGGTTATAATTGCTTCCCTTTTTTTATCAACCTCTAGACTTGGTTATTATTGCCTCCTTTTCTGGCATGATTCTTTTGAATAGACCTATCAAAACTTTCCAATTTTTTTTGGTAAAATCCTTGCACGGCTAGATTAATACTGTCTTACATACAGTTTCAGATTCCTTTCTGGTAATATTTAGGTTTGAAAATATGTTGCATTTTAGAACCTCGGTATTTTTGTATTAGGTCTAGGCAAGGTCTCCCCAAATCCTGTGATGTGATAGCTTTTTTTCAGCCGAGTGTTATTGTTACCAGAACTCAACAGCCTATATGATTTGCCCATGATTAAAGTTGGTACCTTAGTAGCACTGGTGAGGAGTTGGATAAAAATGGGGGAGGGTTATGTCTGGATTTTATTGGCAGCCCTCCTGGGAGCTGTTAGGCATCACCAATGTGAAGTTCAATACCCTATTTACACCACTGACATGGACCTCTTAAAGAATCTGTGCTGAGGTCAAGCAACTTGTGTTGTGATTATGTAATCATCTACTAAATTAAATTCTAGTATCCAAAAATTCAATCTTGCCTCTAGTGTCTTATTCTTTCGTATGTAACCAACCAGTTGTGGTTACTGTGTAAACCTGTTGCCTTGCATAAAACCAGACTCCTTAGAAAGCTTATCTGTGATCTGGGCACGACACTTCTCAATACTCTGCTAGAAACACTAGTTTTCCTTGCCATGTCTGTTGATAAATTCAACCATTGAGTTTCTCATTACTTTTTTTCCTGTGATTAACAAGTATGGTGGGATTGCCATGTAGGAGGGAGCATATAGTTTGATATGCACTTTGCAATTTGATTCCTGAAAATCTTTTGGTGATTAACAAATTTTTATGTTTTGTTTCATAGTGCTTTATGGTAAACGTGTAGCTGATGATGTTTATGTTTTGTTTCACGGTGATGGTGCTTTCCGGTAACATGTTGTAATATGTAATGTCATATTGATCTGTAAAATACTTTAGCATATACCATAATATTGCTTAAGAATTGTGCTTTGTAGAGCTTAGCTAATAGAGGTGACTGTTTACCTAGTAGATCTAGTGTTGTTGTCAATAGATAGGATGGTGAATCCTATAATTCACTAGATATAATGTAACCGTCTAAGTGACATCTCGATGGATATAGTCCTTGAATTTTGATGTCCCAAATTTGATGGTTCAGGGTGGTTCATTTTGCTTTCTTGCTTAATTTTGAACATGGTTGATGTATGAACCAACAATTTTACACTATTATTTTATTAAATTGTATTAAGTATGTCCGCTAGAATTATTGAAGCAAATTACCATAATTGGGGATATATGACTTAACTTATATTCATTTTTGCACAGATGGTGCTTCCCCAACATTGATGACAGTTCTACAGATGATTATGACGGTCTAATGATGGCAGCTGGAAAATCTGGAATCTGTAAGATGTTGGAACCTTTTAAACCTCCACCAACCAAGAAATCTCGGAAGGAGCGGAACCGAGGAAAATTACCTGGAGCAACCAGTGCAGCTGAGGTTATGGAACAAGAAATATGGAAAGAGTTCCCTGAAGACCTTTTCGAAGCTGTCATTGCAAGACTTCCTGTTGCCACATTTTTCCGCTTCCGCTCTGTTTGCCGAAAATGGAATTCCTTGCTGACTTCTCAAAGTTTCTCTCAGCATTGTGCCCAAGTCCCACAAGCCATCCCCTGGTTTTACACCATCACTCATGAAAATGTGAAATCTGGTGCCATGTATGATCCTTCCTTGAAGAAATGGCACCATCCGACCATTTCTTCACTGCCCACAAAGATGATAATCTTACCAGTTGCTTCAGCAGGGGGTTTGGTGTGCTTTCTTGACATTGGTCATAGGAACTTCTATGTATGCAACCCTCTCACTCAATCTTTCAAAGAGTTGCCTGCTAGGTCAGTCAAGGTCTGGTCCCGCGTTGCCGTGGGCATGACTCTCAATGAAAATTCAGCAAGTGGTGGCTACAAGATCCTATGGGTAGGGTGTGATGGAGAGTATGAAGTTTATGACTCTCTGAAGAACTTATGGACACGACCTGGAAGCATGCCGTCAAATATGAAACTGCCACTATCACTGAACTTCCGGTCACAAGCAGTTTCAATTGACAGCACACTCTATTTCATGCGGTCTGATCCTGAAGGGATAGTGTCCTACGATGTGGTTACTGGGATATGGAAGCAGTTCATAATCCCAGCTCCACTGCATTTGAGCGACCACACACTTGCAGAGTGTGGGGGACGGATCATGCTTGTGGGATTGCTGACCAAAAATGCCGCTACATGCGTGTGCATATGGGAGCTACAGAAGATGACTCTCTTGTGGAAGGAGGTTGACAGAATGCCAAACATATGGTGCTTAGACTTTTATGGGAAGCACGTTAGGATGACTTGCTTGGGCAACAAAGGTTTGCTCATGTTGTCACTGAGATCGAGACAAATGAACCGTCTTGTTACGTACAATGTGATGAACAGGGAATGGTTAAAGGTTCCTGGATGCATGGTGCCCCGTGGGAGGAAGCGGCAATGGATAGCTTGCGGTACCGCCTTTCACCCATGCCTGACTGCAACGGCCTAAATTAGTTTTTTTACTTTCAGTTTTCCGGCAGCAATGGCCTGTTCGTGATGGGTTTTTTTCCATCTGGTATCCGTTTAACGCAACCTCTTGCTGCCGGTTTCGTCTTCAGCCCAAATTTCTGTTATAATGAAGTTACTTATACCATGGGATGTATGGTGATCGGTCTTTTTCTTTTTGATGTACAAACTTGTGGATGAATAACTTTTAATTTAAGAACACTCGAAATTTAGAAGTTTATTTCTTTATTGTTAAACTAATCAATCGTAAGACTCGTTGCGTAGCAGGTTTAGGAAAAGAAATTGAGCATTTGAATTTTGACAGTTCAGAGAGTCAAAAGAAAAGGAGAACTCAGTCAATTCTCTGCTTAAAATTGGTACGTCGACGACAAATAATTATTGAAAAAGAAATTGATAGCCTGACCGATTTCACCTTTTGCACTGGTTGACTGGGCTGAAAGTTTATGTAAAACCCAAGTGGGTGCACCACTCAAGATAAAACACGTGGCAAAGAAATCACGTGTGGCATCCACATGTCTTATCTTGAGTGACCGGATGGATGAACCATTCAACAGTATATCCATACACTGAAGTTTTTCTCGGAAACCAGATATCTCAATTCATCCATTCTACTTGAGTTTCAAAGCATCCAATTTCAACAAAATTGAATGTCAATTATTCTATCCACATAAGAAACAAAGAGAATGAAAATTATAATTGATCAAACGGGACAGGAGTCTTTATTATTATAAAAACGGAGTTCTTCACAGTACAGAGTAAACCATTAGTCTCGTAAATGTATCATCAAATTTCCTAAACACTAAACAGGAAAAAGCTCAAATGACATAATAACAGGAAGTTAACATCTGCTGCTGGCTGCCATTTCTCAGTATATCAGTGAATTACTTATGCCATCCCTCCGCTGGTTGCCGTCCTGATGATCTGGAAAAGAGCTGTCACGAAAGATAATAAAAATCGCGATCAGTAATTGTGGCAGGAGCCAGGTAACTCGGAGGAAAAAACATCAGAGTATCCTTTGATTGTTCAGGAATACAAAAAATGTGAATGAGATATCTTTCATTTGAGCTCCAGATATATAGAAAACTCTACTAACGGAAATTTTAGTATAAAAGTGATGATATGTTTCAAATTCAAATCACAATGCAGACTCTAGAACCCAATCAAAAGTTCATATAACCCGAATATTCGATAAGGTCATTTAATTGCCTTAAGGAAATTTGATGCTAAGCTAAACCTCCCCACAAGTAGTTCAATGAACGAACAAGTCTTGCATATGTAAAATATGAAAAACACTACTTTGAACTATTCAATTGCTTAAAAAAAAAAACGAGATATGCAAGGAAAAGAAGGTAAATGTTACGAGGAAGAAACTTACATGATCCAATGACAACAAATACGAAGAAGCCAAGCAAAACAGGGCCAACAGGATAGTCCTTGCCCTTTTTGACGGTGGTTTCGGGCACAGCACCTCTCTTCAAAATGTTCTTCTCAAACTTGTCCACCTTCCTAACTGCAAGACGCTTTGAAGTTGTCTGCACAACACAACAACAACGATTCAATCAAACAAAGATATTCGGATGAAATTACAAAATAAGAATTGAAAGCTGAATTTTTAATTTTTTTCAATACACATCAAATCCTCTTTTTGAAAGCTGAATTTCACAGACTAATTCAATTTAAACAAACATTTTCATGCATATAGATATTCATGAATCACGATACGGTATCTACACTATAAATCCATGAACATCAAAACATGTTCGTCACCGATCATCATCATAATTTTTCTTTTCTAACTCCGACAAGATCATAATAATTATTAACAAATAATTAAATATAACAAGCAAATAATATATTCACATATAATTATAGTAATATCAGCCTCCAGATTGGAACTACACCGCCAAGATCAACAAAATTTGCTCACAGAAACTAGAAAATTCAACAAAATCACCGCCAAATAACTCAATATATATAATACAAACAAAATTTAATTTGCTAAATAAACATGCAATTACAATTTGTGTGAAACAATTACAATCGATCTACAAACCCTAACGAATCCTTCAAAACAAAAACAAAATTTCACAACAGATCCAGGTCGAACCGGTGACCAAATACCACATCTACAAAAAAAGAAAAATCAACAGAGAAACGAAACGGAAAATTACCATTATTACAGGAAGATCCGGTTGCCGGAAACGAAGGTGGTGGCAATAAAAAAGAAAAAGCGAAGAAAGAAAGAAGTCTCTCTCTGTTAACCGACTCTTCCGGCGACTTCGATCTCTCTCTCTCGATCGACTTTTATTTATTTCGAGTCACTCTCCTTCAATTACGCGTGAATATATATACTAGTATACTACTAGTAAATATAGATCGTCTCTCCGGAAGGGACGTCACAGCTCTCGTTGTGATTGGACGCGACACGTCAGTACGGAACACGCGTCGTGGTATTATTGGTGTGGTCGGTCCACGTAAGACTTTTTAGTGAGGTACAGGTTTGGGGTCAACGTGGCAATATGTTTGAAATCTTTATCCAAATTTATGCGAACGTGTGAAGTTGTGAGGAAGTGTAATTGACGCGTTTGAAACAAAATAAAATTACACGTTTGGACAACTATTTATTTATTTTTATATACAACAACTGGACCTGGACTACAGCTCCACAAGCGGGGAGAGAGAGAGTACCCAAAATTTGTGGGACAACACCCACTCTTGGGATTAATGGCCAAGGTGGACAAATAATATAAATATATACATGTGCACATTGGACGTTGAACCGTAGTGGTAGAGGCTCCAGGGGAGAGTACGACCACATTGGCAAGAGGCCCAAGTGTTTATTCATTTTTTATTTTTTTTTCAAGTATTACAATAATATAATAAACGGTCAGATAGGGCATAAGGGTCCTTCGGGGACATAGATTAGGGTTATGGAAGTAAAAAATTTGGAATTTTAGAAAAGGGACTCCATTTGAACCTATATCAAATCAAATTTAAAGCATGATGAATTCGTTATCAATTTAATATACACTTAGAGCTAATACAATTGAATTATCTGTAAAAAAAAAATAACTATTAAATAAATAAAATATTTTAGAAAAGTTACATACATAGTCATAGTCATAGCCTATAGGGTTAAATTCTTACCTCCAAGCAAATGAAGTGTTCAAATCTAGAATTGGTTGTAATTTAATTTAAAAGATTTTATTACTCTAAGAGAGAGAGTATATTCAATTCAGATTTGTAAATAGACTATCAAAGTCTAGGGTATTCAATTCAGATTTGTAAAGATTTTATTAAAATCTAAGTAAATCAGGTATATTTAATTCAAAAATCCAAACAAATCTAGGTGTATTCAATTCAGAAATCCAAACAAATCTAGGTGTATTGATATTGAGTAATGCTAAACGTTCCAATTTTTTTATTTTTTTTTTCTAAATGATGTGGTATGTGAGGTGTCAGCATCTTATAAATCATGAAATTATGTGTTGAATGATATGATGTTGACACCTCACGTGCCACATTATTTGAGACAGAATTTGGGAAAAAAATTTGGGACGTCTAACATTACTCATTGAAATTAACAATAAAAATCCAACAATTGACCTTGATAATTAATATATATATATATAGAGAGAGAGAGAGAGAGTAATGCTACATTGCCCAAATGATGTGGCAACAATGTAGACCATTCATTTAAATCATGCAAATATAATACAATTTAAATGAATGATCTATATTATTACCACATCATTTGGGCACCAGATTTGGGCACTAAATTTGAACAATGTAGCATTACTCATATATAAAATAGTTCGCAATGCCCCAAATCCACTGCAAATAAAAAAAAAATTATAATATCAAATTTTTATTAATGTGATTAATATAAACAAAAGTCTTATATTATATAATTTTTATTTTATTTTATTTTATTGAAAAATGACATTTTTGTTGGTATGGAGGATTTATACCAACAAACTCTATAGTGAATTCTAACAAAATCTATGGAATTTGTGGAATCCATTACTTAAAAAGTTAAAACAAATCCAGTAAACTCCAATGAACTCTAGATTGAATACATCCATAATTTAATTATTAAAAAAAATTGGAAAAGGTCAAAATAACAGTTCAAGAATTAAATTAAATAAATTAATCGTGCATTAAGGGTAACGTTATTTGCAACTCTCAAAGTCTCAAATACAACCTGAAGCATCTCTCATTATTAAACCAATAACAACTCCTTCATTCATTCGTTGACGCGGTTATGGTTTTGGTGTGGTGGGTGGCCGGCACAATTGAATTCACATGCCTCCATTAATTTACAATTTTGGAGAACAGTTCATGATCATGCAATTTTACTCGTTCAAAATTGTTTAACGCCAATTGAGTGAAAAGTATATCAAAGACTTGATGAAATCAACCATTACAAGTACGACTTCGAAATACAAATTTCAAAGAGGGGTCTCCACATAATTTGACATTTAATAGGCAAATGTGAGACTTGGATAGTCCGATCCCTATTACTGAGGTGAAGAGAAAAGTATACGACCACTTTACTAAGTGTTAAAAATAAGATTAAACTGTGAATTATAAACTATGTTACAACAATTAAGAAGAATTTTTTGGGATAAAAGTAGCATTACTATTCACTACCAGTCAGCCATATCTCAGTCAACTTCACTGGGTTTGTTTCTAAGTTACTGTTTTCAACATCTCAACTTAAGCCTCTACCAAAAACATCTGTTTCTTTGCCCAGTCGGGAATTTTTAAAGATCATATGCAAGATCAAATGGTTCCCATATCAAAAGTGAGTCACTCATATTATGTATATGAGCGAAAACATGACCTGGAAACGCTGCTTACTGTACGTAGAGATGCGTTTGGACTCACGTAAATGGGACTTGAATC
Organism: Acer campestre; assembly: GCA_954870605.1. Classification (NCBI taxonomy): domain Eukaryota; kingdom Viridiplantae; phylum Streptophyta; class Magnoliopsida; order Sapindales; family Sapindaceae; genus Acer; species Acer campestre. Next base: position 31,975,547 of record OX940806.1, read on the forward strand.
TGAGAAGCTCAAGACCTTGAAAATGAGCCATGACTGCAAAACACAAATAGAGTTTTGGAACCCAACTATCTACCTAATGACATGCAGAGTCATTGTGAATTTGTCCCATTTTGCGTTGCTGGCAACAACTGGGATCTTGATACTGAAGTATCCACGACCCAAAAACGAATCCGTGAATGTTTGCATGAAACCTAGAATGGATAATATGTACTTGGTGGACCTCAAATGTATGGACGTTATAAAACAAAACAATAAATAAAATTGAACTACAGCACAAATGCACAACATAGGAAAAAATAGAAAAGCGTCATTGCAAATCATATACTTTATAGTAATGTGCTATTGGTCCATAACATCATTCAATTCTAAAATAAGATCAAATCATGGTCTACCCTATTATTTGATCTATGATCAGAAGTAATAACAGTACAGCTCTACAAACATGGATGGAAAGAACATGCAATTCTGTAAAAGTAATATGTAAGAAAATGAAAAAGATAAACCAATGTTAAATAACACAGAGAGAGAGAGAGAGTTGCAGCTCACTAGTGAGCAAGCCCATGTATTGACAACAAAATGATATTCTTCAAAGAAAGCTCTTGGATTCAATATAAATGATCCTCACCCGCCAGACCCTTGAATATGGTGTTCCATTTTGCATGAATAGATTGTAGAGAGCGCTTCAGCATTTTAGCTGCATGAATTCTCTGAAACCATGTGAATTCACCTTGGTAAATATCTTCGAGTTGCAGAGATAGATCCCGGGTCACTTCATGTAAACTGCAATTTACCATTAGGCAGATTTGGATGCTCCAAAGCAATAATTCAATTTCCAATGTAACAAAGTCGATAAACTCCAAATCATATCAGACAAAAAAAAAAAATGAACTCAACTAACTGGTTGTTCATCAGAGTTCTCCACTTTCCCGCTTCTGTCAGTTTCTTCACTATCTTCTACAATATCTACTTCCTCAGAATTACCTGCCCCTACTTCCCTATCCTTTTCCGATTTTTCTGTTGTCTCTTCTTTGATAGATTTCTCCGCACTCTCCTCTATATTTACTTCCTCAACTTTTTCCTCATTGTCCATTACTTCTTCTTCGTTAACATCAATTATTACCTGGAGAAGTTCTACAGGAGTAGCTGCTGGGTCTAGCTCCCTGCAACCCTTTGGAGCATTTGGAGCCTCTTGACCCGTAAGCAAATATGAAGGTACATGATGGGAGAACCGAAAAATCTCTCCCTTAGGAATCTTCCTGACTTCTTTGGGGTCCAAGTGCCGATGAAACACTGTCTTAAAACCAGCAACCTTGACCAGGGGAGTAACAGTCACACCGAGTTCTTCATCAAAGTCTTCAAGTACTTCCACCATGTCATACTTGTGGATAACTTCATCCGCAGTCAGCTCATTCCAGTCAGGGGACCAATTCCTATAGACAGCCCACACCTCGCCCATTCTGGGAAATATACGAATGGCACCACGCTGTCCTTTTGTCCAACGAACTTTGTGCGAGAAGGAATTGAGAGAGTTGGTGGTCTCATGTTTGCCTACTCTGAAATCACCACAAGTTTTCGTGAAACCAGAACCCACCCAGTTAAGCGGGGCCAGTTCAGAGTTAGTTCTTGAATTAAGCCAACTTATGCGCATCTTGAATGGATCCAAAGAAATCACACTGTGAATCAAGGCATAATATCTAGGCATTCCATCGTCAGCGTCATATGCAGCCCACACCTGGTTATCTCCAAAAGACCTTTCACTTCGATCCCTGTCAAAATCGTGAAAATCTGGATCTGGGACATTTATGGACAATGTTTCCACAGTTTCTTCTTTTGCACTGGCACAAGAATTACCAGGGAAAGACTTGATACCTAGGACTCCATTTTTCTCATCCACGATTTCACTAGATCTGGTTGGATCAGGAGTTCCATTGTTAACAGAATGTTTTTCTCCTTTCCCATTAGCTTTTTCAGTCCCGTTGCCTTCCTCTTTGAATGAAGTTCTAGCTGCAGTACCCGACTTCCAGTCATTGAACTTTTTGAAAAGTTCTGTTTTAGCCTTCTGCATCAGCAGATTTTGAATATTGGGCTGGGATACTTCCTTTGTGTTGTTGGGTCTAGTAATTCCATTGACCCTAATTGTTTGATTACCTTGTAATCCAGAAATATTAGCTGCACCAGCTCCTCCATTTCCCAAACCCATTTGATTAGTAATATTACTTCCACAGTTGCCAGCACTAACATCCTCTATGCCTTTTCTTCTCTTTGCAGAACTGGAGTACCCAGTAGCAACACCACTCGACCTTTTAGAGACATTATTATGCTTTCTCCGAATGGCCTCCTCTCTTTTAGTAAATGCCTGTGCCTCTCCACGCTCTCTCTTCACTTTCTCATATGCCTGTTGAACAACACTAGCAGCTTTGGCAGCAGCAGAAGGGTCTCCTGTCTTAGAGAATGGATTCCACTGGAAGTTGGATTGGCTGTGGGAATCGGTATTACTAAATCCCCCTGCTCCGGCATTGGGGGCTGTAACATTATTCCTTCCAGAATTACCTGTGTTTTTATTACCAGCTTGATAATTTGAGTTCTGGGGGCGCTGCTGTGAAAAGTTCCATGGGGATTTAGAACTATTTGAAGGAGGTGGAGCTGTTTCAACGGCCAAAAACGGCTCATGACAATTGGGGCATAGGAGATTATGATTCAGATAAACTCTGAGATACTCGTATTGCATCTTGCATCGATGGCACACAGTCCAGAAGGTATTGGGTTTGGGCTTATGAGATGAAGCAGCATTCGAAGAGTGACCTGCTCGAGGCGTACTCTTTGAAGCCTTTGAACTTGGTTTGGAGAAATTGTAAAAGCCATTTGTCCCTGGTGACGCCGACGTACCCCCACTTGCAGCTGAAACCTTTTGAAATACTTTTCCATTCCTTTTTTGATCATATGCTCCCCTCCTAGCCTTGTCAGACAACAAGCTCCATGCCTCGGAAATGAACTTAAACGCTCCTTCTGCTCCTATAGACTTATTCTTATCGGGATGAAGCATGAGTGCCAGCTTCCTATACTGTTTTCTCACCGTTTCATCATCAGCTTGCGGATTTACACCAAGTATCCCATACCAATCTGACTCCCCATTTACTTTGTTCTCTGCAGAAATATATACATCCAGTGTCGCCAACATCTGAGGAATACCTTCAAGTCCAGGATACAAATTCTGGGCCTTCATTGCAAATTTCTTTGATCCCGCAATGTCCTTTGCAGTAAACTTCTTCTCAGCGATCTCTTTTGCCCTGGTGGCCTCATCTTTATTGCACTCCATTTCCCTTCCAGATCTTCTTCAGTCTTCACTGTATCCTCAGTCTGTTGATAGAGACTAAGGCCACCAGCAAAATCTAAGTCGCCCCAGTACTCAACTATATGAATTAAGCAATTTTTTTTCACATCAAAAACCCGAATTCATAACAGACAAGTGTATAAACAATACAAATGAGGAACCACACAAACAGGGATATTCTACCAAAACATTTCGTATCAAATTGAGAAGAACAAGACGTTACACAACCACAGGCAACAACTTAAATAACAAAATCACTCCAGGAATTCACCATTTAAACCATCATTTACATAATACAATCGGGTCACCATAAATTTCATTGAATCATTAACAAAATTTTCCAAATGGAACCCTAGTCCCATCCAAGGATGAAAATATCCATATCAACAGATATCGGTACTACAATTTGGTGGAAATATCGATGGACATATCGATATCGACGGACATTGATGTAAAGTTTACGGAAAGTATGGAAATTTGGCTTAAAACGTTTTAATTTTTTAATGAAATTTTAAAAATGTTAAAATAATCAATAATATAACAAAGAAAACACATATGTTTCAAATGCATATAATATCAAACAATTATATGGTATATACATGAATATAAAGCACACAAGCAGTATAACATTCAAAATCTTCCATTAAAGAAATATATTACATCAAATTAAAAAATATACATATATAATTTAGGAAATATCATCAATTTTTCACTTTATATTAACGGAAATCGCTGATATTTACGGATATTTCCAAGATAATTTTGCAGAAAAGATATTTCACCTCGTACTCTTAAATTCTAGAAATATCGACGGATATATCGCGGAAAATGTGAATATTTTTAAAATTTAAACTATGGTTCCATAAACAATTTCGGTTCACTGAACCTCATAAATGACCAACTGAGCTGGTAATTACTAATTTACTATACAAAACAATAGACACACAGACGAGATCATACAAATGAAAATAATAGAAATCAAAATACGACTATCATTTACAGATCTACGTACATAAAATAAATAAATCAATCAATCCCTACTAAAACAATCACAAATAGCCCATCAAAGATATTATTGGCACTACGAAACGGACCCCATAATCTATGATCAGTTTACGAATAGCAATTAAATAATAAGAATTTTCATTTTTCAAGCAGAACCCAGATTGAGTGAAGAGTCAAATTACCTGAATTTGAAGAGACAGTATTGGTTTGAAGGAAAATTTGAATCACAGAGACGCCACCACAAGAGAGACCTGCACGAATTTTTTTTCTTTTTGTGCCCCTCTTTTCTCTCCCAAATCAAAAAAAATCCCCCAAAACTGGACTTTTTGTCAAAACGCCATAACCTAGAGACAGACCTCTCTCAATTAACAAAATCAAACAAAACAATAATAAAATATAGGTGGGGGTATACACTTTTTGATTTTTCGAATGTATTTTCACTATTTTGTTGTGTGTTAACCCTAACTCAACCCCCCCTATTTTATATTTCATTTGTTGGAGAATCTTAACCATGGTTAATTAGTGGGTTTTTTTTTTTTTTTAAACATAATAAATATTTTTTGTCAATTTTTTTTATATATAAAAAGATTCTTAATATTCAATAATTTGCTAATTGTTTCTCTTTTTAATTCTTTTATACAAAAAAAAATTGAATAATTAAAGCTAAAGTTGGGTCCACATAAACTAGAGGTAACTATAAATTGTGGTTTTTTGACCTATAGCCTACACACAATTTAACTGTGGTTACCTAGACAACTTAACCATGGTTAAGTATTCAATTAACTATGGTTAGATATTAAATTAACCATGGTTAGATTTAAATTAACCATGGTTAAGTATACAAGTAACTATAGTTAAGTATATTACTAACTAGAGTAGAGTGTATAACCATTTTCTTCATATTTAATCCAACTTCTATGTATTTTATGATTCAATATAAAATGCTAATAATAAAATAGTGGGTAACTTTGATTTTTAATTCAAGTCCCTTTCCTTAAAAAACCTCAAATTTATATAATAGTGTAATACTTAAAAAAAAAAAAAAAAAATCGATCTTTCAAAAAAGTATAGGTTAAAGTTATTAAAATTAAACTAATTTTGGACATATTATCATATAAACACTAAGATTACGCACTTTTTCCGATACTCCATATTTAATTAAACACTATTCTTTCTAAATTGCATCACAAAGTTTCTCATGTGATTAGATTAGTGACTATGTAGCCATAAATATAATAACCACACCTGTCAATAAATGTTGAGCTCCAAAGTTCAAATCTCTTCTTCATGTAACTTTTAAATTACCACGTGATTCATCGATCATCTCTTAATCCACGTGATAATATATGGTTGTTACGATGTAATTTCATTTTTGTATTGATAGTAGTAACATGTAATGGGGCAATATTTGGACCACATGAAAATAATACAAGCACAAGTCTAGTTTTGTGAGGTGGGGTGTTTCTATTTTCATTTTTTGTGGTTCAACAACAAAATTAAATAAAGATGTTAAGGGGTTTATCTGCAAATTTGTACGACTAGTAAACTCGAAGTGGGCTGCTGGACTTTCAAAAGTGGGCTCAACCCATTGACACTGCAAATTCTACATAATTGGGAACTCTAATTTGAGTGAGAGTTCGATATATATTTTTTGATATCTCATACAGAGTGCGGCGATTCGAATATGAGATCAGTACTTTTATCATTAAACCACATTAAATGGTGACACTTCAATACTATTAATAATGTATGTTTAGACTTTGGAGTAATTTTTTTTTTTTTAAATTTTTTTTTTAACAACCAATCATAAATTTTGAAAAACTTTAGGCAAAGTTTAGAAATAAATCGAGCACTAGTTTTGCTGAAAATCTTTTGATGTGTTCTCTTCATAGATTGCTTAAAACTTGGAAATTTTGTTCAAAATAGCCCAAATCTGTTATTTCCAGAGCCCAGGTCTATTCTTCATGATTCTTCTGCATTCTTCTACATTTTTCTACTTTTTTTTTTTATTATTCAAATCAGCTGTTTAAAAATAGTCTCACTTTGGTCACCAACCAAATTGAGAAACCATTTTTGAACAGCTAATTTGAGTCCCGTTTTTGTATGGGTAATAAGTTGGCTATTGGTTGGAGTCCCTTTTTTGTGTGGGTAATAAGTTGGTTGTTGGTTGTTGGTTGGTTGAGAATCAGTATTGAGATTTCAAAGACCCATGATCAAGTTGATTACAAGTTATAACTCTTAGGGCGTTTTTCCTGATTGAGAATCCTAACAAAAGAAAGGGAAATTAATTCTTTATTTATGATTACAATGTTTACTAAAAACGGTTGAGAATCACGTTATGTGAATTCCACACACAAATCGAGAATTAATAAGTTCCTACCGTAAATGGATCTGAATTCTCTTCTTTCATACAAGAAATCAAGTTCCATTTCTAAAAAAACTTGATCCCCTTTAATTTTCATTTCCAATTAATAAACACGCTCTTATTTATTATTATTATTATTATTAAGTGGATAGATCTATCTATCCACTTAATTAGACCAGATATTTTTTTGAAGTTTTTTTGCCATTGATAGGATTCGAGCCGCTGACTTTTGAGTCATTTGTCTAAGCTTCAAGCTCGTCCATCTACCAACTGAGTTACGCCTTAGGGCAGCACGCCCTTATTTTGGAACATTAGTGATGTTGTATTTTGTAAGTGTGATTGTACTTTGGACAGCTAGTTGTGTTTCCCAAAACTTCATATATTAACAACATAATCCTTCAATGTTAATGAGGGGCTTTTGGTGAGAGAAATCATTATTTAAATTCTCTTTAGTCAATGTTTGGATGTATCATGTATGAATGTGTGTGTGTGTTTCTTTATATATTTTGCATTTCAAGGTCAACCAGCTGAGAGAGTTTTGGTTTTTTAATTCATGTGCTGTAGATGGTGCCTATTTCTCCACAGAGGCCCTTCAATTATTTAAAGCTTTAATTACTTTGGTTGTGACTTGTGACCCTTTGATTTTGGGACCCAGATTTGATGCACTCAAGGCCATTTTTTTTTTCCTTCCAAGTTTCAGGGAAAGTGGTGTGCTTTTCCTCAATTCTCTAGCTGAAATGTGCTCCAATGAGACAATTTTTGGGCTAGTTTTGAAGGGTCTAGTCTAGACACAGATAATAATGTTCTGTGCTGCTATGTAGCTTGTTGAAGAAACTCTAATCAAATTCAACAAATGTAGTAGTGACTAGTGAGTGATTTCAACACTTGTTTGATTCTTCACAGTTCTCAGTGGGTGGTCAGTTTCATATTCTCCAAACAGCTAAAGTGGTGGTGTTCTATCCTATGGTGCTGTTGTCAGCTGCTGTGCTATGAAGAAGACCAATAATTGCATTTGTGTGGGGGCACTTGATTTGCTAGTTGAGTTTCCAACTCTTTTCCAGATAAAAGCCCGACCCAGTTAAAGTTAACTTGAAACCCTTTTTTTATTTTTTTATTTTTTTATTTGTCTATTAACAAACATGACATTTGACAATAACAGAAGAACTACTGTTACTGTGTCTTGTGTTACTGTGCGTGTGTGTGTGTGTCCCAACAGTTGAAAATGCGAGTGGCTTGTCAATCTGACCAGTATGGAATCTCTAGAAGAAACCCAATAATGCTTTCTATTTGTTTTTTCTCATTTCATGCACTCCCCAATGTGCCTAATACTATCCTTTTTTGTTATTGATTATAAATTTATAATCACTTCAGTTCTTGTTTGATCAGAAATTGTTGGATTCTGAATTATAAAACTTTGTGTTGGTTTTGTGGATTTGGTTTTGGCATCCTTTGTGCTACCCTTTACACTGAGAAAACACGTTTGAGGCTTGATTAGTAAACTTTGTGGGAGCTCATTTTGAGGAGCAAACAATGTCCGTTTTGGGCCAATAATATATCGTTTGAACCATATCAATGAGCCCTACTAACATTTGCAATTTTCCCAGCAAAAAAAAAAAAGAGAGGCTGTTTTGACTTCTGTTTTTCAGCTATTTTCCTTTTTATGTAGTATTTTCGGACCGTTATATATTTTACTAGGAATTTCCGTTTCTTTTAGTTTGCTTATAATTTCTTTTTTAGTTTTTGGCAATAACTAGAATTTCCTTTTTTGGGTAAATTATGAAATTTCCGTGTTTTAGTCTATTTAGGAATCCCAATTCGGAAAAACTAGACCTTGGCATCTCCGACTTCGTTCCAATTCTAAGTCTCACTAACTCAATATTTGCCAAAATGGACCATCTGGGGTTTGATTTCTTCACCATCTAAAATCAGATCACTGTATGATCATTCCAGTCCAGGCATTTCTCAAGTTTGATGATGATGATGATCAAGTTTAAAGTGTCACAAACAACTATTTAAAGCCCTGTATATGATGTCACTGCTTGTTGTTGTTGTCATGAATTCATGAACTGATATATTGGTTGGTTTCCAATACTTGATGACCTGGATCTAGCTTGCTTGCAGCTTGTGTGGACCCTCAATGATTCTGTGTGGTCAAATTTTACTTTGTCCTACTCACAAGTCACGATTTTGAATCAAATTATTACATTTTCTTCAAAAAGTGGCTGGTTAGGCACTTTCAGTTGTTGAGGATTTTTACTGCACATCAACAAATCAACAAAGCACGAGATGGTTGCCTTGGTGGTCCAAGGCTTGAGATGGAAATCTTAAGTTCTTAGTTCTACTCTTGGCAGTTACATTGTGGCCAGCCATCAGGGCGCTAGCTCAACTGGTGGAAGGACGGACATGGGGCACGGGTAACTTCCAGATCAGCGGTTCAAATCCTACCCAGACAAAGGTGAGTTATGATTTACCTGCTTGCATCTTTGAGTGGCCGGAGGTGTGGGCAGATCCTATCTGTTATACTCCATAACATCTAACAAATAGACCGTCAGAACCAACAAGTTGGCTATGGGTGCGTGATGTGGCCGGAGGTGTGGGCCGATCCTATCTGTCATACTCTATAACATCCAACAAATAGACTGTCAGAACCAACAAGTTGGCTATAGGTGTGTCACGCAGTTGGAGAGGACAGGCGTATGGGTGTCTGGACGAAGTCCGGGATCCTTGATACAAAAAAAAAAAAAACACGAATTTTGATCCTCTACTGATCTGATCTTTTTCCTGACCTCATCTAATCTCACGACACATAAGCATTGCAATGAATGTATGGTTAATATGTGAGTTTTTCAAAATCACTTCATCAACAACCAATCACATACTTTAAAAAGGTCGGGAAAAATATCAGATCAATAGATGATCCAAATCCCAACAACACACTAGTGTATGATACTTTGATGTAAGTCAACGATGAAACTATTTGGTATTGAGAGTCAACAATCTGGCCTCAACATTTTTAGTGTTAATCACTAATAAAATGACCATTTTAGTGATAATCGTATTCGCTCATAAGAATCATCAAAGAACTATTACGTTCACATTTTATTTTATTTTATTAATGAACTTGAAAACTTGATTGCATGGTATTGTTTGATCTTTTATATATGCAAGCTTGATGATATCATCTCCCACTTAGTAGTGTTTTTTTTTTTTTAGGCTGAAAATGAATCAAATGATTGAAACAACCATTTTGCCCGAGGCTGCATATTGTTTGTGAGTTGTGACCAGCTTGGAGGACCCCAAAAAAAAAAAAAAAAAAAAAAAAACTTTTGAAAACAAAAGGCCACATCAGTTGATAATTGATATATATGGATTCATTTCATCTTCTCACAACAACAAAATGGCAATTATCAATTTAATCCCCAGTTTATAGAGAAATATCAATGTTTTAAGGGTTATTGGCCCAGTCCACCCCTGAACTTCTTTTTCTAGGCGTCAAACCTCATAAACTCTCATTAATTAACAAACAGTTTGGTTTATTGCCCTTTGAACGCTTGTTTGGGCAGTGGGTTATCTACAATCAGGATTTACCAATTAATGAGAGTTCAAGGGTTTTAACGCCTACAAAAAGTGTAGGGGTAAAATGTAAGCATGTGTAAAGTTTAGGGGGAAACTGGTGCTAATAACCCTTTTTTAACCCTTTTTTTTCATTTTTAGGACCTATGGTCCCTATACTCTCGTAATTACATCAATTTAGTCCTTCCGTTGGTCAATTAGATCCCTCTATTGGGTTGTTTTATTTATTTATTTATTATTATTATTATTATTATACACATGTATAGATATGTATCAAAAGTGACATGTGTTGTTTGGGCCACCCCCATAGAGTTTTAGTGGAAAACTTGCTTTATAATTTATCCATATATTTTTATATCCATTTCTTCAGTTTCAATCAGCATTTTTCATCTGCTAGAATAGAAAAATAATAAAAGAACCCAACTGGGCATTTGGAATTTCAAAGCCTGATCAATGAATCAGGTTCTCTTTCAAGTACTCTTCAGGATATGCATGCATGCATGCCTGGAGAAGTTACTGATAATTACAAGAATCTGAATATGAAATATATATATATATATATTATAGGATTAAAAATCAAAATTTTTGTTGGAACATTTTAGTGCTACTTTTTCCAGAGGAATAATCTCTCTTTGATAAAGTGCTGGGTAATGGTACTACAGAGTACTGGTCACATAGTTCTTCTTTCTTTCTTTTTTTTCTTTTTTTTCCTTTTTATTGTTTTTATTTTTTGTTTTTTTGTTTTTTGTTTTCTATAGATAGATATTTTGCCTGTCGATATCTAAGAGGGTTAACTTATAAGAATTCAAGATCTGAATTTTAACAAAATTACGACGTTTTAATGTCGACCCGTTAATGAGATTTCAAGTTTCGAGTTGGATTTTATTTATTTATTTATTTATTTGGTATTATTGGGCATTAGTGTCTTGTGAGTTGTGATTGATATGTGGATATTGCGGTATGAGTCATCTTTAAAAATGATAATGATAATAATAACTAGGCAGAAACAATAACAAAGAGGACCCAATTGTGTGATTTGATGGTGCATGCGGCGCTTAGTTAGGTTTAGGCAGCTTCAAATCATCACATTTTCCTAATCTCTTTTAAATATTATTATCGGACTAATTCATTTGCTAAATATTTATAAATCTATATTCGAATGATACGGTGATATGATATACGAGTTGTAATTAAATAATCATATTGTATTATGTCATGATTTACATGGTAATCATATTATTCTTATTATTTATACAAAATGTTTTGAAATTATTTTAATTCATCCTAACTATTTGATAGTGCAAGAATAGCTGCAAGGACAATGACCCCCGCTTGATTAAAAGAAAATTTGAAAAATTATCCACCCTTCCAATTGGATTGAATAAATTACAATCCGATCCAATCCGATCAAATCTTATAACATAATATGATCTGATCTGATCCGATCTAATCCAATTACATTTAGATCCAATCTTATCCGATCAAATCCAATAGATCAGATTCATATAAAATAATTCTTAATCAGTAATGTTACACATCTCACCTAAAATCTCATCTTCTTCATCTCATTATATGTGGCATGTGAGGTGTCAAATTATGAGTAGATACATATAGTAGGTGGGATAAAAGATGGGATAATTATTCATAAAATTATATAAAAGTTAAAACATTCATAAAATTAGCAAAATCAATAATTATTCACACCGTGCTTCAAATAAATTACTCAACTAATAATTAACATAAAAACAATATATAACTGTGCATTTTAAAGTTCAAAATATCTATCGATTTATAAACTTTAAACATAAGTTCTAAACACAAATATAAATAAAATCATCTAAAATTTTGAAATAAAACCTTTTATCGTAACAAAATTTAATAGTACCCATAATTTGGTCAATGTTTATACGTAAAAGATAAAATAAATTAACCCAGTATAAATTAAGCCTAATATATTAACATATTTGGTAGATTTTCATAAGAAAAATCCAAGATCCGATCCGATAGATTTTAAAATTTAGAATCAAATCCGATTAAATGTAATAAATTGGATTGGATTCTGCGCACCCCTAATATTTAATACGTGATGTCGTGATCTATAAAAAGGATCGTGTTATAAAAATGGTTTTCTACCGAAATACTCCAAAAATGTAACCTTCATTTCCTATAAATGCAGCTATTGGTAGGGCATTTTATAGATGTTGTTGGTTGCATTATTAAATTAAACTTAAAAAATTATTAAAGAAGAATAAAAGTTTGGCAAATTCTCACCATTCAATCACGTGAACACATCGCTATCTATATAACACATTACCACAAGTGATTAATGGAAGTGTTGGTCCACCATTGAATTGTTCTCATGAACAACAATTATTTATTCATTTCCATTATTTTAATCCCATCATCACTTATCAAATATCCATCCAACAGTCATTATGACGCCACATGTCCGACTGTAACAGTGTTTCGATAAAGAAAAACTTATATGGAACGGTCTCATGGTCATATAGTGATATCGAATTATTGATCCAATGAAATTGAGCTACATATGAAAGTGTTATGTTTCCAATGTAAAACACGTTAATGTGACTTAATTTCATTGGACAGTCGGACTACGTGGCAATGAGATCGGTCCATGCAAGTTTTCTGGTTTCGACGGCTGGGCAAGTATAATGCTGACATGGCATGCCAAAAACGAAGACAAAATCAAATCACATTTCGACACAATTAATGGTTTTTAAATTAGAAGTTACTTTGTTATGGCTTCTAGTTCTCAAAAAATTGAGACCACCTTCTCTCCACAGATTGCTGAAGCTGCAGCTATTCATAGGAGTCTCCAACTATATATTGACACAGGCTTAGCTCCTTGTGTAGTTGAGTCTGATGCTAAAGTTGTTGTTGATTGGATTAATGGTAAGAAAATTCTGGTTTCAGATATTGGTGCTTTAATTTATGATGTTCATAGTCTTTTGGTTCAAACTCGATGTAATTCAATTAGTTTTATCCCCAGATCGGCTAATAGGATAGCCCATTTATTAGCTAAAAACGACATCTCTTGTGTTGAAGATCTGTTTTGGCCGACACTAATTCTATTAAAACATTTCATGATTATTAATTGTTTTGATAACTTTCCAAGACCGTGATTCAACTACTTAGATTAACATTTTCTTATTGATTGGCATTACATTGAAACGCAATATTTTAAACACATGGATTTTATATAAGGATAATGCTTGGGTGCTAATTGGTAAACATCTTAAATACCAACCCATCAATTGAAATGTAGCACACGATCCAATTTATGAAGAATGCAAGTAGATAAATGTAAAAAGTAAAAGAAAAAAGCCATGTGTTACACTTCAATTGGTGGGTCAGTATTTTGGGTGCTGACAAGTATTATTGTTTACATAATTATTGATCGATAGTCTTTCTACTATCAGTTCACCATGATATAAAATATATCAGTACAAAGAATGTAGACCATAAATTATAGAGAAGTTTTGACAAGAGCATACACTTTGAGTTAAAATATGTAAATCTAATGGTCCACATTCTTCGTTATGATATATATTTTATATTATGATGAATTGACAATAAAAAAACTGTATCGATCGATTCATAATATTATCAGATCTTTATAATTCCACAACCCTTAAAAAGAAACATACTCTAAATGCAATTTCAACTATTAAACGTGTAAGAATTCAAACGACTAAATAGCCCCAAAGTTGCCAACAAGGGTGTAGCTCATCTAGTAGATGAAAGAGCTTAGAGTTTTGGCAAATGACTCTCCGGTCGGTGGCTTGAATCCTACCAATGACGAAAACTTTCAAAAAAATATCTAGTCCTGAATTAATTGATTTAAAAAAAAATGAGAATAATAATATTATTCGAAATTTTTTTTAAAAATAGATTCTTGGTTAATTTGGGACACTTTAAAAGCTTTTAATATTCTATCGAGCAAAGTTGTGGTGGGTGGTGGAATGCCGTAATCTCTGACGATTGGTTTGTTTTGAATTTTTTGATAATGAAAGTTTTCTTGTAAAATGACCTAACTTGTGTGTTTTGTTTATCTAATTCAATTATTATATTACTGACATTGACATTTGTTTTCAAATGTTTGTGTTTAAAAAGTAGTTTCAAGTTTTAAAGAATTCTCTCCGTTGCTTATTTCTCTCGGTCCAATAATTAACATTGGAAATTAGTTGTTTTAAAATTTCAAATCACACACTTTTTAAGTAGTTTAAATTGTTTTTTAAATCGTTAAATATTAGCTTTAGGTGGATACATTTCAACATGTTTGTTTATTCCTATAAGAATTGGTTAAAATAATAATTATCTTATGTGTCGGTGTTCGTTGGATTTGTATAAATTCATACTTAAATAATATATTAATTCGAGATTTATATAGTAATTATAACCCACACGTCATATCATTGAAGTATGGATCCGAATAAATAATTTGATCGATTTGTTTTCCTTTTATGTTGTTTTAGGTTGAATGACACATAAAAATAGTTTGAGATTTTAAGTTTTTTTTTCTTTCACAAATTTAGAAACAATTTCTAATAAAATTTGAGAAGAGGTTTATATATTAATCAAAATAGATTTGAGTTTCCTAAAATTACCAAACGTTTTGTCTCTTTTATTTGTCAAGAAGAAGAAAAAATCTATAGCCAACCAATCCTTGCAATGTCTTTTCCTGATCTGTATTGCATGATGGGATTGGCATCTTCAAAGATTCTCCCTAATTTTTGGAGGAAAATAAAAAACACCAGTGTAGAGCCATTTATTGATATGGTTGGATCAGTATACCCACATAAGGAAATATTTATATTATTTGTCAGATCTATCTTTGATAATTTTAGTACTTGGGAGGTACCAATATATAAAGAAGTATCATTAAATATATAAGATATTTTTACAATATCGATTATGATTCTGATATTTATATCGATTTTCTCATTAGATTTTAATTGAGTTTGAGTTATAAGTAGTTGTTTTTTATTGAAGTTCGAATGATTGTTAGGGTGTGATCTGGGCTGATTGCACCGTATAGTGGATCCGTCCCACCCGAAAACCGGATGGTGTAAACCAAAAAAAAAGTTCGAATGATTGTGTAAGAATTTTAAGACAATTTTTTGAAGTTTAGATTTTTGTTAAAATGTAGAATAATGAGTATTAAATATTTACATATGTTGCATGTGACCTAACTAACAGCCGAAAGAAAAAAAAAAAAAAAAAAAACAAGACCAGCCACCATAATTTTGGGAAATTATTTTTCCCTTTTTTCGAAGCATTACTTTATAAATAAATATATTCCTTTTTAAAAAATTATAATTTTTCTTGTATTTTTTCATCTTGGATCCTATTATACTGTATATTGAATGCAAATCGAGAGAGGTACTACTGTACTAAACATTTATTGAAAAGAACTTATTTATTTTGTACAAAAGGTAATTTTGATTAATTGGTTTGATTTTTTTTTTCCTAATAAAGAATAAATAAATATATAAAGACGAGGCTGGCCATATTTATATGGTTAAGGTTGAGAGTTCGAGTCGTATCCTCTTATCTAAACTTATAATTAATTGTAATAGCTAAAAAAAAAATAACACGTTCCCTTTTCAGCATAGATGATATATACATTCTCTTAACATTAGTGGTGGAGGTTTAAATATTATTTTACATGTTTTAAAAACATGTATAAATAGTTTTATTACAGAGAGTGTAAATCTTGTATGAGACTGTCAAAATGTGATTGCACTATTTATTTTAGGAACATAAAAATAAATTATGTCTCGTAAAATTAAATATCTCTTGAGTCCTGATTGATTTGATGTTAAAATTAAAAATTAAAAATAAATAAAATAAAATAAAAAGATGAGATGATTTATAAGTACATTTTTGTAGGACTATGGCCTATGCGGCTATGCCGACCAAGTCTATATTAACATCACATTGCACATTGCAGACATTGTCAAAACATGAACCTCCTAATTTTCTATATATTTTTTAAATTTTTTTTGACTTTGTTAATTACTTAATTTAGTGAAATTTTATTTGTTTATATAGCTGTAAACAGATTTTCAATTAAAGAACCTGTTCCAACAATTTTTGTTTAGAAAGTTAATTGTCATTATCAGACAAGACAAAACTTGATAAAGACTTTAATTACATGTCATTTGTTCATTAATTTAACAATTTTTTTTCCAAAAAAAACATTATTTAATTTTTTAACATGTTTTAATTCCATATTTAAATATGTTTGACACTGTAGTTTTCCTGTCGAATTGTTTTAAAATTTTCTCTTTTATTAGAATTTGAGTGGCACACTCAAATTTTATAATTATTTATTTACTAGTCAATAAAAAACAACTTTGTACTACTTCTGCCTAACATGGTTCGTATATCAACGACAAGCCAAAATTCTTTTTTATTTTTAATTCAAACAAAAAAAAAAAGCATAAAAAAAATTCTCGAATTTTGGTCTGTCTCACAAATTCTTGTCGATAATTGCAAAGTCAATATAGATTTTTTGTTTCAATATATAATTTAATCTCAATAGTTCTAGAATATATATAGAGAGAATATTTCTTTAATCCGAGTTTACTGATTATCACATACCATAAATAATCAATTGAATTTGTTAAAAAAAAATAAAAATGCAAGATCGACATAACTAGAAAATTATTTATATATATATATAGTGCATTTGATGTTATTTAAATAAGGTTTCTTCAACTGGAATTTGGATCGATCGTTTTTTTTATTTGTACGTATTTGACATGAACTTTTAAGCATATATCATATATGTCATGGCCTCCATGAAATTAAGAAGGTTGCATCCATATGATGCCATTTCATGACATTAAGGTATTTTATGAGTAGATTTTATTAATTAATGATTCAATTAGAAAATCTCTTTTAAAGTTTCATATATTATTATCATAAACAGTATCCTTGAAATACAAATAATTTTGACAAAATTCACAAAAAAAAAAAAAAAAAAAAAAACACTTATCAATTCAAATAATATAACAAATAAATTGCAATTATCATGTAATAATATGATAAATAATAATATATCGATTATAAATCACTTATCATATTATTTTTAATAAATCTTAAAAAGAAATCGAGATAATTAGTTTTACTCTTATACATGTCCAATATCCAAAGTTCACAATAAATTTATTTGATGTATTGCATCACGTAAGTTCGTGACATTGATAGAGACCAATCGCCTATGTTAATTATTTTTATTGTACATTTGTACCAAACTTTATGCTTAGGTTTTATAAGGAACTTCGAGAAACGACCACTACATTTATAATTTTGCAAGATAGAGATCATTTATTGAAGTCAGTCAATTAGTTGGTTTTGTTACTGCCACTTAAATATGATATTAATGCAAGAATAATGCTGCATTTCTAACAGCTTTAGTGCATATTCGCTAAGGAAAATATTAATACCAAACCAATTTTAGAATTTTTAGGGCACCAATTTAAAAAATTATTAAAATTTTAATAATTTTAATAGAAAAATATAAATAATAAAAATTATTAAGATAAATATTGTAAGGCTATGGCCCCCACCCAACAAAGTGATTTCACCATCACCCACGATTCATATAAACAAATTTAAATTACACAAATTTCATAATCGGTAATTTGATATGACTTTAAAACTCAAGTAGCCCCTATAATTAGAGTCTGTATTGTATATTAAGTCGGAGATTCCACTTAGGAATTCCATTATAAACGATACTTATAGCGGTTGATCAGAAATTTTTCAGAAATAAGATTCCAAATGTGTAAGTGTAAGTGTGTAACTCTCACGAGTCCATTTTTACTTACCCTCCTCAACACTTGACATGTGTTTAAGAAGAGGGTATTTTTATCTAAACACATAACAGTTTTTAGACAAAAATATCCCTCTCTTGATACATGTCAAGTGTTGGAGAGAGGGTAACGCTCACCCCGTGAGGGTGAGCAAAAGTAAACTGAACTCTCACACACACACGAACAGGAGGGAGAAGGTGTGAATTGGGAAGTAAAAATAAATTCAATTTAATGGTGAGCTGGTAGATAGGACAAAATTAAATTATTTTTATTAATTAATTTACATTATAAATTTCATGGAAACTACAAGAAGTAAATCGGGCAATTGCATCTTTAGATTTTACAAGCACACTTGTTTACGTGACACGACACAGTACTCCAAAACAGACAGAACAGCCCCCCTCTTTGTACACGTGGGAGAGAGAGAGGCATTTCGTCTTATCGTTTCAACCCCACAACTGACACGTGTCTGAACCCAGCCACTTCTAGTTCGACACGTTGTCAATTATTATTGGCCGGTGTCCCTGCTAGAACCGGTGCACTGACGTGGGACGTCGCTGTCAGCAAAAAATAAAATAAAAATGGAAGTGGGTAGTAGTGATGGCCTAATCACTTGGTGACAATGCCTTGATTAAAGTGTCCTTATACTATCACCCTCGCTTTTTCAATCTAATTACGACTATGCCACTGCTATCGTCTAACTACTTTCTCCGACACTTTTTTGCTTGATTTACCATACTGCCCTTAGACTCCCTGGTTATTTGCAATCCCGTACCTGGTTACTTGCCTTAAAGCAATTGAGTTTGTTTTTTTGAGTTGCTCCCTACATTGTAAACAAATTGTTTTAAAGAGGAATTTGAAGAAGATGCTCATTGCCTCTGCGCTTGCGCTTTCCGCTTTCCGCTTTCCGCTTGCCTTGCTTCCGAACATTATATAACTTCGATCCTGAAAAATAAAATTCAGCTAGAGAATTATTATTATCATTATTATTATTATTATTATATATATACTATGCTTGGAGAGAGGTAGAGTCGGTAACAACTATAAATTGTACTATAAAGTTTTATTCTATCATTGGTGGGGTTTTGCTTTTCTAACTTAGTATTATGAGATGAGGTGTCATGCATACAAAACAAGCACATTATTGTGTTTTCGTCACCTAAATTTATCATTAATTTCATTCGGCCAGTCGGTGATATTTACAATTTTATATAATTAATCGTAGGGTGATAATAATAAAATGATTAAATCGATTATTAGATGCAATTTTTTTATTTTTTTTATTTTTATATCACGAAATGATTTCGTAACGTGCATCTTAGAGACACATGTTTAAAAATATAATAAATGAAATCAGTGTAAAATTTAATTTTTATTTTTCCCAAGACTTTAGAATGTCTACAAATTTTATTTTATCTAATTTGGAACGTTAGATATTTTATTAAAGACATCAATTTTTATTTCATAGATACACGTTTTAGATATATTTATAGTATATTAATACAAATCACCACACTTTTACCATGTAAACAACATAACTCCAATCATAATAATACACATGGCAAAAGTGTGGTGATGTGTATTAGTATATTATAGATATACCCATAATGTGTGTCTATGAGAGAAAATTTGTTAAAAACATTCGTTGTTACACGATCTATTATATAAAAGCTTCGAAAGGATTATTATGAGTTAATGATTTGTTTAGCATAAAATTAATGAGGTTGTGAGTTCAAATCGTGTCGCTCTTTAGGATCATGACAACTCACATATCAAGTTATTTGGACGGTCTAACATTACTCTTATATGTAATTTTTTTTTTTTTAAATAAATTTTAATTTTTTTTTCAAAATAAATTTTAAATTTTTTTTTTCAAAATAATTTTTTTGTCAAGAAATAGTGTTAAACACCCTCTTCAATTAACCAATATTTGTAGCTATAGCTAAATAGCTGTGAAGTAGAAACCAAAAAAAGAGTGGTCAGATTCTCATTCTTGAACAAAAAAGACATAATAAGACCTCGAGAGGTTCCTGTCAAAGAAGAAGAGCAGCCGCCGTGGTCTTATCTCTTTTACTACCAACTCTTTTGACTCTCACAACTAAAGGGTCTTTTTTGTCATTTCGCAATTTTTTTTTTTTATAAAAAAAAAAGCATGGTAGGGGCTTTAGCCTTTAGGGGCATCTAATGCCTATAATTACACAAAATAAAAACAAAGCTTGTGAATTTTTTGTTTTGTTGAAATTTTGCTGTCATGCAAAGGGCAGTCTTGTCAACACAAAAAAGTATACACCCTCTGTACAAAAAACACACACATGGAGACATATAGAGTTAACAACTTAGCGTGTAGAAGTTGTCTACTGATGGATGGATAGAGAGATGTGAACACAGAGAAAGTTGATGATAAAAAAAAAAGTAGTGATTTTTGCTTAGTGGAATTATGCCTTTTTTACCCTTGTTATATATTAAACTACTATTAATACAGTAAATACTACAATGCATTAAATTTTAAATCTGTATATATTTTTTTCGGTGGATGGTATGGATAGAGATAATGGTCTCTGTGTATGTGTGTGCCAGCAGACATTTCTAGTTTTCTACCACCATATTTTAGCTCATCTTTGTCATTCATGACAGATTTTTCTTCTTTGTCCATGAAAAATCCAATCTTTGTTAGAAGCAATTCGTGCAGTCCTCTTCATTGTAGATAGATAGGTCTCTAGCTCCAAGGTTGTTTGGTGAGAGCTCTTTGTTGTTGTTGTTGTTGGGTCAAACCTTGACAATACCCACATGCTGAAATTTTGTGTTTTTGTTTTGGTTTTCTAGAATTTAAGGAGCTCCTCCCTATAAAAACTAGATTTTTTCCTGTCAGATTCTTTGTTGGGTTTTTTTATTTCTTGATTTTATGTTTCGAATCTTTGTTGTTGGTTTCCAGTTTTTTGTTCTAGGCCCTGGTTGGTAGTTAACAGGATAAAAATCAAATTCTCTTTTAGAATTTGAAACTTCTAGGGATTCTTTGATTCCAATTTTTTTTTTTTTTTTTTGGGTTTGTGAATTCCTCTTTATCTTCTTCATTTCTGGTTTCCTCTCTGTTGCATTCTAGAGTTTTAGTTTTTTTTTTTTTTTTTTTTTTTGTTAGTTGACAGTGGTGGATATGATAGCATCTTCTTCTTCTTCTTCATCTTCTCTCTGACTCTCTCTCTCTTCAATTTCACCTCTTTTGTAGTGAATTCAAAGCTTCTTCACTGCTCTCTCTATTCTTTTTTATTGTGTCAAGTTTGGATTTTGTTTATGTTGGGTTTTACTAGACAGTCTCTGTAGATTTGATAGTGGGTCTCTCTCTCTCTCTCTCTCTCTCTACCTAATTCATTTTCTAGCTGGAATTAACAACAACTAAGACCCACTTCTTGGCTACTGTTTCAAGTTAGCTGGAGTTAACTAGGTACTTTTTTTTTTTCTTTGGATGAGCTTGCTTCATGTGTTTGGTTTTGGTTTAAAGGTGGGTCACTTAGTTTGGATGCTATGTTGCTGGGTAGTTTCTACTATTTCCATGAACTGGCTCACAAATGGTGGAGCTACTACTAAAGACACCAAGACTAGTACTAGTAGTAGTTTGCTTGGTGATAGTGGTAAGATGTGGCTCAAATACTGGGAAAAGATCTCAGGGAAAAGTTTCAAGATCCACCATCTCTATTACCAGTCAATTGGGTCCAAAAAAGTTAGAGAGACATGGTGGAGGAAGCTCCTGGTCACATGGTTGATCTTCTGGACTTTGGTCTCTGTGTGGATCTTTTGTTACATGAGCTCACAAGTTACTGAGAAGAGAAAGGAGACTCTTGCTAGTATGTGTGATGAGAGGTCTAGGATGTTACAAGACCAGTTTAATGTCAGCATGAACCATGTCCAAGCTATGTCCATATTGATCTCAACTTTTCACCATGGCAAGAAACCATCTGCTATTGATCAGGTAATTGGATCTCATCTCTTATCTTCAGCCATTTAAGGTTACTAAAACTGTTAGAAATTGTCAAATTGATAAATTTTCCCCTGCAAGTGCTTAAATGGCAAGAACAATCAGTCAAAGATGTTAATTTTGATGTCTGTATTTCAATTGATGTAATTGTTTCTAATTGTACAAATTGCAGCACAGACATTCTTGTACAGGTTTAAGAATGTTAAGTTTAGCTAGTTTAATGTGGGGGTTTTGTGTATAGAATGTTTAATTGGACTAGTTTTGCTTAATTTAAAGCCAGATCTGAAGTATTTTGTCTTTGAACTATTATAACTAATATTTAGTGAACAAAAGAAGCTAACTGTAGGAACATGTAGAGGACTTTTGCTAGGTACACCGAACGAACTGCTTTCGAAAGGCCTCTCACAAGTGGAGTGGCATATGCTGTAAGGGTGCTCCACTCCGAAAGGGAACGATTCGAAAAGGAACAAGGCTGGACTATTAAGACGATGGATACCCTCGAACATAATCCGGTTCATAAGGATGACTATACCCCAGAAGCATTGGAGCCATCCCCAGTTCAGGAAGAATATGCTCCTGTTATCTTTGCACAGGATACTATTTCACATGTCGTCTCTCTTGATATGCTTTCTGGAAAAGTAAGCTTCTTTTCTATATTCTCTGTGTTTCTTTAGCAAGATGATAGTTTATGTTTCCTTTACTTGAATTCATGACGAATTTCAGTTAAATTGATATTTTAATGGTCACACTTTATGATTTGGAAAGTTTTTTCTGAGTTAAACAGAGAATAACCACTAGTTTATTGAAGAAAGTTTGAAGTAGCTTATTGTGATCTTGAGTTGTAAAGTTTCAATGGCTTTGTTTACCAACAGGAGGATCGTGAAAACGTCTTGCGTGCAAGAGCATCGGGAAAAGGAGTTCTAACTGCTCCATTCAAATTACTGAAGTCAAATCGTCTCGGAGTTATTTTGACATTTGCCATCTACAAGAGGGATCTCGCCTCTAATGCAACACCAAATGAGAGGATTGAAGCAACTGATGGGTATGCTTTCCATAAAAAAAAACCTGAAACTCAGACAGATACATATAAAAACGGAAGAAAGATTTTATTCCCCCCCAAAAAAATAAAAATGAAAAACTGTAGTACCTTAGAATTAATCATATATCACAGACTCGGTGTGCAGAGAATAACTTTCTGTTGTAAATGGTACCAGGAATAAAATGAAATGAGCTCATTCATCTTGATTTCTAAGGTCCTCGACGTACTGATGAAAGTCTTTGTAATGTGCAAAATATTGAACAATTACACTGATTAAGTTTGGCAATGAGTTTCTAATGTACCCGCTGCTGCCAAGCAGGTACCTGGGAGGAGTTTTTGACATTGAGTCACTTGTGGAGAAGTTACTTCATCAGCTTGCAAGCAAACAAACTATCCTTGTCAATGTATATGACACTACCAATGCATCTCAACCAATCAGCATGTATGGTTCAAGTGAATTTGAAGACGACATGGAGCATGTTAGTACCCTTAATTTTGGAGACCCTTTTAGAAAGCATGAGATGCGTTGCAGGTAGTCAATCAATTTCCTCTCTTATTGAATATTTGTTTTCTGCTTTGTCTGATTTAGGATTCTAATAATGGTTAAAGATGCTGCGAAGCTCTTACTCAAACAACAAGCATGTAAACTATTTGTAATGGGTCCTTGATGTGAGTTTGTTCACAATGCAGATTCAAACAGAAACCACCATGGCCATGGTTGGCGATAACAACTTCAATCGGTGTCCTTGTAATTGCATTGCTTGTTGGACATATTTTCCAGGCAACTGTAAATCGAATTGCCAAAGTTGAAGAAGATTACAATGAGATGATGGAACTCAAAAAAAAGGCCGAGGCAGCTGATATTGCAAAGTCACAGGTGCTTAATACTTCTAATTATGCCGACAAACATCCAAATTTTACCATCTATATTATGCCTAATCATATTTTAACTTTCTGCAGTTTCTTGCTACTGTTTCACATGAGATCAGAACCCCAATGAATGGTGTTCTAGGTGAGTTTTTTTTTTTTGTGATAGTTATATCTACATGATATTTATGTAGAAAACATTTGATATTTAGGATTTTAGAGAACCATGATGGACTGATGGTTTTTCTTTTAACCTTTTTGCAGGCATGTTGCATATGCTGATGGACACGGATTTAGATGTAACTCAACAAGATTACGTCAGAACTGCACAAGCCAGTGGAAAAGCTCTTGTGTCTCTTATAAACGAGGTTTTGGATCAGGCAAAGGTTGAGTCTGGTAAGCTTGAGCTTGAGGCAGTGAGTTTTGATTTGCGGGCAATTTTGGACGATGTCCTATCGCTCTTCTCTGGCAAGTCTCAAGAAAAAGGAGTAGAGGTAAGATAGATATGTCTCTATTTTGGTGTTTAAATGAAGTTTCATTTTTGTTGTCTAATATCTTAAATTTTGAATTTGACATAAATTAATCTGTGGGCAAGAGCAGTTGGCGGTTTATATCTCAGATCAGGTTCCTGAAATACTAATCGGTGATCCGGGAAGGTTTCGACAGATCATCACCAATCTCATGGGGAACTCTATCAAAGTAAGTTTACCTACCATTGATTCTTGGTTTCATTTTTATGACACCTTGGAATTCGAGAGAAAACATGTCCAATCATGAGAATTGATTTAATATGCTGAGCAAAAATATTTTTTCATCTTTAAATATTGTGCATTGTGGGAAGATTCTACATATGACACAACATTGATCTGAAAATTTGACTTTCTCTGAAGATTTGTTGCATGAAAGTTGATATAGGCATGATATTGTTATATGTTGTGTATAAATTATACAACCTTTGTTCTAAGTACATTTAAACTATGATGTGCCATTTGCTTTTTAAACAAGTAGAGATAAAGAATGGTGTTGGGGTGATCCGTTTCCGTGCCTCTGGACCCCTGTTTGGAAACATGTTGTCAATTGTGCTTTCCTTTTGACATGATTTTTTTTTTTTTTTTTTTTTTTTTTGTAAATGTTATGTTGGTAATACTTCACTTATCAATGTTTAATTATGCAGTTCACAGAAAAAGGACACATCTCAGTCACTGTCAATCTCGTTGAGGAGGTCGTTGACTCGATAGAAGTTGAGACCCAATCATTATCATCAAAGAACACCTTGAGTGGTTATCCTGTTGCAGACAGACGCCGCAGCTGGAAAGGATTTAAAAGTTTCACTCAAGATGGACTCACTTGTCCTTTCAAATCCTCATCTTCTGAGCTCATCAATCTAATGGTTTCAGTTGAAGATACGGGAGAAGGAATCCCATTAGATGCACACCCTCGTATTTTCACCCCGTTTATGCAGGTCGGTCCATCGATTTCCCGAACACATGGAGGTACAGGGATTGGTCTAAGCATAAGCAAGTATTTGGTTAACCGCATGAATGGGGAAATTGGATTCGATAGCATTCCAAAGATCGGTTCCACTTTTACATTTACTGCTGTCTTCACCAATGGCTCCTCCAATTCTGATGAGCTCAACAGAAAGGCAGCAAATAACCATACTAATTCCATGTCCTCGGAATTTCAAGGCATGGCGGCATTAGTTGTGGATCCGAGACCTATCCGAGCTAAGGTGTCAAGATATCATATCCAACGTCTTGGAATTCGTGTCGAAGTAGTTTCTGATTTGAGTCAAGGTATATCTCGGATAGGCAGTGGGAAAATGGTTATCGACATGGTCCTTGTTGAACAAGAAGTTTGGGAAAGGGATTCGTGTATTTCAACCCTCTTTGTCTATAATTTGAGAAAATTTGATCACCGTATTCCTTCGAAATTGTTTCTTCTAGCCAATTCTATCAGCTCTTCGAGAACAAACGCTGTAACTTCCGGTGTTTATAACCCAAATATCATAATGAAGCCCTTAAGAGCTAGCATGCTGGCTGCGTCTCTACAACGAGCCATGGGTGTCGGAAACAAGGGGAATCCCCGCAACGGGGAGCCTTCCGGTGTGTGTCTCCAAAATCTCCTTCTTGGAAGAAAAATTTTAGTTGTAGATGACAACAAAGTGAACCTCAGAGTAGCTGCCGGAGCTTTGAAAAAGTATGGAGCTGATGTGGTTTGTGCAGACAGCGGGCAAGAGGCAATCGTAAAGCTCAAGATACCCCATCAATTCGATGCCTGCTTCATGGATATCCAGATGCCAGGAATGGATGGGTATGTAGATGCTTCACTGCTTTACTTTTGTTATCAATTTCTTGCAAGACAAGTCGATATGAGGCTGTTTTCTTATTATACTTCTGAAAGCTATTTGTTTCATTCCTTTCCAGGTTTGAAGCTACCAAGAGAATTCGGGATATGGAAATGGAACACAATTACAACAATCGTATCCAGAAATCTCTCGATGAAGCTCATGGAAGCATTTTAAACTGGCATTTACCCATTTTGGCAATGACAGCAGATGTGATCCAAGCTACACACGAGGCATGTCTGAAGTACGGAATGGATGGATATGTTTCGAAACCTTTCGAAGCTGAACAGCTATATCAGGAAGTCTCGCGCTTTTTCAATTAAGGTCGTCATCTAAATAAACAGGGAGATTTCTGTTTAAGGCAGTAGCACGAGGCATCCGATCCCTAGGATGCTTCGAATTGCTCAAATATGTTCAGAGTTCTTCCCAAGAGTAAGTTTTCCATTGAACTCAATTTAGTCACATTTTTTCCAGCTTTCCAATTACACGCCCGTTCCTTAAGAAATTTCAAACAAACAAATTTTTAGACACTGAAAGGCCTAAAGCCTCATGACACCCACCAATTGAATGACTTGTTTTTATGTTTTACATTTCTTCAGGAAAATCTACATTTTGTGGTTGAGAGTGTACATATAGCAGCCATGCTTGATAGGTTGGGATTGAGTTTTTATTGATTGCCCCACCCAAGTTCATTTTCGTGTATAGTTTGATCGTATCTCCAAACATTTTCCATTAGGTTCAGTTATATAAGATTTTCTGTGCAAAGTTAAAGCTCTCTATAATAGGATCATCAAATTCAGAATCACTACTTTAGAAAAGTGGATGGGAAGAATCTGATTTCTTCGAGTAAAAGCTACGTCGTTGCATCGTTCTTCCCCGTTTAACAATAAAACTTACAAAAAATCTCCAGCTCTGTTGAAAGGATTTGAAGATGGCTTCTCAGAAATCATGGGGAAAATGCATCAGTATGTATATTTGTTTCACTTGAATAAAGATGATGATTGATGTGTATTTATTTATACTTAGCTCTTTTTTTTTTTTTTCCTATTCTTTTTTATTAACTTATAAGTTTTGTTCTAACATTGCCAAGAGCTTTGTTGTTACTTGTAGTAGAAATTGATGTAACAAAATACAGTGACATTGTAGTCAAATTTGAGTAAAATCACATGATCTGTCTTCATATGTACAATGTTTCAAATGATTTATCACTTTCATATAATTATTATTTCAACCATTAAAGCTTGAAATGATTCTTGGAGAACCCTTTGTAAAAACAATTAACAATCCATGTTTATTTTGTACTTAAATTTTCGATTTTTTATGACGAATACGGTATTGTTGTTAATGATTATAATTAAATATATGAGAAACAATAATAAATAATATTACATAATTGTGTTATAAATAAAATTACCCTTTATTAATATAGATTAAACAATGACAGCTTAACAAGAGATTAGCAATAAGAATGAGGTGAAATCAATCTAGGAATTTTCATTTGTGTGTTAGATTTGCTGAATATATAAAATATTTTGTGCTAGCTTTCAACAATTGTCGATATGTCCGAGTGGTTAAGGAGACAGACTTGAAATCTGTTGGGCTACGCCCGCGCAGGTTCGATCCCTGCTGTCGACGAATTTTTCAATTTTTTTTTTATATTTCTTTTTATTGTTTTTTATCTTAATGTCACGTTTAATTTGTCAGATCAAACGTGATTAAACACACATGGTTTGGAATATAATTCTCATTACATTATAAGGAATATATCTCTTTATTTCAATTTAATAGCTACACATGGTTAGAATTATGTTTGTCGGGATCAAACGTAATAAATTGCTATAAATACACATGGTTTGGAATTCAATTCTCATTATAAGGAATGAATCTCCTACAATTTTCAATTTAGTACTGGAATGCAATTCTACTCTAACTCAAACCTTTGTCAATATGTGAAATGAGTTAGTGCATTTAAACCTAATTACATATAGTCATATAGATAATATTTTATCAAAAAAATAAATAAAAATTCTCATCCTTAATCATCATCAATCAACTTCACATTCGAAATCAAATTTCAATTCTCTGCATAATAATATACTTTCAAATTTACACGTTTTTTTTTTATAATAATAATAAAAAAAGTCAAATACTCAAATGAGTATATTCCTTGAATAAAAAAGCAGCAGCCCAAGCCCAAGGGGGCGGCAGCGTAAAATTGACGGAAACATAAACTCCCCCACTAACCTCTAGTATTCATTCACCATTCAACACTAAAAACTACTCAGTTTAGTGTTGTTGAATGGTGAATTAACACAAAATATAAAAGCAAAATTAACGTAAACATAAGCTATTATAAATTATATTATGGCATTATGGTAATCATAAATTATATTATGAGATTGTTGGTTCTAGTTCTATCCCATTGGTAAAATAAAATAAAAACTGCAAACTACACTAGTAAGTACGCACCGTACAGTGTACACTAACCGATCAAATCCGTCTTGACTTATTGATTTCTCGATTTTTAAATCTCAGCCGTCTGATCTAAAATTCTCAACTATAAAAAAAAAAGCCAAAAACCCTCGCTCAATCTCTCTCTCTCTCTATCTATATCGCAAACCAAAAATACAAAAACAAAATCTCTCTCTCGCGTGAGTTTCAAGCGAAACAGCTAAAAAGGAAAAAAAGAAAAGAAAAAGAAAAGAGAGAGTAGGGTTTTCGATTTTTTGGGATTTTGATCTATCAGAATGGATCCGGACCAAGTAGCGAAGGCTTTCGTGGAGCACTACTACACGACGTTCGATGCGAACCGTACGGGACTGGCCAATCTTTATCAGGAAGGCTCCATGTTGACTTTCGAAGGCCAGAAGATTCAGGGCTCACAGAGCATCGTCGCTAAGCTCACAAGCCTTCCTTTCGCGCAGTGCCAGCACTCCATCACCACCGTCGATTGCCAGCCCTCCGGTCCCGCCGGGGGCATGCTCGTCTTCGTCTCCGGTAACCTCCAGCTCGCCGGTGAACAGCACGCACTCAAGTTCAGCCAGGTCTACACACTCTCTCTCGTTTTTTTTAATCCATATATATTTATATATATTTAAGTTTTATTTGATTTATGCCATTTGTGTGGATTTGTATGTGACGAGAGTGTGTTGTTGGATCGATCATGATTGGTTTTAGATTTGTTGATTTTGTGGTGAAATTGACGGCGTTGATTGCTTCGTTTTGATTATTATTATTTTTTTAGGTTAATTTGCTAGATCTAGGGTTCTAATGTGATTTGTTTTCGTTATTTTTCTGATACTTGTTTGTCATTTAGAATAGATTCTTTGTGCATTTTATTTAAACCATACATTCACATTATATATTTGCGATAACTGTTACATTCGAAGTCCTGCCACTAAACTACTAAAGTAGAGTTCACTATACATATTTTACGAAATCATTATGGTGTTTATGTGGCGGAGAAATGAAAAACTTTAACTCATGCAATCAATTTAGTGCTCCAAATTTGTATATTACTGTTTGTTTTTAAATTCTTGAGTCACGATGAAGATTAATTGTAGATTCATCGGTAATATTTCCTGTACCTGTTCTTAGTTGGAAATCATTGTACGTTACGGTGCTTGCTTTGGTATGATATAATGAAAATCGGCTTGGTTAATGCAAGTGCTGCTTTGCTGAGCTTACAAGCATGATAACTTTTATTAGTTTAGATTTTCATCTTCATATTTGACTGGTGGAACTCTTGTTTAAAACTGCTATTAAATTCATGTTGGATGCAACAGTTCCTTAGTAGTGTTGGTTATATAGTTTAGGTTAGTGGAATGGGACTAACAGTCACAGCAAGTACTTGTCGTGTTGATTAAAGTATCGAGTAGGCTGCTTTAATGGGTTTCCTTTCCTTTGTGTCCATCCATGGAACCTCGATATGTAGAGTCTTAAGTTATTTCAAGAATGTTCTTTGTGTTCTAAATCTCTCAATCTGGGATTAGCCTAATTCTGATGTCTACTGATACTTTTATTGTAAATAATTTTAGCTAGTCCTTGCATAGGTTTTCAGCTAGCGTATTCTACTCCATCGTGTTCTACGTCAGTTGTGTCATGTGTGTATTCTATTATAAAGTATATATGTTTGATATAATCCTGTTCAGGGAAATAGCAAATTTGTAGTTAACATATATGATTTTTTTTCCCCTTTTGGCTGATGTGTTCACACTTCATTTAAATGCATTTAAATGGGTGAACTTATCGATTGTTTTCATTGATTTCATAGCTGCACTGATTTTAGTTTTCCTTTTTCTTCGCGATAATGTTATCATTCAACTAACCAATATTTTCGCCATGCTTTCTTCTCTCCAGATGTTTCATTTGATGCCAACACCTTCTGGAAGCTTTTATGTGTTGAATGACATTTTCCGGTTGAACTATGCATGAAGAAGTAAAAGAAGAAACGATTGGAAAGGAATTTGTGTCGTCAAGAATTATTACAAGTTTGTTTTTATCTTTATTAAATTCAAAACATTCAAACAAAAAAACTGTCTCTCTCCCTCCGTTGGTGTTATTATGTTTGATGTTTCCTTGTGCCATTTCTGAACTGCAATTCGAAGACACCTGTGATTGATTATTGATTGGATTGGCAATACCAACTTTTCTTTTGAGTTTGGGTTTTGGAAATTTGAGAAGTTTCT
Organism: Acer campestre; assembly: GCA_954870605.1. Classification (NCBI taxonomy): domain Eukaryota; kingdom Viridiplantae; phylum Streptophyta; class Magnoliopsida; order Sapindales; family Sapindaceae; genus Acer; species Acer campestre. The sequence goes on from OX940806.1 coordinate 32,006,576, forward strand.
TTTCGTCAATCATTTTTTAATGAAACACAAATATTATGCCTCTCCGGTTATTATAAGGAAAGGATCTGATATAGTTACATTCTTTTGCAAAATCAACATACGATTTGTTAATTAAACATAAGCTGAGCTTATACATTCATAATATATATATTTTTGTTAATATTTTGGCTCTCGAGAAAATCCTGAATGAAAAGGTTTCACTTGTGAATTAATCCAATCAAAACACAACCTTCGTGAAAAAAAAAAAAAAAAAAAAAAAACTATGATCTGAGGAAGGATGAAATGAAATCTAAAAAGAATATTCCAATATTACATTCAAATTGAATCAACAATGTCAACATAAATGATAAGACAATGTAATACATGAAAGATATTTTAGCAGAGAACGACAAAAGATAGGATAAGGGTAGACATCCAATACCCTCCTTAATAGGACCCATCAATGCTTTTCACTAGACGTTTGAACCCACCAACAGTCCAGCAGCATATTCAAGACCTGATTTTCTTGTATTCATGCCAAGCACCATTACATCTTTTACTATTCAGCAACATAATTCACCTTATTTGCATATAATAAAAACCCAAATCACATTATCAGCATCTTCATCCTTCACCCCAGAAACAATGTACATCATATAACCCTTGTACTCCTTTGAAACAAATAACCATTACACATCGTAACCGGACCGGGAAACAGCAACGATTGATTCAATGATTGTCACCATTCAGATGTAAATCCGAGAAATCCACAAGGACATGAGGCAGCTCTGGCAAATTGAGAGCATCAATGTGGTGGTGTTGTCGTTGATGCTTCTCTGAGTCGTCGCCATTGTTTTGAGGGGGTTTATGCTGAAGGGGTTTAAGTATCCCTGTAAGCATACTTCCAACAGACTTAAAAGGGTGGCTCAATCCATTTTTAACTTTGAAGATGAGTGCCACTTCAGAGAATTGCCAAGCAACAGTGAGTACAATCATCACTGAGAGAAGACAATGTGTTATCAAGTTCTGTTTCTTCACTTTTTTTATCTCATTCACAATCTCTTCTGCTCCAATCTCAGCCCCACCACCACCATCCTCTCCCTTTGTCTCCTCTACTTGGGTAGTTTCACATTCACTTGATTGCTCAGCCACCTCTTCTTCTTCTTCTTCTTCTTCTTCTTCTTTCAAGGATTCCAACTATTATTGATACAACATTTGAATTCAAAGTTAAAAGACTCTCTATTGGGTTATTTGGGTCACTAATAATCTCTTCCAACATTGTTGCTAACAATCTGAATCTGATCAATCAACAAAGTTGAAATCTTCAACTTCCTCAGGAAAATTTACAGAGAATTCTCTAGAAGAACTTACTGCATTTCTCTCACAGAATATAATACAAACACTTTGTAACATATATATATATATATATATAGCATAATAGACCAAAAATGCTTAAAACTGGAAAAATTATTAAATGGGTTGAATAAAAACAATTAATCATGCAAAAAAATCATATCGAATCAAGAAAAGCTCTCTATTTGCTTCCATATTATAATAAGAATAATCAACAAAAACAGAAATTCGTGATAAAAAGAATCTATGCTATTGATTAATAATAATAATAATACCTGAGAGAGCAACGTCGAGAGGAGAAGCTGGTCATCGTGAGAAGAGGCCTCCTCCTTCTTCTTCTTCTTCTCTTGTATGAGTTTCTGGAGTGTCTGATTGATAAGCTCCACTTTCTCGTTTGATTTCATTTTTGGCTCTCTCGTCAGATCACCAACTCAACACAGAGACATTGATTACTGTTTCGATAGACAAGTCAAATCTTTTTAACTTCCAGTGAAGGACACGTGGCATACTTGGCTATCGTGGTCCAACCATAGCAACCCGTTTTGTTCACGTCAACTTTTTTTTTTTTTTTTGTCGATTAGTGAGGTCAAGCACTCAAGCCCAATGATTCAAGCAATTTACAAACCGAATGAATCTAAAGTTTCAAGATTTTTGGACGCGTTAATGTATATCAAGTTTTAAAAATATTATTTTAAAAAACGTGATGTGTTTGATAGTACTTTTTAAAATTAGTTTTTAAAAACGGAAAAGGATGTAAATGTATTTAATATTGATTTTAAAATGAGTGAAATAGCTGTTTGGAGGGAAAAATTGTGGTTTATTTTGAAAATCAGTTTTAAAAACAATAGAAAACAATAAAAAGTAGTTTTTAATTTTTTATTGTAACTTTTAAAAATTTATTTTTTGTTTTTAAAAACAAGTTTTATAAAACATTTATCCAATTACTCTAAAGTTGTTTTTTATTTTTAAAAATAAAAAACTGTTTTTAAAAACAAAACCAAACACCACCTTTATTTTATTTATTTATTATTTATTTTATGATTTGATGAAAATAAACCCAAATCCTTTAAATCATAAAGTGAATTTTGATCTCAAAATTTCATAGGCTAATTGGCACAAATACCCCCTGAACTCTTCAAAAAGTTGCACTGTGCCCCCTAAACTTTTTTTTTTGGCACTAAACCCCCTGAACTCTCGTAAATTTGCAATCGCTGAAGGAATCTACCCCCTGATGAGGGGGCAAATTCCTTCAGCGATTGCAAAATTATAAGAGTTCAGGGGGTTTAATGGCGAAAAAAAAAGTTCATGGGGTAATGTGCAAATTCGGGTATAGTTCAGGGGGTATCCGTGCCAATTAGCCAATTTCATATATAAACATAAGTACGTACGAAACTAGATTTTACCAACTAAGATAACTGAAATTCACCAGATGACTTTGATTTTTGAACTTTTTTTTGAATTGATGCAGAAATTACATAATCTTCTCTTTAAAAAATTTAAGGACACCCCATAAGAAAAAAAATAATAATTGAAGTATGCATTTATTAATTCTTATATCAAGTCTAATTTGATATCGGATTTGATTATAAAGGTTAAAAATATATATATATATTTATTTATTTATTTAAATACTGTAAACGGTAGCGGCCACTCGAACTTAATCAAATATATTTCCACTTTCCAGGTTAAAATGTTCAATGAACACTTGGTCCACCGAATCACATTAAAAGGTGATTATAAAGGTTAAATAGTTAAATGATATAATAGTGTTATTAGTTACCAATTACCACATAAATCGATAGAAAAGTTTTATTTTAGTAATTTTGTTCTTTATAATTTTGTTAGGTTTGTTCTTCCTTTTGTGTATACTGTTTTGTTAAGGTGAACAACTGAAAATCTCTTCAAAATAAAATAATAATAATAATAATAATAAAGTGTACATCTAAATATTGAATAATTTAGAAGTTAGAACCAAAAAAAAACTAGCAGCATTTACATCATAAATATACAAGATTCAAGTGCCTGAACATATCAAACAGAATCACTAACAATTACTATGAAAATCAAATCACTATGTACAAACATCAGTTGAAAGCAAATAGACACACAAGTTAGGATGCTTAGAGCTTGCTACTACCCTAATAGATACGAATCATCATTATCCATATCAACAATGTCACCTCCAGATATCGATGCTGCTGCTGCTGTTGCTCCGAGTTCAGCCTGCAAGAACAGTTGAATCTCACTATGGTAAAACTATCACTAAAATTTAGTTTAAACTAGTTGGATTCGAGTCCATCGAAGTTACTTTATACTTGAATGTTTGTCTACTTACCTTAGCTTGTCGGTATCTTTCAAGCATGCGACGATATTGTTGGCGTGCATCTGGAGAATCAACCATGCCCAAAACTCGAGAGACAGCCTCATCAATAGCTCCATCTACTTTCTCTTTGCGGAACACTTTGAGAATGTCTTCATCTTCACTATCATCAATGGACGATTCTGTCTCCTGCCGAAAACCTCGCAAACCAACTCCTTTCCGTCGCCACCGCAGTACAACCTTATCTAGAACTCCAACAGCCCAACAGATTACCTTGTAGTTTTTCCTAACCTGATAACCTCTTACATGAGCCTGCCAAAAAACGTAGAAGTTAATATTTTTGTAGATCATCTTTCCCTTGCACTGTAATTCATAATGCAGTTTTAGTATATCAAAATTTGTTTGCATTCTGCGATATAAATTTATTCATTGTGTTAACTAATAAGTTTGTTTGTGATATGACTTCAAACATGAATGATTAAGCCAAGAGACAATTCCAATTTCAGTTTGTTAGGTGAGGAGATATTCGGTAAATAGTTCATATATAAGAAATGTGTTACCTGTATCTTCACAACTTTCTTGCGAAATGCTAAATAATCTTTGCGACCTTTCCATCCTCGATATTTCTTTTGAATGGACAAAGCAGCTGAATTGTAATCACGAGCATTACGAAAAGTCAGCTTTGACATAGCTAAAAGTCCAGGAAAGTCATCCGAATCTATACCATACTGATCTATATTAGAATCAGCACCTGCAGCGTCTTTATGCTGACGCCTTCTGAAAGAGTGTGCACGGAATGCAGACTGTATACGTGCAGCAGCCTGAGCTGCATTCCTAACTGCAGCCAAGGTGTCCTTAAGTGAAAGCTCATCCTCATTGGTAGAGAAGCTCCCGTTTGTGACACTATGCACAGCTATTTCTGCTTCAACCTCAGCAGAGCCTTTGGAAAGCTCGCTTTCTTCCAGTGTGAGGGATGAAAGATGGCTGGTGAGTGACACCTCCGAAAGATAACCTGCAAGTCCCTTATGCCCATTGCAGGCAGCAATGAATGCTGGGGTTCTGCCAGTTCGATCTTGTGAAGTGGGATCAGTCACTGCTCCAGCAAATGCACCAGAAGCTAAAAGGGCTGCAACCATTTTCTCCCTATTACAGAAGAAAAACATGGACCACTTAAAAACTTCTATATCCAGGAAGTTTATACACACATGCAGTTCCACATAAATACACACACACACACACACACACACACACACACACACACACAGAAGACAATAATAGAATTTTAGCACCTTCCAAAACGCGAAGCCCAATGAAGAGCAGTCCACCCATTAATATCTCGGAAGTTGACACTGACTCCATGACTGAGAATTGGGTTTAAAGCCCACTCAAAGCCCAACCCAGCAATCATGTGTATTATCCCTTGCTCCTTCTTAGACAAGGAGCAACCTGGCTGATCACTTTCTCCCATGGATTTCGAAGACAGCCACTGCTGCAGCTTGTCTTTTAGAAGCTCCTGCATTAGCCATTCGATGGTACCATAAGAAGTCCCGCTACCTACTAAGAGAGCCTCTATTACTTGTCCCCACAAATCATCATCAGCTTTCAAGCTTCTTAACAGATGATGTCCTGACTCTACATCGTCTCCTTTCTGCACCGGTGAATCAGACAGAAGCATCTGCACAAATCTGACTAATAGCAAAAGCTCATCCCGACTTTTAGTAGTTTCTGTCTGGGATGAATTATCGTGAATACAACTACTAGTCGGAATTCGATAATCAAACTCTTTAACTTCACTGCAAGACTCCCGATTGCCAGAAGTGATGCACAGTGTGACTTTTCCGGGAGAACGAGGAGGCGCTTCGCAACGGATGACACCATCCTGAATTATCTGAATAGGAACTTCAGTGTCACCAAACATACATAACCATGATGATTCTGATGGATCACAGAGAAAGGATCCAACAATGATAACCTGTAGTAAGTTCAATTTCAGTATTTGAACTCACGTCAATGAGGATGGAAAAGAAAGGTTAAAAAAAAGTCTCACTGTCCATACCTTTGTAGCTTCAGTGGTGTAACCCCATTCGGGCGATATTTCCCGAATTGTAAATTTTTGCTTTTGAGCAACAGTCAAACTTAAATCTCCTTCAAGAGGCACACCGATTGGGTCTTGGTCGAAGAACATTGTATTGTAGTCTGAATTGGTTTCATGAGTTCCTAGTACAGAAGAATATGCAGGACTTTTGAAACTATTAACCTCCTGAGGCAGCAACATAGTAGCTGGTAATACAAGAGACTTATCAGAGCTTGTCAAAAGTTAAATAGATTCTGGAAAGTTTAGTATAGAATTATTCTCAACAAGATAAGGAAATCATACAATGATCAACATGAGACCCATTGAAATTTGGCCAATGAGAATGTTCCTGCTTTTCAGCCAGTTCCCTCCCGCAAGAAGATAGTTGCTTCTCCTGTTTAAGAAATAAAGAATTACTGTAATGATATGAAGGTTGGAGTTATCCACACAAACAGCATCATGACGAAAAGCTTTAAAAAGTAAAAGACTTATTTACACTGCCTGAAGCAAGTGATTATTGACTGTCATACAATATACCATAAATGACAAAAGACGAGATATTACAATGTTCTTGGTGTTCTGCATGTTTCAATGAATAAATATTCTACCTGGGACTCAACAACTGATGAAGTATTACACGTCTCCAGCACCTCTTGCCAAGATAAAGGTCCTTTACTTCCATCAGCATAACCATGCCCATATGATTGATGAAGATGTTGGCCATCAATACCTACCAAAAAGAAGAAAATGAAGAAGGAAAAAAACCCATAAGCTGCTCTTTCTAGATTAGTTTCCTGTTTAATTGTAGTTGTAAATTGTAATCAATTAAGAAACAAAGTAATAGACACCTCAACAGAAAAGAAACTGAGTGGATGTATCAGATGCTTGCACCAGAAAACTTTGTTCCAACAGAAGCACAAATACCTTGAACCGATCAATGAAATAATCTATTGATGTTTTCTTGAAGGAGCGGGAGATAAAGAAGGCAGGGAAATTAAACATTCAGGACCGTCATGTAGAAGGACAGGGTCACATCCAACAAACAAAAAATTTCATAGAAAAATAGTATAATTTTCTTATGGATTTCTTTTGTGACGATCATCAAAAACAGAATACACTTTCACTTAATGTTACAATATAATTTTATTCTTAGAGAATGTATTCAGTACTGGTTAACATTATTCTTCCACTTTCAATAAAGTTATGGGCATCAATTCACTCCCTGATTACTCCATGTGATGTTTTTTTTTGTTAGTTCAAACACAGTAAGCACACAATGTTCTTTAGATATTCATGCATTCAACACTTTTTAGTGCAAGTTGCAACCAATCATGTCATATGAAGAAAGAAAGAAACAAAACTACATCAGAAATTCAGAATCAGCAGTAAAGATCATTAATATCAAACATCACGTCAGAAATATATCATAAAAATTGAATAGAAATGCACCCCACAAATTAACTGTTTAAGTTCAGAACTGATACGACATTTTGACAAATTTGAGCACCCAAATAACACAACTTAACCAACCTGCATCATCAGGCGGCACAAAATTGCTTGAATGATCTTGGAATCCAGGATGGCCACCATTATATTGTTCCTGAATAGTATACTCTGGGCTCTGCAACAAATCTTCGTATTGTTCCTGTTTGGTGATCCCACCTTCGTATTCAAAATACTGATTGGGCAATGAATCAATTTCTTGGTAGAAGTCATCATTCAAACTTAACTGCTCCTCAAGTCTTCGCAAAGCTTGACTAGTTTTAACATCATCACATCCAGTAAACTCTCCAATAATATCTACACTGTTATCCTTAATGGCTATCTCAGAACTAACTTCTACAGAACCTGGACTGGATGAACTCTGATAAGGTTCATAGAAATCACTGTGTACAGAGGTAGAGCCTGGATTTTGACTAGAGTTTGGACTCAAACTGACAGTAGAAGAAGCTCCAGCTTCAGGTGATACTGCAAGAGAGCTGGAAGTAGGCTTTCCCTGTACAGATAGGATGCAGCCAATGATTTAGTACTGGATAACAGTTACTTAGAGAAGAAGAAAATGTATTTCACAAAAAGAGATACAACTATAGGATGGTGGTTGAATACTATTAAGAGCATCTCCCACCCATCCTCTATCTCTATCTCTAAAATAGAGATCCAAATGGGAATATTCCTCCTAGATTTCATCTCTAAAATTTTTTAATCCCACCACACTCTCTATCCTTATCTCTATCTCTATCCCTCTTTCTATTAATATCTTCAAATAACTTATATTTTCATTATTATTTTTTAGTTTGTTTAATAAATTATTGTTCAACTAAATTTTGACAAATATTATTTATAATCCAACCTACATATTGTTGTATCAAACTTTGTTGCCATATAAATACATATAACACTCACAATTCCCAAATACAAGGTGGATCATTTTCGGGTGGATATAGAAGTCATTTGGATGGCTTTCCAAAATTTTAATGTATCTCGACATTATATGTTGTTATTATTTAAGTTTTTTTTTTTTTTTTTTTTTCTATCCTTATTTTAATGTTTTTATATTATTGTAATTTTTAATATTAATATTTATTATTTTAATACTATGTTTCGTTTTTTATTTTATTACTAACTTATAATTATCAATATGTAATAAGAGATTGCCCAACTGATAGTGTCAATATATATATATATATATATATGTGTGTGTGTGTGTGTCTGTGTGTGTGTGTCTGTGTGTGTGTGTGGGTGTGTGGGTGTGTGTAATAAGAGATTTTTTTTATAACATAAAATAATTTTTTTTTATAGAAAATTATAACAAAATAATAAAATGAAGAACAAATGATAAAGTATGGTAAATAAAAAAATTATTAGTTAATATTCAATATTGGACTCATTTTAAAGATCTAGATGAGACATTTCTAATGGTATAATTTTTATTAAAAATTATAAATTAAATTTTATTATACATTAATTGAATTTAATGAAAAAGTTAAAAAGGATATAATTGGAATAAAAAAAAGTTGAAAAGTGGTTTTAGAGGATGGGAAATGGTTCTCTAAATTTAGAGAATGGAGTGGAGGATCTCTAAAAATTTTCTTGGAGACAACAATTTAGAGGGTGGGTGGGAGCAAACCATCCTCTAAATTTTCTTGGAAACATGATTTTAGAGGGTGGGTGGGAGATGCTCTAAACGGGGTACTAGATAGAAATCCAAGAAGCAAACAAAGGCCGAGTGGGAAGTCCATAAATAGTCTAACAAGTAAGAACAGATTTAGATGATGGTAATGATGTTGAACGACAAAACACTACCATATAAGAGATTTTATGGTATAATCAACACTACAATATATGTGATTTTATGGTATAATCAACTCATCCTGGCTCTGAGGTATCAATCACAAGGTCACCAAGGAATATTTCTAGGTAAAAAGAATCCCTTGAAGATAGACAATTTCAGTTGCAACTGGTTTAAAAGCAGTGCTATGCATCAAAATAGATCTATCAGGAGAGTCTTAGCACCATTCAGCTGAAAAGAATCTAGCAGCAAGTAGAACTGTAGAAGGAATGAAAATATAAAATGGAAAGATGTAAAATGATCGGTCTATGGCATGAATAAACAGTGACAAATGGAAGGTTGACATTGTGATTGATAAAAGGTCATAAGCAAAACTGAAAGTACAAATATGGTAAAATTAAACTTGCTCACCTCAGTTATCTCTCGATAGTGAACTAGAACAATGTGCTCGTATGCCCTGAAAAAAGTATGGAGCAGATAAGCTTTTTGAGTTAAAATTTCACAATTTTGCCAATCTTAAATTTCACTCTTTTATAAAACATCCTCCAACATAATTGGAAACTTCAAAGATATAGCAGGATATGAAATCCACTAAATAGTAAAGTACACTTACGGATCCAGCATCCAATAGCTACGCCTTTGAAAATTAGGGTTCTGCTCTCCATGCGCATAATAACAATTTAAAGCTTCAGCATTTCCAACCTAGTCATGCAGATACAATGTCATCGCTTGGACTGATCTATGAAGTACTCAACTTTGTGCACATCACATGAATAATTTTTCAGTTTTGCAGCTAAAACTGTCTATGAATTAAATCTATTTCACGAAGCCACCATTAAAATGCAATCCAATACTAGCAATTTATATCTAGAACATGACTTTTTCACATGAAACATCAGCAGCACTATGACTGTTTTTCATATCTTTTAAGGGGAACTTCTATTTTGAATTTACCATATTCCTACCTCAATGCCTTATAATTTGAGAAATTTGAGAATATCCAAAATGTCATAGTTATATTTAATGATATTATCTCAGGACTCTTTGCTCTTTTTATCTTTTCATCTATGCAAGTCTTTGCATCACAAACATAAATTGCTGCAGGATGCTTCCAAACAGGGAAATTATGAAATGTGAACATGGCATTTACATATTAGGCAAATGGAAAACGGCAAACATGTTTAATTTAATAGATCGCCAAAATAGAAAGAGCACAATCTGCCATGGGAACTTATATATACCCAAGAATAAAAATGAGAATTTCAATCTAGTGAGCAAGTCAAAAAATTTGCAATAATATTTTGCTAATATTTGAATGACCTTTTTTTTCTCCATATAATTAAAAAAAAATTAAGACTCGCATAAAATTTTCATACACAAATGATAAATGTCAGCATATACAAGGAAATGATGCTACAATTGAAGCAATCAACGGAACATTTTAACTAGATTTTCCATTAAGCACAGAGAACCAGATAAAAAAGCAAAAAGCAAACGCTTCCAACTAATCAGAAGGCCAATAAGTAGAACTGCATCACCATCATCACAAACCTTAAGTCTTTCGTGTGCTTCCCCAACGGCTCTACCATCCTTCTTTTTACGCCAATTATGACCATCCTTACGAAAAAACCGAAGGACCCTCTTGTTAAATAGAAACACAGATCCACCTGTTAAAGAAATCCAACATTAACATGAATACTTAAACAACATGTAGCAGACTTGAAAAACAGGGAAGGTCACAATTCACAAACAAATCTCCACGACTAGATACAACAACTGTGAAGCTTACCAGATGGCTTTTGAGGCGCCTCCTGGTTGAGTTGGTACTTCTCATGGTTCTGCAATATAAAATGCACCTCCGCAGGCTTCAGCCAACGCAATCGAGCTTCTTGAAACAGACTTTCGATATCATATCCTGCAATCACACACACACAAAAATAGCTCACGAACAATAAAAATTTCTACTTTTCAACATAATTCACAACAAAAAGACTTAGTAATATGGAAATCACTACAATTACAAGACTGTATACTCAAAATTGACAAACAACATGAAAAATAAATCGACCGACACAGGATTTTCTTCGAAGTTTAGTTTATAATAACCTGAAAACTCTCCTTTAAACATAAATACACAACACAATATGATTTTACAAGCCCTAGGGTGTACATACTCTAATACGACAAACGAAATCAAAGAAATAATAATAATAAATCAAAACAAAAATAAAATCGAGCTAAGAGAACAGAATTACCTGGCTGCATCATATTCAAATGCCAAAAAATTCCGAAACGCGAAACTCAGAACCGTACGAATTGCAGAGAACGTCTCTCTCTCTCTCTCGCTTAGACGATCATGTGAAACCGAAAGCGTTCAACGCAGCGCTCTCTGTTCAAACTTCAATAGAAGCTCGAAACGAAGTGCTTGAAACGTTCGCGCCACAAGAAATTGAACGAAAATAAAATTAAGAGATTGAATTTATCCAAAATCTGATCAAATCAAAACCGAATCATTTGGAGCCCAAAGTCCAAACACAGAAACGAAACAGAGAGAGAGAGAGAGAGAGAGAGAGTTTTTTACTGAAAAATGGTCACTCTACGGTCAGATATTTAATTTATAAAATTCTCCAGACAGAGGTAGAAATATAAGTGGGAGAGAGTTTTTTACTGAAAAATGGTCACTCTACGGTTAGATATTTAATTTATAAAATTCTCCAGACAGCGCTAGAAATATAAGTGGGCGCGTATCTGGTGCTTTTCTGTGTATAATAAGATTGGTGGCTGTGTAATTTACTGAATTAACCTTAGTCGGAGCCACAAAATCACAAAAAGTGTTTTTTTTTTTTTTTTTTTGAATATACAACAACTACCGGGACATTGGCGTTGAACCATGGTGGTGGAGACCCCTAAGAGAGGGTTTTTTTTTTTTTTTTTGAATATACAACAACTACCGGGACATTGGCGTTGAACCATGGCGGTGGAGACCCCTAAGAGAGGGTCTAACCACATTGACAAGAGGCTCAAATGTACAAAAAGTGTTCTATTATTGTGTTTTGTTGAGTGCTGTGGCGTCCAGATATTATTACTGCGTGCGTCGTTCGATTTGGCTACGATGATCGAACGGTACAGTTGGAAGAAGTTGATGATAAATCTTCATGATTTGAATACAAAGAGAATGCTACGATACATGACATGATTGGTACTTGGTAGGGTTTTTGTTTTTTGTTGTTTTTAATTACTACACTGTTTTCTTTTTAATTCAATTATGAAAAAGTCATGAACAGTAAATTAATTTAAAATAAAATTATTGACTCGTACTATGTTTTAATTCTTTAATATTTAATTTCGTGATAAGAACTTCAAATATAAAATGGAAAGTCATACAAGTTGAAGGGTGTGCTTTTTCCGTTCCTGATGTGTAAAGACGTACACCAAGGGAAAAGGAAAGTGCCATTACAATATAAGATAACCTTCGTGTCTCCCTACAATGGAAGTGCTTTTGGAAAGAGCTGAAATTGATTGAAGTGTGTGTGTGAGAGAGAGACAGTGAAAGGGAGAGTGAGAATGAGTGAGCTCCAATTAGGGAAGTGCTTTTATGATTTAGATAGGGTAGAGAAAAAGCTCAAGTGGACCTTCATGTGAATATGTGATTTACATTTTGTCCGTGTTCAGTAGAAAAGCAAAGTCAAGTTTTTTTAACGTGCAAGGCAAGGCGAGTGCCAACTGCCTCCCAATCAGACTATCAGGGTATAAAAGCTATCGTTTTCACTTTGAATGACAGCTTTTTCTTAAAATATTTTCACCGTTTAAAGCAAAAACGTCATTATAAGTCACTATACATATATGTATTTTTGTATCAATGCGCTGTACCTGAAAATTCCTTCTCTTTTAGTATTTTTAAATGAATAAAACGTGATTCACATGTTTTCTTTTTTGAAATCTAACACATATTGGGCCAACAGTTTGCAAAGATCTGCAAAGATCTAGCAAAATCAACTAGCCACCCCCCCCCCCCCCCCCCCCCCCCCCCCCACCCAATCCAAAAAAAAAAAGTCCTACACCTTTTGATTTATTGGACAAAAGTAAAATTTAAAGTCTTGAACCCCCGTTACATATGTGAAATGAGAACCCCCCCCCATCCCTCCTCCCCCAAATCCAAAAAAAAAAAGTCCTACACCTTTTGATTTATTGGGCAAAAGTAAAATTTAAAGTTTTGAACCTCCGTTACATATGTGAAATGAGAAGTGTTGTGAATTTAAAGTTTTGAAGTAAAATTTAAAGTCTTGAATACTCGTTACATATGTGAAATGAGAAGTGTTCAATCATTTTTCTAAGAGTTAACATGCGGTATAAATTATACATCACGATATCAGTTAGATATTTTTATTCTTATATGGTTAATTTGTATATCATCCACTTAAACATATCATATAAATGAAATTGAACTGGTTCTAGGATAATTTTTATTAAAATTCATATTAATTTAAAAAGGTCACAACTAACTAATATTAAATAAAAAGTCAAAAGTCAAAAACCAAAAAATTGTTCAGTCCCTATCAGTGCCATTTATGGTTGAGTAGTTGAGTTTATGAAAAGAAAAAGTCATGTGCGGCAATAATGACATTCCTTAATCCTTATGTATATCTTTTTGTAATTACACCGATCAAATTTTTTTAAAAAAATTAATAATTTGTAAATAAACCCCAATTAATAACAAAAGTATCCTTTTCTAAACTATACTATATTATGTTTTTGTATTATTGACGCCTTTAAATGTTATTTAATCAATTTTATTATTATTTATAATTTTATTATTTTCTTTAATTATATCATTGTTCTTTCTAATTCTTCATTTTTTCTCTTTTATGTTTTCATTCCATAAAATCAAACTCTATTTTTCTTTTTCTTTTTTCTCTCTCGTCCTATCAAATAACTCACTCCATTTCTTATTGATTGTTTTATGTCCACAAAATCACTACAATTTAAGGTTTTCTGGTTGAAGATCTATTTTATGTTTGTGAGAGTGGTAAGGATGCAAGGTTTGTATCATATCCCAATTGATTTGGAAGTAGAAAAGTTTTTGATAAAATTGAAGAATAATTGATATTGATAATTTTAAAAAAGAAGTCTAAAGAGATTTTGATTTTGAAACTAATAATAATAATTCAAAACTTTCACAACCAATTTTGGATGATTTTGATTTATTCTCCACACTTAGCAATCAATTTATATTACCTTAAAATAAACTGAAAATATATTTGAAATTAATATTTAAAAGAGAATCTAGGGTTTAAGAAAATGGAAAGAGTTATTAATGATATATTTTAATATCTAATCATTAATAGAAAACTTTTTTTTTATTTTTTGCAAAAAATTACAAACTATTTAGTCTTTTTGGTAATATTACTCAAGGGTATAATTGGATTTTAAAAAACATACTAATTTTGGGTGTACATATAGTTTTTTAGGGATGCAAATATCGTCCCTCAAAAGTCATTTCACTCTTGGGCTACAATTCTCTGGAACGCGGCCCATTGGGCCGGATTATGTTGACTGGGTTAGGCCTATCACTATATTCCTACCTACTCCTCTTCGTAAACAGCATGGTAATGGGTCTAATGGCCCACTTTCATTTTCACGAAAATAGAATTAATTTTACATTTTTAAAAAAATTGAAAAAATAATAAGACAAAATATTTATAATTATTTTCTGACCATGATTTGTTTTTTCACATAGAAGTTTGGAAAAACAAGACCATAAATTGACCATTCACATTTAAAAAATAAATAAATAAATTCACAAAAATAAGAATGTTGAAAATTTGTTCATTTGGTTCAAATTAACATCATCATGCAACAACCATTATTAATTTATTATCCTATTTTCTAATACAAAGCAGATTTATTATTTCTTTCTCCACACACCAACTTAATAAATATCCTATTGTTTTGATTTGCTTATACATGAAACATTCCACACAAATTAAAGTTATTAAACATACCCTAAAATCGGTTAACATTTAATTTAAATATGTACAGACGTTTTAATGCTTATATGTACACACAGATTTTCTATTATAAGTTCGTCCTGCCAATAAATATATCGGGACGAAGAATGTGAACCATATATTATGAAGAAGTTTTGACAAGTGGATACACTTTGAGTCAAAGTATGTAAATCTAGTGGTCTACATTCTTCATCCTGATATATTTATTGTCAGGACGAACTGATAATATAAAATATATATATATATATATAATCTATCAAGTGCATGATTCATATGAATTTTTTGTACGAAATCTTGGAATCAATAATCCCGTACAAAAAATTTGTATAGGATCCTGCAGTACTTGATAATGTATGTATATATATGTACGGTTTGCTTAAGTGGGAAGCAAAAGTAGATTAGTGAGATGATCTATTGAAGAAGCATCGTGCTGATGCATGATCAGTGAGCAAAAGAAGCAAGTAATTGTCACAAGTGACAGTTGTTTGTCACACATGTCAAGAACCAAAGTCACACACATCACACATGACACAACGTGAGTGAATCCAACATGACTTCATCTTCTAATTAACCTCCGCCCCACAAACACACAAACACACAGCACACATTCTCTGTCTCTCGATTCATTTTTCGTTTGTTCTTTTGCATAATATTATATAAACCAGACGCTAGCTAGCTTCTTCGATCTCATCCATCTCCAACAATCCCACCATTGATTATTTTTTCATTTTTTGGTCTATCCAATAATATTCAACAGAGGAAGTGATCAAAAAACCAAACATGTCGGATTGGGGTCCAATTTTCGTTGCAGTGATTCTGTTTGTGTTGTTAACTCCTGGTCTGCTGTTCCAGCTTCCTGGGAAGCAGAGGTGTGTTGAGTTTGGCAACTTTCAGACAAGTGGGGCGGCGATTATGGTGCACACTCTTCTCTATTTTGCTCTCATTTGTGTCTTCTTGCTCGCTGTCAGAGTTCACTTATACGTCAACTGATAATAATAATAATAATAATAATGTACGGCCTCCATTGAGAGGAAAATAAGTTAATCATTTCATCATTTGTTTAATTTGAGTTGATTGTTGTAGCTGATCAGTTTGTCTATTTAATTTAATCGTGTAATCTTTTTTTTTTTTTTCTTTTTTTTTGGTAACTGATTTGTGAGTAATAATAGTGAAGTGAAGTGAAGTGATTTGTGTCCTTTGTTATTTATGTTGGAAGTTTGAAGCTTTTCTGATTATGGGGTTGAAATTAAAACTTGTTAAAAGAGAATTGCAAAGTTTAATTTTGATTATAAGCAGCTGCAATAGTATTTCAAAGGAAACTTTTACTAGAGCGGTAGATCAGAATATTTATTTATTGACGGCGATTTCAACCTGTGACATTACCGGGTGTAATTTATCAATAAACCACCACGTTGAGTAGTTTTTAACAGTGAAATTGGAAACCATTTATGTTGCTTCATGGACAACCCTGTTCAATAATAACAGTTAACTTAGAAATTTTGTATGTGCAGCTGCTTGCTTGTAGAATTTAAGGGCAGCTTTATCTAATTGAACTCATTGTTGACTTCTTTGACTCTTTTAGTCAATTACAAGCATCTGTGTGTGGTTGTTGTTGTGTCTTTGGTATGTGATCCATTACATGTGTGAGTGCCCACTATTGCAAATTTATCGGTTCACTATGATTAGATAAATGTTACTCTTACTATATTTGATAATTACGTATAAAGTAAATACGTGTGAGTTTTGTGACAGCTTGTGTTAGATAATTTGAACGAAACGTAACAATGACGGGTGTGATATCTATATCTACAACAATTATGTTAACATATTCCACAAGTTTCTACCATATAATTCATAACTAGTGTACATTGTATGGATTGATCATTTAGACCTTGACTAATATCAAATTGCTGACAAATTAGGTTTCCTTAATAGGCTTTTAAGGCTTTGGTGAATGTGATAATCTACCTTCCAAATCTACAAGTTTCTTAATCATATGATATGATTCTGACATTTTCCCACACCCAACTCTCAATAATCTCATTTTTTATGAAGCTTAATCATCTAAGCTTTCATTAGATTTATGAAATAATCTGCATATAATCTCATCTTTACATTATTGGCTACAATAAAGGAACTTGAATCAAAATTTTTGAGCTTGGAAAGAGTGAAAATTATGAGCTGGGTTTGGATGCTTTTATCAAACAACCAAGAAGTTGAAACAAATCCATTTGTGCCTATTTTAACCCCAACATATATAGAAGTCAGAAGACATCAATCAGATGAGAGGATATATAACCAATTTTTTTCCAAATGAATTGGTGGTGGTGGTGCATTTCTGCAATGGATCAAGAAGGAGCTAGTGAACAAGCGTTAGCTAGCTAGCTAGGTAAGGACCACAAAGTAAAAAAAATAAAAAAATAAAAAAATAAAATAAAATAAAATAAATTCTTTCATGCATGAGAGGTACAACAGATGCACTCACACATGTGTTCAAATCGAGAAGTAAATATCCATTCTTCAATCGAAATATCTCAGTAGATATTTTCCATATTTCAGTAGATTGATATCAAAAATATCATAAGATATCTTCAATATTTTAATGATGAGAAAGGTTATTTTTGCCTAAATTTAGTATCTAAATCCGATACTCAAATGATATGGCAACACCATAATCCATTCATTTAAATTGTATTAGATTTGCATGATTTAATGATGCCACGTCATTTAGGCATCAGATTTGAGTAAAATAAGATTATTGTTTGAGGATATACTGTATATTGACGATATTTCTACTGAAATTTTTTAAATTTTGAATCTTCGATATTTTCACTGAAACTGATATTTATTTCCTCAATTAATGTTAGATTGTACAAAATTGATACTCGATGGTCATATATATATATATATATATAAGTAATGCTACACATTCTATATAAAATCTTACATTTTTAATCCCAACACATGTGGCATGTGAGGTGGCAAATTGTGAGTGAATACAAATTAATGATGATTTATCTCACCAACCTTATGTATCCACCCACCATTTGACACCTCACATGCCACATGTGATGGGGTGAAAAAAGTGGGATTTTAGGTGAGATATATAATTATTGTATATATATATAAACCATAACAGTAATGTTACATATCCCACCTAAAATCCCACCATTTTCATCTCACTACATGTGGCATGTGAGGTGTCAAATTGTAAGTGAATGCAAGGGGTAGGTGAGATAAATCATCATTAATGTGTATCCACTCACAATTTGACACCTCACATGCCACATGTAGTGGGATGAAAAATGTGGGGTTTTAGGTGAGATGTTTAGCATTATTGAAACCCTAATTGTACATTGAAGTGTACAAGAAATTGATCTGAAACGCTGAAATTAATTAAGAGTGTGTTTGGTATGGCTTTTCAATTTGAGCTTCTAAGTAGATCCTTTTGTAGTAGGGTTGCTAATGAGTAAAGCTTCTAACAAAAAAAGCTTTTGATTGTGTAAATTATATAAAAGGTGTTCACAATGTATTTTTAGAAATAGCTTTTGGTTGAGTGAATTACAAAAAAAAAGTGTTGACAATGTATTTATAATGAAAGAGGTATGGTGGAATATCGAAAATTTATAAAGGGTAGTTGTGACAATTGGAAATAGACATGAAATGACTTTTTTTAAAGGGTAATTGAGATAATTCATATATTAAAAAAGTTTTTTTGAGTTTTACCGAACGACCTAAAAAAACTTCAAAATAGCATATAATATTAAAAAAAAACGCTTTTGATCCTTTCAAAAGTCATACCAAACATACACTAACACTAATGCTAGACATTAATTAATCAAAGATCTGCTCTCAATAGTTTTGTTGTTCCTGTTGGGCCTAAAAGCAAAAAGCAGAATACTACTGCAGCTTGTATCAAAAGTGCTTTTTCAGTGGAGAAGGAATAAATCCAAATGAGCCCATTAAGAACTTTTCCAACCCAAAAGTTTAATTCAATTATTTGTTAAATTGGATTACGTACAAAACAAGTTAATACTTATTTATTTATTTAATTATTAAAAAAATAAAATAAAAAAACAATCAAAATCTTAACGTGTCATCAAAGAATTGGATCACGATCTTTTATTGTGCTGATCCTTTTCTTACACATGTATCCAAATTTCAATGAAGCACATAACGAAATAATAAAATAAACAGAATAAAGTTATTAAAAAAAAAAAAAATTAAAAAAAAATAATAATAAACAGAATAAAATATGATGCTTCCACGTCGCCATTTCACTGGCATCTGTCGATCATTAAAAACCAAAAAAAGAAGAAAAAAAAGCATCGAACACGACAAGAGAAACAGAAACAGAGGAAGATTTCTTGTAGTTTACAGATACTCCCAATTTCTCTTCAATTTATATATACCGCTCTTCATTCTCACAAAACAGAGCAGTAGAGATCAGAGAAAGAGAGAGAGAGATGGCAGATTGGGGTCCGGTGGTGATAGCGGTGGTGCTGTTCGTGCTGTTGAGTCCGGGATTGTTGTTCCAGTTACCGGGAAGATCGAAGGTGGTGGAATTTGGGAACATGCAGACAAGTGGGTTGGCAATTCTCGTACACACCGTCATCTTCTTTGGTCTCATCACTATCTTCCTCATCGCCATAGGTGTCCACATCTACACTGGTTAATTATTTTTATGTACTTTCTTGCATGCATGATTATTCTATAAATATTTTCCATTTGTTTTATTTACTCTGTATTAATTACTTTATATTATAAGCTTGTAGAGAAAATATAAATAAATACCATATTTGAAATTAGATTTTTTTTTTTTTTTTTTTTGTTAAGAATAAAAAAAAAAAAAAAAAAAGAATGAACTCATTTTATTAATATTTTTGTTTCTATTTAATCAACGTCTCGTCATTTTAAAAACCAATAATGATATATATATATATATTTTTATATTTATACACATATAAAAGATAGAAAGACAAAATATTTGACATATTTGACATAATTTTCGAATCACACGGTTGGGGAGGACATACGGATGGATAAGAACTCGGATCGGGTTCATCGATTAAAAAAAAAAAAGATATATAATATCTGAATATATGATTTCTCAGACTTTTTTTTAAGTGATTGAAAGTAACGCAACAGACAATGACTAATGCTGTAGCTATAGCTATCGTGTCCGCTGTGAGTTCTTTTATATGGGATCGATGGAGCTTGAATTGACCAATGATTAGCTCGCCGGTTGCTTCTTAGTTCTAAAGAGCATCGGAATCTGAATCTTATCCTCATTTCCATAATCTATTATCACGTATGTAATACAGCAAATCAATGGTTTGAATTATTTTAATTAATTTTTATGTTTTTACTCTACTAAAAGTAGAATTAATCAAGACCATTGATTTATATGAGGACAATATAAGATGAGAAAATGATCTAAATCCCATCTAAATATCAACGGCTTTCGCTTTAAGTTTTTAAGAGAAGGTCTTATCCATATTTTCTCAATTTTTTTGATCCGAATAATTAGATCAGAAATTTATCGAAACCTGACCAAATCAGTCGTTAGTCCTTACAAGCATAATTCAGAAAACAAACCCCATTAAGGGTCACTCATATTTTGTAAATTTATAGGCAAATGAAATACTCAAATTGGATGTTTTGTAAATTAATAGACAAATGTGACTTAAATTGGATCTAAGTGCATCTTTTCTCAATTCCTTTTCTTTTAAGTCCGCAACAATCAAGTTACGAATTTTTTTGGGACTTGACAAAATCAACCGCGGTATACGTATTCCGGGAAATAATTTACGCTAAGAATCACCACATTTTTCAAAACTTGTTATGAACGTGACTTTAGTTATAAGTCGATGACTTGATATGCACATTTTCTCATTGTTAGACTTAGACATCACATTACCATTGAAAACTCTTTCATTTGTACCTTTATTTATTTATATAAAATAAAAATCAAATTCAAAAGTTAGATTAAAAGAAGTCAAGACTCTATAAACTAGCCTATGTATAAAAATTTAATTAACCAAGGTAAAAAGGACCTAAAAGATCTAAAAAAAAAATCGATTAAATTCCATAGGAGTAAGCAAAGTCAATAAAAAAGAAAAATCGATCAAAACCATATTCAAATTAGGATATAATATACCATATATAATCGTACTTAAAATATAATTAAGCACCTGACAATTTGTTAATTTTTAATTTGTATTATTGATACAGCTGTGGG
Source organism: Acer campestre (assembly GCA_954870605.1). Taxonomy (NCBI): domain Eukaryota; kingdom Viridiplantae; phylum Streptophyta; class Magnoliopsida; order Sapindales; family Sapindaceae; genus Acer; species Acer campestre. Next base: position 32,027,840 of record OX940806.1, read on the forward strand.
TGGTGGTTGCAGAAGAAATTCATGTCGTTTGTCGATTTACATAAAGGACCCACCATCACAGTATAATGGTCTGAAGATAAACATCGACGTGCCACCAGGTCTTATGTTTATGAAGACGTAAGCATTATCTAAAATTAAAGTAGCCTGTGAGTTGTGAATTGTGACAAGCAAGTGTATAAAATATGAGATTTTTTGTTTAGAGAAATTTTATCGTTTCCACAAATCGAGAAGAGAAATAAATTCAGAAATAAACTTGGTCAGGAAGCAACCACCCAACCAAAGTCCCCAAACTATACTCATCAAGAGTTTGTTTTCCATACATCATTTGATGGGCATTTCAATATTTGAAGGTCACGAAATTATTATCTACAACTACAAGATCTGCAACTAGAAAGCATTAATTAATTTCACTGTAATTTCTTCAATTGCCCATCATTAATAATAATAAAGATATAAAAGAAATCCATCAAAAATATGATGTGGTAAGGTAATGATTGTCAGCTTACAAATAAAAAAGGATATGGAGCTGCAAACTTACCAATTATAGAGAGATTGAATATTAACTATTAAGACAGAATCTGGGAACAGAGCAGAACAGAACAGCCCTCCCCTATTTCTTCTTTCTCGCCCCGGTCGGAAAATCATTACAACATCAGTAATTTTTTTTTGTTTAAATCCTTCAACAATTTTACTATTTCTAGTTTAACAAAAGAAGAAGAAGACATATATCCACATATATCAGTAAAAACAGTTATCCACATTTTTTTTTTCTCCATCGTCATCGTCGTCAATACTCAACAAGCAACTTAAAATCAATTTCTTTTCTTTTTCCTCTGTACGTTTCTAGGAGCAGCACTACTCACCACAGCACTATGCGCAGCTCGGTTTTATACCGTACATGATCCGTGCTTCCTTCCGAACTGAACCGTCGTCTCTCTTCACAAAAGTTTCCAAGCTACAGGGATGGAAAAAACAGAATTAGTCATGAGGAAAGAGACGGGGGAGACAAAATAGGTTGAACAACGAGATCAAAGAGAAAATACGCGTCAACAATGTAAAAGTTGTTTTCAGAAATCCTGACTCTGCCAACATTGGCTATGAAGAGAATATTAGCACCGAATCTACCATATATAATCCATTTAACTGTGTAAGCTCTGGAGGGTTGAGCCTTGAGTGTAAATTTTTTTAAAAAAATTGAGTTAAACCTCAGCTGGAAGCCTGGAACACATAACCAAACTTAGCTATCCCTGTTCGAGCTTGGCTCAAGCTCGAACAGACCAGATTGATTCGAAGAATTAGCTTAATATGATAGGCAATTAGGTATATCTTGTGGTTTGCACTGCTTAGCCAATAAACTTATAAAAATCTAGAGTTTCCAAGATACAGATGATGATACTGGCTTTTCCCTAACTTGATCTAAACCCGTGATGTAACATCAAACCTTTACACAGCAGCAAAACAATGAACATGAGATCAATTGAGGTTTTGCCAAGAACGTGATGTGAGGCTATTTATAGGCAAGTTTTGCCAATGAATTCCTAAAACCTGCCACTCACATTATTTTGGATGCAGAAAGATTCAAAGCTTCTGTCTAACAGATTAAAAAAGACACAAGAAATTACGCACTTTTGGTTGATTCGTAAGTGTAATTTAGGTTGTAATTCACATCTTCTATTTATTTTGTACATTCTCCACAACTGACCCTAGTCCTTTCTTCCATGTTACATTGTTACCACATAGTTTTCATCATCATTAATCAAAAAGAAGGCAGAAACCCCGGGAATTCCAAAATCTTAATACTAATTTAGGAAGGGACCATTTAGAAAACATGTCCTTGCATAAGGTCAAAAGTTTCAAGGCCAGTTTCTGACTCTTATTGAGCACAATTGGATACATAAACCCAAAAAAGACCTCTTTTAAAACTATATTTCAATTCCTTTGTTTGATGGTGATTCGAAAAAGATTTGTCTCGCACAAGACTTGAAATATTAACAACATGATTGACAATCGACGACATATGCCCACACAAGGTAGGCATCTTTCTTCCAAAGTTGATACTTTGTTTATTTAATGCAGGAAACTAACAAAACCAAATATGGAAACAGATACTTTCAATAAAACACATTAAAAAAAATACGAAAAAACAATAACACAACATAAGATATCAGGAATTAGCACATAAAAATTAAAACCTTCTAGCATGAACATGAAAAAGAATACGAAATCATACCAGGAATCTCTTTTCTCGGCGAAGAAGGCGGGGCCATAGCGTAACAAAATATCGTTTTTCCCAAAACAGAGATGGTAGAAACAATCCCAGCCACGTAAAACAGCATCACCAATCCAAGAACCCAAGGCATCAGAAAGAATCCTATGAAGAACGTCACCGATCCACACAGCATCAGAGACAGCGAAATCCCCAGCATCAGCGAAGCGAATCCAGCCGGCGTGATCTGCGCCGACGACGGAGGATACCTCCTTGTCGTCGTTGTCGACGAAGACGATGACGACGACACCAAGGCCCGCGACGAAGATTGATCGGCGTACGCAATATCAGACGGCGGCGATCGCAGAAGGTTCAGCACCAGCGCCGATAGCTCATAGAAAACCTTAGACTGCTGATCCTGATGTTGCCGCTGCTGCTGCTGTTGTCTTCTCATCATTTTTTTCTCGAGAAAATCTCTAATCGAATAGAAATTTTTTAACCTGATCGGAGAAAAATAAAATCGAAAAAACAATGCTAAAAACGAGGCAAATGGATAAACTTGTCAACTGTTATCTTAAACGATGTGTGATTGGAGAGGGATTTAACTTTATGTATAAAACAACTGGAACTTTCTGATAGGCAACAGTTTGTTTGTTTCTCGGGAAAATTCTTCACGAAACAGAGAGAGAAAATGACGCAGCTCTGCCTCTGAAAATATTTTCCTTCTTCAAACACATATCTCTGTATATATATACATATATAATTTCTTTTTCTTATTTATTTTTTGAAGGTCGCTTTATCTTGAACGAACAAAACAAGAAGATAAATCATTATTAAACAAAGGGAAATTATTATTCTCTACCCTGTAGTTTACCGTATTCTTCAGTCTCCCCTTTCTATTTTCAAATTCTCTAAATTTCCCCTTTCAATGCACAAATACAACAGTCTCACCATATAAAAATAGATATGGGAGGGGGAAAATTGGAGAATTTTAAACCTATAGGGGAGAGATTGGAGAATATGGCAAGCTACAGGGGAAGAATAATAGTTTCCCTTCAACAAATGAAAAGTAAAAAAGAAAAAAAAAAAGAGTTTTAAGACTTTTGGAGATCAGTAGAGACCCACACGAAATCTGTGCGCGTGGAACAAACGGACAGCGGATCGGGTTGGAGATGAGACCAAGTGGGGCCAACTGACGTGGAACCTTATCTCTCTTAGTCTCTTGGTAGAAAAATTGATGTGGGTGAGTGAGATTTTGAAGCGCGTGGAACATGAGTTGGTCGCTTTGTGGAATAGAGGGTAGTTTTGTAATTTGAGTTGGTAGCTTTGTGGAATAGAGGGTAGTTTTGTAATTTCAATTGAGCTATCATTTGGGAATGGATAAGATTATTCATATAATTTTCTAAATTTGTAGTGATTAAGCAAATTTTTAAACTGCCATCAGTTGGTAGTTTATTTATTTATTTAAATATTACACTAATTGGAGATTTATGGGAGAGGATGAGAATCGGTGTGAGGGATATAGCGTATACCATTGGACCAACATTATTTCATTAGTTGGCATTTTAAAAACTAAAAATAAAAAACCCGACAAGAATCGGATAATTTGTATGTAGAAATTGACCAAAATCAAATTTGGAATACAACTCCCACTACTGTTACTGACGTGGTGGATGTGCCATCCATTGGTAGTTGCCCAATCATGCAGGGAAATTGAAAGAATGATTTTAATGCTATAAAAATTAGCACATGTTTGACATTTTGAATGAGTGATTTAAAACTTTTATGTAAATATTTAATGGATTGTCTTGCTTTTTAGTTTATTTACAAGCTTTCCTCAAAAAAAAAAAAAAAGTTTATTTACAAGTGGACCCTCTTTTGTCCGCTTATGATAATTTAGACTAATGAGCAAATAATGTATAAAGTTTCGTTCTCGAACGTCCTCATATAATTTCATGAGGATATTGAATATGAGTCACTAGTTTTAACAAGTGCATGTACACTTGAATCAAAGCATGTAAAACTAGTGACTCACATTCAATATCACCATGAAGTTATATCATAATGTACTCATTTGAAAATTTATATCTATATATAAATGTTCAAGCCAGTGCGCACCAATATAACTTCATCGGTGCATTGAATTTGGACTATTAAATTTACATACTTTAACTCAAAGTGTGTACTTATCAAAAATTCTCCATAATCAATGATCCACGTACATTGATACTAATGTAAACGAGACCGTATATATACACATAGAACTTTAAAATGAAAAAAAAAAATAATGCACTAAACAAAGGCTTTAATAATGCTGCTTTGAAGTCACAACTGTTGATCATTAAATTTTGGATAAGAGTTTAGGTAGGGCTGATCTGTTTCAATAATAAAAGAGAATTTAAAGTTTTTACCTCTTAGAATATAAGATTGATTTGGATTTTTAGCTATAAGATTTATATATATATATTTTTTGAATTGGTATCGAGTTAGGATCGTTCAGAATTTATTTAGATAAAACACTACTAAAATAAACCTGATTCATATCAACAATTATAATCCACTGAGATTAAACACTACTAAAATAACTCGGATAATTGCTCTACTCTACACTCGAAGGAAAATAAGTCTCTTCACATTTGAGTTTATATGAATAAGGTGAAATTCAAACTTTTAACACAAATACAACACATTTAGACAAATTTTAAACAAACCCTTCAAAAAGTCAATACATATGACTATTCGAACTTAAAATATTGACAGGGTTAAATGGAAATACATCAAAATTTCATTATTTTTTTCACCCATCTAGATCTCAATAATAAACCCATTTTTTGGCAATATAATACACCTTTTTTTTTGTCCATATATGCAAATAGTTTGTGGTTCTGGTTTTCCCATGGTTTTTATTATACGTGTCTGCGAAACTATACATGACACTGTGTGTGATTGATAACCTCATCAATCGTATCTTGTAAAGATTTTATATCAATTAAAAATGGTGAATTTATAATATAAAAAGATTATTGATAGGTGATTTCTTTGACAATGGAGACATGACACGTCTTCTAAGCAAAGGAATTGAATTTTAACTTTCTTACAAAGAAGACTAAACTTGTTTAGAATTTACAAGCAATGTTGTTGAAGAAAGCAATTAAAATATGTATATACAAATTAACATCATGATTATTAATGACCCCCCATGCTACCTCAACAACATTTTCTATTATTTGACAATATGTGGCCTCTTCTAACTAGATATGACCGCAGTTCGGTTTCAAAATCATGGAGCCAAACTGCATCATATCTAGTCAGAGGAGGAACCTCCCTCCAAAACGTTCTCACCCTCAATCCCTTTGAATGGTTTCTTTTTTTTTAAAAAGATGAATGGGTCGGAGGGTTGAGAAATAAGGGTGGGGACCCACTTCTGCCCCATTGGACCCCCACTCCCATCCCTACGCATGGAACCTTTTGCTTGCAGCTTTCGACTTAAAGTCGATGTTCGTTGTGATGAAGTTGCCTCCCAAAAGAGGATATTAAAATGGATTATTTATCTCGAAAATGAATTGTCTCTTCTCTTGGACCTAACTCTGAGACGTAGCTGCAGAGTTGACATATCTAAGTTTCACACCCACCAAGTTGGCAAGATATTATATATACGTGTGTATATACACACACGTAGCGTAGAGTTGAAATATCTAAGTTTCACCCCCACCATATATACACGTGGCCAACTGGCCATGGAGTTGAAATATCTAAGTTCCACCGCCACCAAGTTGGCTAGATATTATATTTATTTAATTACAAGTTTACATCTACTATCGGGATCCGACGAGATTAAATCCTACAAACACAATTTGGATATTACTCGGAGAGGAGGTTGCTCCCACTATACTACTCTCATTTTGGGATTTTATAGCAAAATATGGGATAAATATTTACAACCATTAAGACTTGAACCTTGTAGTGAAACTTCCACCCGAATACTTTAACCATGAAAGTAAGAGGCCATCGGTGATAATGTGATAGTAATTTCATTGTTTTTTTTTCACCTATGAAACTAGTTGATTTTGCTGGTCTATGAAAAGGATAGAAAGCATTTATTTTGAAAAACAATTAAAAAATATCTAAGAAGATAAAGACAAAATGAACACATCAAAGTCCTTTTTTTTTTTTTGTTTTTTTGTTTTCACTTTCCATGTGTTGATTAAGAAGGCTGTCCACTTGGCAAGAAAAGCAAGCGGTGGAGGTGGTGATTGGTAAATATTTTTAGGTCTACTTGGTAACAAAAGGAGGCCTTCTCACGTGTATATATATATTTGCACCTCTTTTTTTTCGGAAGTCGGATCTCTTCTCTTCTTTTTCAACCTAAAAATATCACACAAGTACACAACACATCAAATCCCCTACTTTTTTTTGTTCGAGGTTTTGTGGTTGTTTATGCTGCAGTTGGTGAACACTCTCTACTCTTTTGCTGCTAATGTTTCTCAATTGTTTCTGTCTACAAGTCTTTGAAAAAAAAAAAAAAAATTTCATGTTAACAAAATGGGAGAGGTCTTTCTGTATATCTATATCTATATATATATATATATATAAAGTTTGTTTGATTGGATGAGAGAGATGATAAGAAAAATAAAAAACACATTCAAATGGGAGCTTTAAATTGAAATGTCTTTGCTTAATCTTTTTATTTTGTTTTTCTCTCCCATTATTACTTGTCTTAGTCAAATATATAATCCAAATACAACACTCAGTTAATTCAATGATTAGATTTTGGTTTGAGAAAGCAGCAGCAGTCTTATTTTGTAGAGAGGGAGAGATAAAGAGGAAATTAGAGACTTATTATTACACACTTACATAGTTTAACAAGGTGGTGGGGGGATGATTGCGTGCGTGCGTGCGTGCGTGCTTGCGTTTGCCTGTCGTTCACAAAGTCTTGGTAGTTCCCGACAAACCCTCTGCCGGCTAGACGTGTTATCGAAGCAACGGAAGGGTTGCCATTGCAATTGTCATTGCTGCTGTTGTATCTTGGCCATTCTTTGCTGCTGCAAGCTGTAAGTGACAAACTAACATATTACATATATTTCTTCAAGAATAGATCATGCTTTTTGTTTTAAGTTTTAAACTTCTTTTACCTCTTTCTCTAGATTTTCTTTTTCTTCTCTCAGCATCCTTTCCTGTTTAAAGTAGATAAGAAATATGGATTGATTAACAAACACACACACACACACACTGTCTTAATTATAGCAATAAATCAGATAACTTCAACTGTAGTCTGTAATTGATATATTCTACAAGGTGTATTAACTCTAAAGAATTCTTCCTGTGATTCATTCAACTTCAAGAATTTAAAATCCATTGCATTGGAAATGAATGAGGTATGATCTAGAATTCTTAAGATGATGATTATGAAAAAAATTGAGATCAAAGTATACTGGACGATCAAGTATCAGTTCTCGTGAAATCTGGATCGTACTTATACGTTGATCTTCACTTTGGTTCCTAAACCATTCAAAGTAGAAGTTTGGTTGTCTAGATTTCTTAGCTTTGTATAAATTTTCAGAGTATAGGGAGTATAAGGAGGTTTTATGATGCTCAAAGAACTTTTGGATGCTTTGAAAAAGGAAGTAAGTAGCACTCTGGGATTCATTAGTATCACATCTCTGCTAGTATTTTCTTTCTACCTTGATTTAATCTATTGCGAGAGAAAAAAAAAAACTCTTTAAACTAATAAGTTCTCAAAGACACATGACGTTTAGAATGCAAAAGTCAGGAAGTAAGACAAATACAACACCGTCCTGAAAAATAATAGGATTCATTGGATAAAACTTCAGGGAGATTGTTAAAGCCTAACTAACGGTAGCTAGCCAGTGCAAATCGACTATGTATGATCAATGATGTGATAAGATCTTTCTGTTCACGGATAAGATGAAAAGAGGCTACCAACCAGATTATTTATAGGAATAGAGTTAGGTTTTAGCAAGTATCTGTACCTTTTCTTGGAGGGTCTTTAATGACTCCATCATTAGTTCCATCTGCACAAAGGATTCACCAAATGAAACTAGCAAGAAACCAATGAACAACAGAATATGTAGTAGGACACAAAAGTGGAAGCAGAGCAACAGAGATTCCATCAATGATTTTTAGGAAATAATTCCAGGTTCCAGTATTATATATGATAGAAACCAGGTCCAAATAAGATTTCATATTTCCAGTGAGTCAAATTAGAGAAGAGGTCGAGCGTGCAAGATAACCTCAGTGGCAAAACTTGCATCTGACTTATTGGTTAACCAGAATATTGGTTTCTATAGACATGAATGGCCTAGGGGAAATTTCTAGTATACTCGGAGAAAGACTGCTAAAACACAAAGAAGTAGATGAATCAGTAGGGAAATATTCAAAAGAAAAAGTCCGAGTAATAGGATATGGCACCATATGTTTAAGCAGGTGCTTCAATAGATATCTTAGCAATCTACTACAGATTTTGATGAAGGTTCCAGATGCTTCATTGTCTATGGTTGAGTAATGTATACTCTAACCAGATTCAAATTTATGGCATTCAAACATGGGGTTTCAAGGCGTTGTTGTGTTGATATCTATTGAAAGGATTTGATTTACAGGGTGAACCAAGATCTAGGTCAAGTTTGTGAAAGGCAAAAATACCATTATTGCATGTGCCTAATTTCTGTCTTTCAAAACCTAAGTTTTCACTCACAATTCACAAAAGAGATTAACTCAAACCTTCCTAGCTCTGGTTTCTGTCAATGTAGCATCAAGTTGTTTCTCTAGTTGCACAAGATCAGTCACAGTCATCTGCTCAAAGTTTGGCCCTTCAAGTTGCCTGTGAACACAAAATATATATAGTTCAATCAATGATGTGCTGTGCATTTTAGTAATGGATAGGATAGACAAATTACCTTTGGACTATTTGCAACAGCTGAGCATGTGAAAGCTGATTTGAATATTTAGAGTGAGATCCCTGCACAGAGAATATATTGCAGTTAGCCAACTTTTCATCACAAGTAGTAGCAACAGTAGTAGCAATAGTATAATATAGATACTATGAGCAGACAGAAAATGTTTTGTCACATTCGGAAAAAAAATGAGCCACAAACTAATCATCCTTGTCATAATCAGGCTAAAGGTTGTAGTCCAACTAATATAATCAAATTCTTGTCAATAATTGGTTTATTAAAACTTCCATTTTGGTAACTTCGGCACTGATAAAAAACCCCAGATAGGCAAAACTTTTGCCTTCTGACATTGTGTCATTTAGACTGATATCTGAGAGATGTTAGAGGCTGTTTGTTTTTTTATCTAAAGTCTTATAAGAGATTAATTTGTTAGACATATGGATAAGTCTTATAAATTAAGATGCTATGATATGTTTTTTTTTTTTCATTTTGGATGACTTATTACAAATTTAAAATTGATTAAGTTGTGTTAGGGTTTCTTCAAAATTGTGATTGATTTTTAGGATTTTATTATATGTGGATAAAATTATAAATGTATGAATTGTTATAGGACATTTGTGGAAATTTATTATAAAACTTGACTATATCACTTTTTGAATAAGATAAAAATCAAAATTTTTTTTTTTTTTTAAAGACATATATCTTAAAATAAGATATAAGTTAGAAAAATAAACAAATTGATTTATCTTAATTTAAGATATAAGAGGCAATAAGTCTTATAGTGGAAAAAAACAAACAACCCCGTAGCCAATTGTATAAATATATGATTCTCTGACTGATATCTGTGTCACAAATACCCAATATGTTTCTTATGATGCAACCAAGAGGTTCATTGAATATTTGAATCTGTATTTATCCAACAAGGAAACAACAATAACTAAGCTAGGAATCAGTCAAGACTATAACTGTATGTCTCACAGAAAACAACATTGCCTGGTCAACTAGTTCAGTTTCAAAGCTTAAAGATTCTTGACATACTGCATAGTTACATTATGGTATCGAAATGTTTTTGCAATATTTCGATAGTTTTTCTTTTAAAAAAGCAATAACTGCTCTAAAAAATCAGTCAAGACTAAAACTGTCTCACACAGAAAATAACTATTCATTATTGCTCAACTCATTCAAAGATATTCATGGCAAATTGAGTAAACATCACAAACTGTCTTCTCAATTGAGAGAGAGCTTTTTACCTCTGCATTAACACTGTTTAGAGACATGGCTTCCTCATCAAAACGTCTCTGGTAGCGGTCCAGGATGCAAGCCAAACTGAATCATAAGAGTTGATTAATAGAACTTCTTAATCATATATAAAAAAAGAACAAAACTAGTTTGTTTGGTGAAAATATATGAAATGCTTTAAAGAAAGGGACTGTGAGCAGAACTAAGAAGTGAGAAAGGTCTCAAACATATCCATGTAAGATATGAAGTTAGATCATAATTTGGTTCTTCAGTAAGCACACGAATAATTAAAATCTGCCATGCCAGCTTTTGAATGTAATAAGCAATGGATCTAAAAGCTTAAGCATCCAACAATAGTATTAAATAATCTAACACACCTGTTCTTCAGTAAGCACACGAATAATTAAAATCTGCCATGCCAGCTCTTGAAATCTTCAAAAGAAAAATAGCTTTTAAATGTACTAAGCAATGGATCTAAAAGCTTAAGTTGATAGTAAAGGATCCAACAATAGTATTAAATAATCTAACACACCTCCTCATGTGCAAGACCAACGGGGCTTGCCAGTCCAAATACAAAAACTCAACAAATTTAAATAGCAAATCCAAATGTAATCACATGGGAGGCCTCAAAACCAAAAATTCATGGTATCATAAGGCTCTAATATCTTGTTAGTCACCAACAGACCCAAAAACTTAGCTATCAAGTAAGGGCCTAACTTTGATGACACCTGACTGAGCTCTCTTAGGGAATGAAAATGCAATAACAGATTAATCTGTATTACTTTTGCGAATGCAATAAGTCTGCAGCCACTTGTTCTTTCAAAACAGAACATAACACAGGAATGTAATCGAAAATTTTGATGCTACATATTCCCAAAGCCATCACATATCTTAATATAAGGTAAGAAATAATGATATACGCACTCCAAGCTAAACTTTCTTTATGTAATAACCTCATTAAATAACCTTGAATTCATGTATATCAATTGTCAACCTCAAAAGGAATCATAGAACACATGCAACCCACAGATCTATTCTTCCTTATGCCGAAAATTGAAATGAGTTTATGGTTCGTTTTGGATGTGGTTGTGAAAAACAATCACATCTTAACCGCATATTCATTGCAATGCTCATGTGTCATAAGATTAAATGAGGTCAGAAAAAAGATGAGGTAAGGAGAGGATCCAAATCCTTCAACAATGGATTTGGATCCTCTCCTTACCTCATCTTTTTCCTGACCTTTTTAAAGCATGTGATTGGTTGGTGATAAAGTGGTTTTGGAAAACAATCACATCTTAACCGCACATTCATTGCAATGCTTATGTGTCATAAGATTAAATGAGGAAGGAGATGATCCAAATCCTTCAACAATGTATTTAGATCCTCTCCTTACCTCATCTTTCTCCTGACCTTTTTAAAGCATGCGATTGGTTTGTGATAAAGTGGTTGTGGAAAATAATCACATCTTAACCACACAGTCATTGTAATGTTTATGTGTCATAAGATTAAATGAGGTCAGGAAAAAGATGAGGTAAGGAGAGGATCCAAATCCTTCACTGGATCCTCTCCTTACCTTATCTTTTTCCTAACTTTTTTAAAGCATGTGATTGGTTAGTGATGGTTGTGAAAAACAATCACATCTTAACCACACATTCATTGCAATGCTTATGTATCATAAGATTAAATGAGGTCATTTTTGGTGAATTTTTGGAGGAAAAATCATATGGAATTCTTTTCCTCAAGCACGTGGTGAAGCTTTATAGTGAGTGATCGTGACCGTGACCCACGATTCACTGGGAGATTCTGGACGGAGCTCTTCAAGATGTTGGGGACGGATCTGAACTTCTCAACCAGTTTCCACCCCCAAAGGCCAACAAAGAACTACTCTCAAAGAGTCCCGCACACTAGCGGCTACGCGTCGCTTCATGGTGTCGAGGCACCGAGCCAAGACACTCGCCCAACGAATAGGCTCTCGTTGTCATCAAGGCTACTAGCCACATAACTGGCTAGCTCGTGCAATCTACGAAGAATTCCTTTGCCTTGGTGCCACAAATTCGCAAGCTGATCCTAAGTAATCGTTGTTGTTCATTGGATTCCAGAGGAACTACTTCGTTAGGATTGGGGAATTGCTGCGATTCTCCTTGAATAGCCTGGATTCTCCCGTCGAGAGTCGCTTTGAAAGTATTACCTAAACTCTTCCGACTGAATATGATAAAGCCTATAAAACAACGAGCAGACAAGCTGGAGGGAATTCTTCACATACTGGATAGGGAATACGAAAGAGGAAGGGCTGTTGAAGCTAAGATCTGAGTCTTAAGGTCCAAATTTGATCTCCTTCCATACTTCACATGCAGCAGCCAATTCAGCACTCCTTGTGATTTTACATAGGATACTGAAAAAGTCTGGATTTAACTCTCCGCCCTTTCGCCTTTTCTTTGATTTTTTTTAAGACATCTTTTGTTGTATCATTTCCAAAAAAGTTGCTTTTTATGCACTATCCTTAACTCAATGAATAAGAGGATTAGCTGGCAACCCTCTCGAGTTTACGGCTGTTTCCTAGATTGAAGTAGCCTTTCGTCGCCCTACCAAAGCAAATAGCAATGAACCTTATCTACAATATTAGTTCCCTCCTACCAAGAACTACTATAGCTCTCTATGCGAGGAAAAAGATGAGATAAGGAGAGGATCCAAATCCTTCAACAATGATCATTCTGTAGGTTGACCTTTGAAAACCTCATGTAGACTTCTCCTTCATATAAAGATAAGGCTTTCTGTAATGTAGAAGTGAACAACTGCGTCATTTCAAGTCATTGTGATCTAAATCCTTCGTCACATCGTTCTATCAGTGGTATCAACAAGTGGAATGTACAAAGGAAAGAGGCATTGTCGATGCAAGTTTACGTTCGATCATTATTTGTACTGACAATGATAAGTATCCGCTAGACCACCACGTCATTTTGTCACCACACATAATTAAATTTGTGTTTGTTTATAAATTTGTTATGGGATTGAATATTGGTTTGTTCTATCAGTGATATCAACAAGTGGAATGTACAAAGGAAAGAGGCATTGTCGATGCAAGTTTACGTTCGATCATTATTTGTACTGACAATGATAAGTATCCGCTAGACCACCACGTCATTTTGTCACCACACATAATTAAATTTGTGTTTGTTTATAAATTTGTTATGGGATTGAATATTGGTTTGGTTGTGAGCTACGTGGCAAGCCCATTAGTCTTGTATTTAAGGGAATGTTTTAGAATACTTAAATACTATTGTTGGATCTATTTCTATCGGTTTAAACTTTTGAGTATGTTGGTTGGTAAACCTATCTCGAATACATCAACGTAACACGTGCTCGAGCAATTAAAAATAATTAACGTTATGAAAAGTTGACTATGAAAATTTAGTATATGAATCTATATCTATGCACGCATCAATCCAAGTCTATTTTTATTATTTGATATTGTATTGTAGTCAATTTACCATCGATTTTTCGGATTCATTCCCCGTGTGTTTTTATTTTGTATCTAAGCTTAGTATATGAATATATAGCTTTGAACACATGACAGAAGTAATCTTTTGAAATCAACTTTTTATAGTCTTGAATATTCTTAGTTGTTTAAGCGTGTTACGTTGATGTATTTTAGAAATGTCTTATAACCTTAAGCAACCCCGCCCATACTTAACTTTTCAACTCATAGCTTAAGCTCTCAGACTAGAGCTATTCTCACTAAACCGAATCTGTAAATCGAAGACGGCTGCCGGGATTGTATCCTAGAGCCGCGAACTGTATATATAAGGGAATTGCATATAGGACTATTTACCGATTTCTTCAAGAGCTATTTCCTTAAGCAACAAGCTGAATAGCAACCAAGAATAATTAAGGTTTCACAAGTTGACTACAAAAATCTATTTGTATTGATATAAATTCATATACCAAGCTCAAATGTAAAATAAAAGCCCAAACGAGTAGAGCGATGCAGTTCTACCTATGGACGTAAAACTAAACTTAGATGACTTGGAAATAGAAGCCCAAACAATGGTATTAGCTCTAACATGATGGTAATTTCAAAGGTTATTTAGCTTGTTGCTCAAGGCTATAATACCTTTAAATACAAACAACCGAGAATAATTATGGTTATTGAAAGTTGACAACAAAAATCTATTTGTATTGATATAAATTCATATACCAAGCTCAAATGTAAAATAAAAGCCCAAACGAGTAGAGGGATGCAATTGTACCTATGGATGCGGATATCCGTAGATACCCGCCTTTTGTTGAGGTGCGTGCATGACCTTCAGGTGCCATCGTTGTGCGCCTTTCATTAGGGCGCCAACTTTTTCTTTTTTAAAAACAATTTTTTTTTTTAAGAAAAAAACTTCTTTTATGGAACCCCAACAAAATAAGTTCTTTAAGTCTCTCATTTTGATGAATGAAGTGCTGCGAAATATGAAAACCTAAAACAATAATCAAAACACACAAAAGCAAAACAATACAAAGATACACGAGATTTTACGTGGTTTAGCTTAAGTTTACATCCATGGGAAAAAGTGTCACTCCTCAATAAAACAAGAAACTAAAGTTTTGTTAAGAGTTAGGAATAGCTATAGCCTAGATCCTAAAAACTAATTTGAACATCTTTGGGTTTTTTTTCCCCTTTTTAACGTTTGCAACTTTGAGTCTTTGTTGTTCATATGATGACTGCATGTTAATTGCTTTATCAATTATGACGTGTTACAGTTTCTAAAGCTCTAAACCTTACATTAAGATAGCTTGAAATTTATAGGATAAATTAGGTTAATACGATTTTTATGAATTATTTCTATTAGGAAATTCATAAAAAGATATTAGCCACATTTTTTTAAAAAAGTGCGCCTCGGATCCCAAGAGACCTTTGCATATTGCACCCTTAAAAACTATGTTGCCAATGGGATGCGTGTGTGGATATGAATATGACAAAACCCATTTCCATCCCTACGCGAGAGGAAAAAACTCCTAAAATCGATGGTAAACATTCTCCAACACAATATCAAATAATGGAAACAAAATTACTTCGATAAGCTTACAAGTAAAGGCCTAAAGACTAGTAATAGCTCTAACATGATAGTAATTTCAAAGTTAATTCAGCTTGTTGCGTAAGGATAACATATCTCGAATGTCAACGAATACATCATCGTAACATGCTCGAGCAACTGAGAATAATTAAGGTTATGATAAGTTAATTACAAAACTTTACTTGTAAGATGTGTTCACACTTCATAGCTATAGATTCATATACTAAGCGTTGATACAAAAGACAAATACAAGAACTCGTGGGAAATGATTCAAAAAAACTGATGGTAAACATACTACAATACAATATCAAGTAATGGAAATAGAAGTAGACTTGGATTATTTTCAAAAAAGCAAAACATTGAGGAAATTCATAGTTAAAACAGGTTTTGGGATATAATAACTTAGGGGGGTGTATTGGATTGGGATTTTAATAGACAATTTTGAGGTGTAAGGATTTTATGGATTTGCAAGACTAATAGGATTATTAGGATTGTTAGGATTATACTTTTAGGATTATTAGGATTATATGGACTAAACTTTTAGGATTCTGAAAGAGTCTTTGGACTTTATTTATAGACTATTAGGATTCTCTAGACTTTATTTCAAGACTTTATGGACTTTTAAAAATATAGACTTTCAAGAGTCGATTGTAGTATTCAATTTTCTCTCCAAGGTCCAGAGTTTTATAATTTTGTTGAGGGCAGTCACTGAACAATAAAAATTGAATGAGAAACATGTATAAGCTATGAACAGAAGTAATAAAATTTTAAA
This sequence comes from Acer campestre, assembly GCA_954870605.1. Taxonomy (NCBI): domain Eukaryota; kingdom Viridiplantae; phylum Streptophyta; class Magnoliopsida; order Sapindales; family Sapindaceae; genus Acer; species Acer campestre. The sequence continues at coordinate 32,044,028 of OX940806.1, forward strand.
ATGCCACCAACCAACACATAACCTTCGGCTGGTTCATATAGTGCAGAAAATGTCACCATATGAAATAAATATAATAACTAACAACCCATCCCCCCTACCTCACTAGAAATGACATGAAACAAAGAAAAAAAATAACTTGAACATTGAAGCATTTCTGTTTGGCTTGTTAGACATCATTAATTCTTATGTTATCAAACTCCAATATTCATTGCTCTTTAATCTTTTTTTTTTTTTTTTTTCCTAGTGGTGTGTACAGTGTAAGTCGATAGATGATTCAAGTCCGATGAGATGAGTTGATATATAGACTATTAATGCATTGGTTAAATTTGGAAGGTCGGGGCATGACAAGATTTTTTTTAAAAAAATATAAATGTAAATAACAAAAAAAAAATGATATATAAGAAAATAACTAGTGATTGCTCTCGACAGGTTTCGGCATACCCTTATGTTATCGGATTTAAAAAAAAAAAATGCATCTAAATTTTATAGAAGTATGGTTTTATGCGAGGTCCATATCTTTTTAACTCGCTCAGACAATAAATCCAATAGAAATGATAACCATCTTCTTTTGTCTTTGAACTCAATCTATATAAAGGGCGATATTATTAGTAATGAACTAGCTCTTTTTATGAGGTATATATATATATATATATATGTATAATCAACTTCCTCTTTATGGAAATCTAGTGGTGCTGGTGGTGAGATCATGTAAATCTAACATAAGGCATTTTATCAGTCATTTGGTACTCGACTTTCAAGTGTAGTTTTATCCTGTATTTTACATGTTTGGCCGGCACATTTTTTTTTTTTTTTTTTGAAAGTCAAAAGTATATTCAATAATAATCAAGGCAAAAGCTAGAGCCAACAACCAACAAAAGCGACTACAATTGCACGGTCCCAAACCTAAAAGAAAAGCAAAAACCAAAAAACACAACAAGGCAAATAGCGAAAACCAAGAAAAAAAAAAACCCACATCAGGAGGGCAACAAAACAAAGACCATAACAAGACAAAACAGAGGAAACAATAGATAGCAACCACCGAAAGTATACCAGTACACCCACCAAATATTTGAAATCAAATAAAAAGTCAGGAAAGTATTGAGAAAGAGGGCAAGACAATTTTGGGTTCAAGCTATTTATACATATCTAAAAAGTCTGGAAAATCCATTTTGTCATGAAATCCTAAAAATCTTGATCTCAATCCAATACTAGTAGACAATTTGCTGTCTCCTAAAAGTCTAGATCCAATACCACATGACAATATGGACTGTTTAAAAAAATCTTAAAAGTCTAAATCCAATATCATAAGACAATATGGACTTTTTAAAAAAATCTTAAAAGTCTTGATCGAATACTACCAGACTTATCTAACTTGTTAAAAAGTCTAAATCCAATACCATCAGACTTTTACTTCCTCAAATTCTCTAATAAAATCTTGAACCAATACACCCCCCTTAATGTTTTATAAGCATTTTTTTAACTGTAGTTGGAATAAGCCTGTTTTACCAATGAGTTTTTTGTGCATTTGAAATTTTGAATCCCCTCACAAGACTATATGTTTGATTTGGGCTTTCTTCAACATTTGAATCCATATACATGTATAGAAGTTCGTGGATTTGAATGCAAGGGGATATGTCTGGTCCATTTTTGTCTTTAGATATTATCACTTCCAATAGGCTAATAATATTTTTTGTTCTTATCTTACAAGTCACAACCACTTATTGAAACCTTTATACTATAAATAGGATGGTTCGAGTAAAAGCTTTTTGGTTCCTAATTTCCTATTAGTACATCTACATCATGATTTGAAACTTCGAGCCTTCTACTTGGATACTTGATTTAAGAGTTGATCAACTAATACAAAAGAGTACAAAAGATAAAGCAAAATCATGACATCAAAGCTAATGAAAATAATTGGTTATTGAGGAATGGAAGTGCAATTATGAGAAGATTGATGACATCATTTTCAATGTTTCAAGGGTGCAAAAATTTTCATAGTTCATAGCCAACATTCACTTGAGGCTAAAAATACTCTTGGGAGTTATGTTCATTTTTTTGTCTTTTATATATGAAATAATTTTGATAGTAGTCAAAAGTCCTGGGTTCGAGTCCTCACTTGTGATTGAATTTTTATTTGTTTATGAGTTTGAATATATATTCGGGATTGAACCACGTGGAGGGGGTATTAGTGTGCTTAAATACTATTGTTAAGCCTTCTCCTATCAACTTCAACTTTTGGATTTTTTGGTTACTAACAAAACTAAACTAATAGCTATATATGTTAATATCTTATCTCATTTGAAAAGAGGTCTTTATATTTCAAACCTAATCAAATCCTCATAAAATAAATAATTGTTCTCCATTTGTTCTCCATTCTTGTCATTTACTATTAGGTATCCCTTACATGGTAGGCCATTGGTTTGTACTTGTACCTTAGGTAAAGGACTTGTCAGCTTCCTATCATTTACTACTAGGTGTCCCTTAGGGCCATTGATTTGTACCTGTACCTTAGGTATAGGACAAATCAACTTTGGTTTGATCTTGATTGTAGTTTTTTTTTTCTTTCTAGTGGTATTAAAAAGGGTACGTATATTGACCCAAAAGCTTAAGTTAGAAATGCTTTTCCTTTCATTTCTATAATTATTTTCATAATTTAAAAATAAGAATTTTAAAGATGCAATTTTGGAGATCATTTATTGGTTTATTGACTATTAGGATGAGATATAAAATTTCTCCGAGTTATTACACCAATTGATTAAGATTTTGCATATAAAATCTCAACGAGTTATGAAATTAATCCATTATCATGATGTAAATTTCATCTTTATAATTTATTTATTTTTCACTTTGTATAGTAATGTCTTAATAGATATAATTCATAGAGCTTTATAATAATCTTAGATAAGTATGCCTTTTTAATTACAAAATTCCAAATATTACATTACGAATCTTTTTTCAATGTCTTAAAAATATGGTTCATAGAACTTTATAATTATCTTAGTTTTTGTTTTTGTTTTTGTTTTTGTTTTTTTTTGAAAATTAATAGTCTTAGGTTTCTTTTTGAATAAAATATGTTTTTCCTTTATAAAGCTATCAATCTTGTGGTTCGTTACTCTTGTATATGTAAGAGAAATAATAAAACATCAAGCTCACGTTGCCCCCTCCAACATAAGCTCTTTTATTTACAGCACTTTATAGCCCATTTGGCTTTCTTAGTTTCTTGTTGTCATTGTGGACTCTCAGCTGAAAACTTGCATTATTAACCATGATGGTTTTTTTATGCAATGGAAAAAAATAAGAGAGGTGTAAGGCTAAAAAAAACACCAAAATATTATCAAAACAACAACAATGGAACAACATGGGAAGCATAATACTAATACTAAATAATCCATCATAACCAATCCGAGTTTTCACGACTCGAAAGCAGCCCCCCTCGTTTTCTTAAGCATTATTCAAGGGTTTTTCCTAACGGTTTAAGTTTTTAGATTGAGTGGTTACTGTTTACTAACATGGTATTAAATAATTTTACCGGGAGTGCATCGGTTTGAGTGTCACCACATGATTTTATTATTTTTGTTATGTATTTGTTATGTATTTTTGTCATTGATCTTGAATGTTGGGAGTACACACTGCTTTGTTATAATTGTTTGGCGTTTCCTAGCCATTACTAACAAATAATACTGAGGAATCACATGTATGCACACATGTATGCACGCAGATAATTATAAATTCTAATATAGATATTATACAAGAATCAATTATTAAAAGGATAAATCGATTGGTACAACTTTTGTCAAACGGAGTTTGATTCCGTTTGACTTTAGGGCCAAATCATAAATAGCCCTAAAATTAAAGGATATTCAAAAATATCATTTTTCAATAACTTTTCTTTTTTTATACAAGAGAAATGATTTTGGACAAAAATACCCTCAATGCAAATATAACATGTAAGAAGTTTCCAAGAACATTACACGCTGAAATGTAAAGACGTTGATATTTCGGCGTATAAAGATTTTCATTGTGTAATCATGTTAACATTTCAAGGTGTAAAGATTTTCAACGTGTAATGATGTTCATATTGCAACATGTAAAGATTTTAATGTGAAGACAATAAATTGAATACTTTCAAAGGACTTTTGAGGGGGTAAACGATATCCGATTTTTGCCCGTTATATACCATTCAAATCGTTTCAACGAGGAGAACAATATTTTAAAGTGAAAAGAGAGAGAAACATGACAAGAAGAGCTTAGGAATCAGAGAGAAAAACTCGTGTAAGATAAAGTGTAAAAGGTAGATACGGGCATTCTTATCTAAAACCATTTCTCTCGGATAAAAAAAGAAAAGAAAACTTATTGGGATGTGACAATTTTGTATATTGCATTAATTTTCAGGTCAAATGGGGTAATTTTACCTTGATTTTATAATGAAATGGAAGACCTTAGAGAGGATTATATATATATATATATATTTAATATGGTGGTTAGTCCTATTGAAAGGATTACGTTTCATAGAATAATGGATTAATAATTTAATATAGCGTTTGGTGTAAGTGGGATGTAAAGAAACGATTCTTTTTCAAAAGAATAAATGAATTGGCAGTTTACTTTTTGTACACTTGCGTTATAATTTACAGCTCATCTTGAGACTTCATGAAAAGGTAAAATGGTGTCATCTTTGACATTTGAGGAAATATGAATGCTCAGTTGATTGTGTATCGTTTAATTAGATGTCTTTACTTGTAAATCTTATTTTAATTGATTGGGTGAATCCTTCTCTACAAATGTGGAAGCAAGAGGTTTTAATGAGATTCAAACTCAAAGTGTGACTTAGAAGTTTCAAGAGAGACACTGATCTTCATTTACTCAGTTGATTGTGTGTCCTGTAATGAGATGTCTTGTAAATCTTATTTAATTGGTTGGATGAATCCTTCTCTTATTTCTATTTATAACCTCATTGTCTATTTATTTCCTGACAAGATCCTTCCATAGAAGCTAAAAGGACAAAAATAATAAATGGAAAAGGGAATATTTGTTGGAAAGGCCTATGGATGGCAAATCAAGTGGAATATGATGTCTTGAGCCATAGAAAATGGTCAAAATTGGACTTGCAAAGGTAATGCGAAAGAGAAATATAAGATTGCCTTTTGAAATAGAGGAGCTTTTGTGGATTCAACTTTTAAGTTTTAAGGAAAGTTGTTCATTGTTTTGATGTCAATTTTTTTTTTGAGCTAATTAATATTAGGGTTGAATACTTTTGGAATTGCTTTTACATGGTTATATTTTTAGAAGAATTTGATAGGATCTTATATTTAAATAGGTGTACTTAAATTAATGAAATATCATAGGATTATTTTTGACATTTTATAGTTTTTAAAAAAGCTCAAAAAGAGTTTTATTAAGGAAGCTGAAATTTTGAGCTTATCCTAATAGAAGTAAAATAATTGGCCTTCTGGGGGTTGGTGATCACCCTCTATGGACTCGTTGTCATGTCTGGACTGCCATCGGTGCCTGAACGTGCCAACTTATCGGGGCCATGTGACGTAACGTGACGTGACATCATGAAGCCCTTTAGGCAAACCCGATGTATAGACTGCACTACCATGAGTATAATGAAATAATGTATTGTCTTTGCTAACTTCTTAAGCATTTGACATAATGGTAATCGCTTAATCTTGACAAAACACTTAGTATTATAGTTTAGTTTTTGTCAAAAAATTTAAATACTATCGTTGGGCATTTTCCTAACTAAAACTTTTAGATCTAACAGTTAATAGCATGGTATTAAAACCTTGTTTTACTAGCGGTGCCTAGGTTCAAGTCTCCTTACGTGAATAAATTTGAATTTATTATCTGTTATTTGTTACGTGTTAGTGTTTAGGCTTATGGGGCATGGCTAACTCGTAAGTCCTTCACATCAAGGGAGTGTTAGAGTGCTTAGATCCTATTTATATCCTCGGTAGAAACCTCCTTACTTCAACAAGTGAGGATGGTTGCGCAATTTCATTACATAATTTCATTCAACCATCTCAAGGTCTCTTGCATGAAATAAAAATCCAATCAATAGTCCAACAAATCTTCTCTACATGACCCCTTAAGAACACGTTATTGATATAGCCTAGGTGGCTCTTCATAAGCAATCAAGCCAATTAGCCTCTTTTTAAAAGAGAGATGTTGAAGCTCTTTAACACGTTATATATATATATATATATATTTTTAAATATTACAATAATTCGGAAATTAGGAAAGGGAGTAGACTCGAACCCACAATCTCATGGTGTAGGTATGAGGGACAAAGCATTAGGCCAACCTCTTCTTGTCTACCTCTTAAAAAATTTTCTTGTCCCTCTAAAATAAAAATTCTAGAGTTTACCCCCTTCAAACTTATCTAAACTTGAAATTCTAGCTACTCCACTGCCGATATGCTAGTGGTATACTCAAAGTGTTTATACCTAGTACTCCTCAAATTGGCTTTGAAGGACTCTGTCATACTCTAATTCTTAGTGCCCGTTTGGAAGAGCTTCTCCACTGGTTAAAAATGTTTTTTAATTAAAAAGACTCTTTTGAAATTTTTTGGTGTCGTTTAGTTGTCACTCAGTAGAGTTTTTGGATGATTAAAAAAAGCTTTCTAGGCTTTTTCCAAGTAGATCTTTTTGAGCTTTTTTAATAACATTAAAATGTCTAATATAACTCTATCTTTTAAAATAGTTTTTAAATATTTTGATAATCTTACCATTTAAAAATCCTTATTTTAATTGACAACCAAACAACCAATAACTTTCCATTAAAAACTCTATTTGTAGAATGTCTAATTTAAAAGATCTACCCCTAAAAGATCTATTTGAAGAAGTTCTTCCAAACGAAGCCTTAATCTCTATTTATAGGGTACCTAAACATTTTTTACTCATTAAAGATACATAATCCTTTTTGTTAAAGTGGTTGTAATTCCTTATATAGGGTTTCCTAATACCTAAAATCTTTCCTAATAATGTTGATGTCTTTTCTACCTAATTAATACAAATGCAATAAATAATGAGAAATTATACAACTCCATTCATGAACTATAAGAGCTCCGAAACTTGTAGTTCGAAATTTGAAAAAACATATCTAATTTTTTGGCTTTCTAGTAATCCTAGATTCTCAACCGTTAAATATGGTAATCCTTCTATGGCTATCGAATAATCCTAAATTTTCAACAGTGAAATATTAATGATAAATAATTTCAAGCTTAACTACAAAGTCACACAGCTGATAAGAGATAACCCAAAATCAACTAGGTCAGCACAAAAGGCCACTCCAGTACAAGAAAAGAAATCACATGAAACATCTACAACACACAACACGCACGGTAAACCAAGCGCCATGATGACATCCAGGAAACCGACTAGGAGTGAAAGATAAAGTGACAACACGCGTTTCTAGCTAAAAAGTAACAATACTAGACGCAATCGTAACCGCCTCCTCTACGGGATACATACATGATAATGATGATATATACAAAATTAACACAAAACGAGAGTTTTTTTTTTTTTTTTTTTTAAGATGAATATATTTAATGCGCAGAAAAGTCAATTTCAAAATAAACAAGTATATATTTAATATATTAAAAAAAAAAGCGAGATTTTAAAATTCAAAGCAACTGTTCATTTTCTCGGTAAACCAAATCAGAGAGAGAGAGAGAGAGAGAGAGAGAGAAGGCGTACCTGTTGGTGCTGGAGAACTCATAAAGCCTTCCACGGCCGGAGAAGATGACAAGAGCGACATCGACGTCGCAGAGGACGGCGAGTTCGCGAGCCTTCTTGATCAATCCACCGCGCCTCTTCGAGAAGGTCACCTGACGGCTGCTCTTGTTCTCGATTCGCTTCAGCTGCAACTTCTTCCGGCCCATTCCGGTCGAATTCAGCCCCAAATTTCAAGCTATCACAGAAAAAACACAGAAAAAAATACAGAGAGAAAGAGAGAGAGAGAGAATTTCTAGGTTACTTGCTGCGATGACTATTTATTTAAAGTGAAAATCAGCAGTAGCTCTTGTGCGCAAAATCGTTGCGGCTGCTTTTGAGGGGATTTGTATTAATTTAATTAATTAATTTATTTATTTATCGTTTGTCGGATCCGCCCATTTTCATCAAATTACTTCATTTGGAAAGATTTTGAGTGTGTTTTATAGATAAATGTGGAGGATGTAGTGGGACCGGGTCCGTGTACGTCAAAAGTGTGACAAAATTAAACAAATAAGATAAAGAATGGGTTAATCTACAGTGCTTTTTAATCATATATGATTAATAATTATATCAATCGTTGGATTCTTATTTATTTCAATCCAACGGCCACTGACCACTGTTAAAGTCTTTTGAGGATCAAACAACTCTTGTTCTTTTTGACTGTAACCGGAACAACCGGTCCATTAACCTTTTTTAAATAATAATAAAAAAAACAATCAAGTTAATTTATAATTTAAAATAATTTTAGAACTATAATTTAGTCTTCATAAATATAAATCTTGAAAAATAATTTAATTTTTATATGATTTTTTTTTTTTAACTTTCAAGATTTTAGTTATTAATTTACAATTTTTTTTTTTTTTGTTTTAGATTTTTGTCTCCAATTGTTTTTTACAATAATATTACCCAAACTCAAAAATTAATTTAACAAACAACTCATTTGTATAACAAGTGGTGTGTCCTTACGATATTACTTATTACATTACTTCATCAATTATATGGTGAAGCGTTTTTAAAAAAATACATGATTCCGAATTAAAAGATATTATTAATTATATGGTGAAAAACCATTCAATAAATTATTAGGTTTGATTTTATTTTTTTTGTTAATTCTTTGAACCATGAACACAGTCCAAAATGATTTGATGGTAAATACTATCACCCAATCTGAATATATTTCATACTGATATTTAAAAAAAAAATAAGAAATTTTTTTGAGCGTGTAGTTCTTAAATTAAATATTCTAAAACAATATTAATTGAAAGAACAAAAATATTGCATTTGGATTTTGGGCAATCGGTTGAGTAACCGGTTCGTCCAAGTCAGGGCTGTCCTGTGATAATGAATATAACAGCCTGTATACAACTTGAACCGTTGGATTGTATCAAGTAAAGTGACCGCATGTTACGTGGGTAGTACTCCGCCGTAGATTTTACCCTATGCAGCAGGAAACCAGCAATTGTCCACTAGCAAGCTGCCACGCACACATGGAAAAACCCACGTGCTACTTTATTTCTCCTCTCTTTTCCTTCCCTCGAGGAAAACAGAAAACGACATGTCGTTTTGAGCAGTCTGATTTGAGCTTTGAGTCTTCACCGACGTTACCAAATTCCAAGAAGGCCACTAATGACCAATCCACCGTCAGATCCGCGAAAAGCAAAATAAAATATTTGATAGGTCCACGATACGCTATCGTTTCAATAGAGTCTTGTGCTGTTCCTCCTCGTGGAGGGCCCTGGAATCTCCACTTGTTTCTCGTCTATGTTTTTTTTTTCGTGAATTACTAAAATAGTAAAATTATATTTAGCTATATAAGGAAAAAGAGAATTACCATTTGTGGCAAGATTTGGAATTTACCGGCACGTGCAACCCACGCTTGGCCACCCACACCCACCCAGTTGAGGTGGGTTTACTTTTCATAGTTGTTGTGCTATGAGGGGCCCACTTTTAAATAAAATAAAAAAGAATTTGTCAGAGAAAGTTTCTGCTGTGTGGCTGTGACTTGTGTCGCAACTTCATCGAACATTTGGTCCGCGGAAATATTGAATATTTTTATTTTATTTTATTTTTGTGTTTCTTCAAGTTTAAGTAATGGCTGCATCATTTAATTTTGGTATATTATTTTTTCGACAATGACTTATTGACTTTTTTTTTTTTTTTTTTGATTACAAAGGAAGGTAGAGCACACAAATGGAATCTAAACAGGGATATCCAAATGTACAGCTCTCCTTACACAAGGAGGAAAATCCTCCATCAAATAGAGATCCTCATCAACCGTTAAGGCATATTTTGCCAGGTTGTGAGCGACATTGTTAGCTAATCTAGGAATAAATCTAACAGAAGAAACCTGAAGACTGCGCATAAGAGAAGAAATATCAGCAAGGATATTACCACAAATGGAATCCCGATGACTGTCTTCGTTGATCCACTTAACAACCACAGCTGCGTCTGATTCTAAAACACAAGGAAAAAGACCACAATCTCTGCTGAAAATCAGACCCCTGTATATAGCCATCGTTTCAGCCAATTTTGCATCAAAACAAGCATCCAAAGGAAGTGAACAATAGGCCAAAACAGACCCTGAATGGTCTCTAATAACAACACCCAACCCAACACGAAATCCCTTCTCATTAATAGCCGCATCGCAGTTAATTTTATAAAAATTTGGATCCGGCGGTCTCCAAGAGTTACGAACAGGACTGGAACAAAGAGTAAGGGACTGCTTATCATCCACCAAACTATTAAAATCTGCTAAATAAGCTTTACACCAATGAAACACATCCAGAATATTCTGAACCGAAGACTCATGCACAACTAGATTACGCACAAACCACACCTTCCAAAAAATAGCACAAAGCAGCCCCAAATCTTCCAAATTTAACACAGAATGACAGTCAAGAATAAGATCAAAAAAATTAGCATGGAGGCCTCTAACCTTGACTGCCGAAGGAAGCCACTCTCTCCGAGCCGATTTAAGCAGCCTACAGCCCCATAATGCATGTAAAGTGGACTCACCAACGCCATTACACATGGGACAAAAATCTGAAACTTTCATACCATGATTAATAAGGTTAGACATTGTAGGAATCCAATTGAAGCAAGCTTTCCATATAAATATCTTAATCTTCAAAGGAGTCTTTAATTTCCACAAAGTAGCCCACCAAGCTTGCAAATGAGAATTATCGGAGGAGCTAGGAGTGGACACAGCATCAATACCAACCTTGTACCCACTCTTGAGAGTAAAACACCCACTAATCTCATAGTGCCAAATGAGAGCATCATTAACCAACTCACTACCCAAAGGAATTTGCCTAATAGCTTTAGCATCTTCATAAGCAAAAACACTATCAATGAGTGGCAAATTCCAACCTCCTGAAGCCGAAAAAAGCTGATCAACAGTAGTAGACATACCAAGAGTGGGCTGAGACAGAACTTGGAAACTTGTAGGCTTAGGAACCCATTTATCTGTATAGATTTTAATTGTTCTACCATTCCCAACCCTCCACCTTAATCCAGAAATCAGTAACTCTTTACCCCAAAACAAACTTTTCCAGACAAAAGACGCTGAGGACTTCTTGGGCGCCTCCAGAAAACTGCAAGAGGGGAAATAACAACCTTCCAAAACTTTACAAACTAAAGACTTAGGATTCTTGAAAACTCTCCAACATTGATTAGCTAATAAAGCTCTATTAAAGGTCTCTAAATCTCTAAAGCCCAAACCTCCCTCCCGTTTGGATTTACACATCCGAGACCAAGTACATTCGTCATTTTACACATTTCGGTATTGGTCATTTTTCCCCTTTTATTAAAGTCTGTTAACATTTTGGATCAAAGTACTATTTTACCCTTTACCTCTTTTTTATTTTTTATTTAAAATACAAAAATTGAAAAAAAAAAAAAAAAAAAAACCATTCACCATGATCTACAGAACTCCAAACCCAGAAAACCCATTCATCAACGGAACACCAAACCCAAAAAACCAATTCTCCATGATCAACAGAACACATCTTCATCATCATTGTTCAAACCCAAAAAAACCATATTTTAGGTTTAGGGTTTCTCTACATCACATTTCCTTTTCATATTTTAGGTTTTAAAAACATTGGGGAATGTTATATAAAGTTTTTTGTGAAGGGTAAATTTTACATTGTAAAATTATTTTTTCAGCCTCCTAATCCTTATTTTAATGATGGTATTCACATATATTTGCTTCTTGAAAAAAATAAAATCGAATGGGGTATAAAAACTACGTAAAAAAAAACGTCGAGTCAAGGTGACCCAATGGTTTTTTGACCCAATGGTTTTTTTATGGTTAGAAAACCTATGCAAAAATCCATCGGGTCATCAAGTCACTATGTCTTGATGGATTTTTTCATTGTTAGAATTCTATGAAAAAATCATCGGGGCAGGGTTACCTAATGTTGGGTCACCCTATCCTGAAGAAAAAAAGCGTTAAGTCCAAGTGACCTAATATCGGATCACCCTGATCTAACGCTTTTTTTCTTCAGGAGTCGGGTCACCTTGATCCGATGGATTTTTACATAGGTTTTCTAACCATGAAAAAACCATAGGGTAATGGTGACCCAATATCGAATCACCCTGACCCAACACTTTTTTTCTTTGGGACAAGGTGACCCGCCTTGACTCGATGGATTTTTGCATAGGTTTTCTAACCATGAAAAAACCATTGGGTCAAGGTGACCCGACATTGGGTCACCCTATCCCAACACTTTTATTCCTCAGGATAGTGTAACCCGATATCCCGATTTTTTTTTTCATAGTTTTTATATCTCATTCAAATTTAATTTATATATATATATAAGCAAATATATGAGAATACCATCATCATAATAAGGATTAGGGGATGTTGGAAAAATAATTTCACAATGTAATACTTACCTTCAAATAACTTTATATAACATTCACCAATGTTTTTAAAACCAAAAATATGAAAAGGAAATGTGGTGTATAGAAAGAAAAATGTTAGATGTTGTTTAGTTAATGGTTTGAAGAGTTTGTTGGTAAATTGTTAGTTGATGGTTGGTAAATGCAATAAATAAGGTTAATAAATGGGGTGTAGTTATGAGTGAAGGCATTTTGGGAATTTTAGGTTATTTTTGCAATTTATTTGGGTTTAAGATAGATTTGCATTTCAGCCCTTGAAATAAAAGCATTTTTGCTAAAAAAAACCCTTAAATTTTTAGTGAAATGAAAAAAATAATAATAATAATTCCCCAATAAAAGTTTATTTGTGTATATCTTTTTGTTCGGCCATAATTTGATATCAGAGGGTTTGAGTATCATTTTACAAGAGTCATCATACGAGTTTATACTTAGAAATGGTAATTTAAATAGGTACAGACAAAACATTGACTAGAGCTAACGATTTGGGTCTACAACATGATAACACGACATGAATATGAAGCAAATTATCAGGTTTGTGTTGACTTGACTGTTCCCAACCTGTTTGATCTAATTAACACCAGACAAATGGTGTTTAGGTTGACACAATACTAAAAGTGCATTTATAATTTTAAATTAATTGAGAGTATAATTGTAATTTTGTAGTTGTACGTATAGAAATATTAACTTTATTAAACAAGTAAACCGGTTATACGTGTCAAACGATATGATTCGATCAATTCATGTCACCTATTTAAAAAATGGGTTATGTCGTGTCTAATTTGAAGAGTTTGACATTATTAATTAATCGTTCGGTTTAAGCCAAATTTAACTCTATCCTTAATCCAATAAGATGTCACCAGTAAAAAGTTTTAAAATTTATCATAACAATTTTTTTTTTAAAATATATCATAATTCATACAATTTGATAATTAATAAAATATGTTAAAACAAATTAATTAAATTATTTATCTGGACTTTTTTTTTTTTTTTTTTTAACTAATTATTTATCTAGACTTGTGACTTTGTGAGCTTTAAATGGTAACGTTGTGCTAGCAGTGTCAGTGCCAATGGCCCAAGAGAAAATTTTCAGTGGGACAGTCTCATTAACGTGACAATGATACCGTCCAATAGAAGTGTAGCTTTTTTAAGTTTTAAAATATATTTTGATGTTTTCAATAAAAATGCTACACTTCTATTAGACGGTTTCACCACCTGTCAACGTTTATTTTCATTTGGTCAATGAAAGTAAAAAGACGAGGTGGGCAATTATTAATTTATTATATATTTATATCATAAATTAAAATACTTGTTTTTTTTCGGGGGAACTCAAACCCGCAATCTCGTGGTGTTGGTGTGAGGGGTTTACTACCGGACCAATCTCATCTTATCATCGTTTTTTTTTCTACGGTCTTTCTTCACTATAAATACAAAAATAAACCACTACTCAGTGTTGCTTGGTGGTAAATAACGTTTATTTGCTCTAACAATATCTCATGTTCGAGTTGTCATAACCGTATGTTGTATATAAAAAAATAAAAATAAAACTACAAAAATACAAAATGTTGCAATAAGACTCCAAGCCATTCGTTATTTTTTTCGTATGATAAAAATAATGCCAATGTCTTTTAAATGGGATCTCGACATTTTCCCCATGAATTTATAAATCAATTAGAAAAATTTGGTTCAGTAAAAAAGATGAAGAGTTAGTGCTTGTTTGGTTGAGCTTTCTACTGCCTCAAAAGATCTACAAATGTCTATTTGAGTTTTTTTTAGAGTTGTTTGGTTGGGCTTTTGAGATTGTCTATTTTAAATTGAGTAGATGCTAGTAGATTTTAAACCTCTAATAGATACTCCTTCAAATAGACCTAAAAAATTAAAAAAAAGTCTACCAACCAAACAATTATAATTTAAATAATAATAATAATAAAAAAAACTCTATTTCTAATAGATCTACTACAAGTAGATCTTTTATCAATAGAGGTTTTTTAAAAGCCCAACCAAACAAGTTCTTTAAACGCCTTCTTCATGGAAAATAACTAGGACTACACCTCATAAGACCTTGCCATGAATTTTTGTTTGAAAAATCTATTAAGCAACATATTTATTAGGGGTTAAAGTGAAAATATTTCGTAATTCGATGGTAAATCTATAATTCTAAAAACTAATTCTAAAATAAGTTTTTAGAATTATTTTGGCATTGAATTTCATTTAACGTACACATACAAAAATTGCAATGACTATCATTTTGTTTGACACAACTTATTTTGGCAAGATGTGTCAGAATAAGTTGTGTCAAAATGATATTGTTAGATCGTCATAGTAGTTGTGTCATAACTCATAACTCCATAATTTATTTATCTTTTACATCAATTAAAATGAAGATGTAGGGACATGGAATGATAAATTGTAAAGTGTAATTATTTATTATCATTGAAGTGATATTTATTAGTGGAAATTACAAATAATGATCCTTTTATATTATTGATTTTTGTTTTTACCTTTCCCTATAAAATTATTATTTTTAACCATTCATATTAATTTATTTTCACCAAATAACCATTCAATTACATTATTGCTCCTTCTTTACATTTTCTTCAACCTCTCCATTCCTCCTCTCTCTCCATTTTCCCTCTACAATCAAAACCTACGACACAAAATCCTCATTTTGATCGAATTGTCATCAAACAAAGTTTTCGTATTGAGAAATCAGCGGAAGTATTTGCTAGAAATCAACAAAAAAGACGGAATGAGATATAATTGATTTTGTACTTGAAAACTTTTCCAACCTAGTTCAAGGTATGTAAATTTTACGTTTTTAATTGAATTTTTTACTTTATTTCATATTTATGTTGATGGGTTTACTGCCAATTATCAAAAAATTGAGGCTTTAGGTGGAGAAAATGGTTGATTTATTATTAATTATTAATTATTTATTTTTATTTTTTAAAATAAACCTGCAGTGTGTCACGTTGGAAAGTGGAACACATCCTGTGTTTCACTTCCAACGTGACATAGACATTGTGTGTTGGAAAGTTGGTTGTTTCACTATAAGCGAAATATATCTAAAGATGTGACACTCAGTGAAACATTTTCTGATGTTTCACTTTCAATTTTCGAAAGTGAAATATATTCATATGTTTCACTTTAAGTGAAACAGATGATTTTTCACTTTCCAGATGTTTCACTTAAAGTAAAATAGATGATTTTTCACTTTCCAAATGTTTCACTTTAAGTGAATCATATTCCACTTTCTAAATGAAACATCCGTTTCGAAAGTGAAACATAGAAAGTTCAAAATGTTATTTCACTTTCACACGTAATGTTGTTTCACTTTCGAAAGAGAAACATAATTTTTCACTTATTATATTGTTCATGTGTTACGTTGATATTGTTCACTCTAGAGCTGACCACGGTTCGGTTAAACCGTCGGTTTTGTCCGTGGTTTAACCGGAACTGGAAACCGAAAACTGAAAACCGAAACCAAAACCGTCAGTTTGGAACCGGTGGTTTCGATTCCTGTTCCGGTTTCGGTTTTGGTTTCGGTTTCGGTTTCGGTTTCGGTTTGGGATTCCTCCAAACCGTCCGAAACCGGCGGTTTAACCGCCCAAAACCGCTGGTTTATAAAAAAAAAATAATAATAATCAACCAATCAGAGTTGACACGTGGCACTTTTTTGATTTTTTTTTTTGAAAAACCGCCCGAAATCGAAATCGAAACCAAACCGTGAAACCGGAACCGAAACCGAAACCGCCAAACCAGCGGTTTGAAACCGGTAACAAACCAGTTTTTTCAGTTTCGGTTTCGGTTTCGGTTTCGGTTTTGAGTGGCATAAAAACCTCAAAACCGAAACCGGAACCAAACCGAACCGGTGCCACCTCTAGTTCACTCTCATGTTTCACTCTGGACATGTTTCAAAATAAGATGTTTCACCATTGAGAGTGAAACATATGTTTCACAAATGAGATTTTTCATTCTTGAAGAGTGAAATGACACATGTTTCACTTTCAAGAGTGAAACGCATCCCTGGCTCCAGACATATGTGGTTGTGATTGAAGAGAAGGCAAAGAGGCAGCTTGTTTTTGTGATTAAGTGTATGTTTGGTATGACTTTTGAAATGATCAAAAGCGTTTTTTTTAATGTTAGAAGCTATTTTGAAGTTTTTTTAGGTTGTTTGGCAAAACTCAAAACAGTTTTTTTAATATATGAATTGTCTCAATTACCCTTTAAAAAAACCATTTTATGTCTATTTTGAGAAGCCCAAAATTTGGGCTTCTCCAAGAAGCTTTTTTTGAGCTTTTTTAAAACATATGAATTGTCTTAACTACCCTTTATAAATTTTAGATATTTCACCATACCTCTTTCATTATAAATACATTGTCAACACCCTTTTTGTAATTCACTCAACAAAAAGTTATTTCTAAAAAGGATTCAAAAATTAAATAGCACTTTTTGGGGGAGGGCTTGTGCAAATAGCACCACATTAATAAGTCTTGTTTTAATAGCACCAAAATAGGTGATGAGACCAAAATACCCGCACTCACTCTTTTCCTTTGCTTTTTTTTTTTCTCGAAAATTCGAGACTTATTGTGACATTTTCGAGACTTATTGATGTTTTTCGAGACTTAATCCCAGTTTGTTCGAGACTTATTATGTTCGACCTCCATCAATGGTGACAGTGCCGACGACGGCGCCAGTTGACTCTAGAGATAGTCGGATCTGGAAGATTGGACGACGTTGAGTTCATTGGCTGGCGCCATCGGTTTCTTCAGATTCGCGACGGATCGTCGTAGATTTGACGATGAAGGTTCGAAAACTATTCGGGTTTGGCTTCGTTTCTCTCTCCATACAGCTCGAAACTGAAAATGGATACTTCCGTTACAATCGGTGGCGCACGACGGACGTTTTGCCGGTGGTTTTGTCCATCAACTCGCCGGTCGACGGTGACACCTCCATTGAAGCTCCATCAATGGAGGTTTGGGGAAAAAGAAGAAGAAGAAAGAAGATGAAGGACAGATAAGAGAAAAGAAAAGAAGTTGAGGGGTATTTTTGTCCAAATTCCATTTTTTGTGCTATTAAAACATGAGTTATTAAAGTGGTTGTAATTACACAAATCCATTTTGAAAAAGTGCTATATACCCCTATTTCCTCTTTCTAAAAATACATTGTCAACACTTTTTTTTGTAATTTACACAATCAAAAGCCTTTTTCGTTAGAAGCTTACTCACTAGAAGCCATACTACGAAAAAGATCTACTCTAAAAACTCAAATTGAAAAGCCATATCAAACACACTCTAACAAACTCATGTGGTTGGCTTGCCTCGCCTCTCCATTTCAGTTGCTTCTATTTCTCTCGCATATGTGGTTGTGGGCAAGCATTCTAGGTGGTTTGCTGTGTGTGCAACAGTGATTGGTAGTTCAATAATGCTCACCACAATTGGCTCTATGTGCATAGGATGGAGGAGAGGAATATAAGGAGAGCTGAGAGCCGGTCTTGTTCTTTCTCTATGTCCATGCATTCAGATCCGGGGATTTTGAACAGTGAATACAAGAGGATGTACGCACTTTAAGCCAAACGAGGAGGATTTTGTGGCGAGTTATTCCTCTATTTACATTGTGAAATAAAAGGAGAAGGTATTGAGGTTTCATCTGTTGCCTGAATGTGCAAAAGAGGTATCCTAGTTTCCTTCTCCTATTTGTTCTATCAACTTATTAGCATTGGAATGACCTCCTCAGGATCTGGCTTAAGGTTTAAAATGACTTATCAACAACTCAAGTTGTCATATTTTCCATATTAAGTTATCAATTAAGAAGAGTTTTCTCATCTCTTCCTTGTGATGTTAATCTAACTTTTGCAAGACAACAGGAAAAGCAAAATTAAAAGCTCAAAGGTTGTTTCTATTTGCTTAAAAGTTAAAACAAAAGAATATTAGCAGCTGATGATAAAATTAAGAAACCATAAACAAATTGAACCTAGCTAGCTAATACTGAGTCCAATGGCTGGCATGCATATATTTACATCAGGTATAGAATGCCTTAGACGTCCTCAAGTTATCTGCCCTATATATGTATTTAGTGATACCTTGTAATGCTAGCTTCTAGGGTTACTCATACTTCGTTGCTCATCGAAAGCGTCTGATGAACCGCTGCTCAGTTGCCTAAGCGAACTACCACCCCCTTGGGCTTTCTTTGAGTCTACGCGGATGGACTTGGCTGAGAAGCAGTGCCGAACTCGGATTTTGTGCCTTGTTGTTTCAGTTGAGCAACTTCCCTGGACTATAACTGCCAAGATGACTTCCTTATCTCGGGTGTCTTCACACCACCAGTTTTGTGGGATTCCATCAACAAATTCTTCTAAAGTATGGAATTCTTCATGATGTACAGAGACCTCTGCATAAGTATCCGGTTTGATCATGCCGGCTGCTGGTGTCACCTGAATCCAACAGAATGCAAGCAGATGAGCTACTTCAATTCTTGTCAACCAAAGGCCGATCAACAATACCAATAACTTCCATAAAATAAAAAAAATAAAAACAAATACCTCAAGCCATCTAGGGAAACCGAAGGAGCCCCTTGAACGATATTCATGTGTTTCCTCATCTTCTTTGACAGCGGACTGGCCTTCACAGATGATTTTAAAAAATGATTTGTCCTTCGAACTTTTGTTGGTGATTCTTAGAACATATGTGTCCTGGTTTTGAAGGACTATGGTTTCAGTGTTCACTGAAGTTTCTGGAACATGGCTTAATTCATCAAGCGTCGATCTGACTGTTTCATTAGATTTCATAATTTCTCCAAATGCTTGTCTCCTTACTGATCTATCGGCATGAGCGATTTTGACATGGAATTTACATTGGACTGGTTTGTGATCACTCTCAGTTACATCCATGCAAGCATCATACCTGATAAACATTGGATAACCATATTTTAGGACACATTAAAAAAAAAAAATGGAAACAGGCAACAAACCGAACATAAAACATACAGCAAAACTGATGAGACTACAGGGCAGTCTAAACTGCAATCGGACACTGGCTCTGTCCCTGTGCGACTGTCACGATATATTATTCTGTCACACCAAGCAGGAATTCGCTTTTTCTCCCCAGAATCATATCCTGGAAAGATATAGATTGCAAAAAGTATAACTACCATAAAAGAAGAAACAAAGTTGAAAACAGGAGAACAAAATTAAAAAGAGGAGATTAATTTCCATATTTTGTCGAAAGAAAGCTAGATTGTGTAAACAACTATGATCAATAAAGCATAAATTGGTACACTTACTACTAAATTTTTACCTGCTAAACCAGGTCGGTTTCTTTCAAATTTGTAAGTTGGAGGGAATCTTATTAGTGCTTCTCGCATTCCTTGGAAAACTTTGCCTGCTTTCATCTCAGCCCTGAGTTGGTCCTTTTCTCTCAGCCAATCAAAGCATCTTTGTGAAACAAAGTCTCGTGCTTCATCGTACGATATACCGAAAAGTCGATAATTAAAATCACCAAAAAATATGACCATATCTGCTTCAGCTAAATCAGGCTTCATTTCTTCCATATGTTTTTTCTGATCAGAGGAAGCACCAGTCTGTTTTTTCTGATCGGAGCTAGGAGCAGTCTGTTAAAGCCACAGGGACCAGTCATATAAAAGAGGCAAGGGACATTATTGATAATCGGTAACATAAATCAAAACAATGACGTACATTTGCGCCCTTCATCATGTGAACGGCACTTGAGACACCAGCTGAAACAGAAAGGATACATGGCAACCCAGAAGAATAAAGCAGCCAAAATAAATACGTGCAGAAGGCAAGAGAGCAATACAAAAACAGGTATGGCACCATACCGGTGGCAGAATTAAGTAGGTTTGCTGATCTGCTGAAGACCATTGTTTTATAGATATGATCAAAATCAGCATTCCGGCGGGTAACTGCTTCCAAATGTGCAGCCAGGTGACAGTTCACGAAGCAAATAGTCCGGTCGTAGACTCTGATTCTCAAACCTACACCTCCCTGATTGGGCCATGTCAAACTAAAACAAATTTCTGTTTTCTGTACAGAACAGTATGAAAAGATGAAGACAGACATACAGACCTTATTACCAATTGCGCGACCAAAGCCACAAGGAACTGCTGCAGCATCAACATCCCCAACATGTGTTCTAAGATTTTTTCTTACCCTGAAGTAGATAATTTAACTTTATAAAAGACTAGTGATCATAAGGACATCAACAGAGAAGGGTTTATTTCGCCTCACCGAAGAGAAGGAAACATCATTACATGTGAAATCAGGTTAAATGTTTTGCCTGTAGCACAGGTTTTCCTTAATAATCACTTACCAAAGTGATATGAGCAAGCCTGCCAACTGCCTAGAACCCATACGTTCAAAAGTAGTTCCTTCTTCTAAGGCCTTTCCTATTGTGTCTTGCCACCACTGCCCAATAGCACTCCCTTCAAGTCCTACCTACATTTGGAATTACTGGTAAACAGAAGAAGCACATACAAAATATGCAAACTACAAAATAAATAAAAATGAAATGTCATAATCTTTCCTTTCAGAGAATAAAAGGTACTGACAGTGAGGAAGTTTCCATGGGATGTTATTCTTGCCAAATGAAAAATTACATAATTCAAGTATACTAATTAAGATTTAAGAGTTAGCGACGATGTCAGTAACAGGATCTTACAGTTTCTTTGGCTGCAGACATTGCAAGGAAACCTGCTCCCATCTCCACTTCTTGCAACCCAACAGCAATAATGCCAACATCTGATGAAACAGAACCCAGCCATGACATAAGTGAATCATGAGAGGCTCTTCCTTGACCGACATTCCATGTTCCAATTAAAATTCTGATATTGTCTCTTCTTGAGTATGTTGCTTCTTTTGCAGCCAGTTTTGACCTTAACAAGTTGTCAAGAGGTCCAGGAGAAGTGATGCTCCATCCCCGTATGCCACCATGAGTAGCCAAGCTATAAATATAACCCTTCCCAACCGCCAACTTAATCACAGGACTACTATGAGCAATCCATGATGCAATCAGGTTTCCCTCAAGATCCAATATTTGGATGTAGCCGCTAACATAGCCCACATATATTCGTGTCCCATAAGTGCAAATGCATTGGACAGCATGAGGATGGTGGGTAACATCTTGCAAGCGATTTCCATTTCCATCCCACTGCACAAGTAGGCCATTAGTACATCCACTCCAGAACATGCCATCTCCAGATATCACTAGTGCTTCCGTTCTCTTGTTATCGTCAACAAATGCACCTGCACCCCTAGTTGCGACTCGACGAACAGCATCTGCAGCTCCCATTATAGCATTACGTGACCGTTGCAAGAAGCTGGTACCTTGAGATTTCTCCTTCTTTGATGTGGAAACAAATTTAACCTTCATCTCGTCTTCTACCGGTTGATCTTGTACCAATTGTGGCGTATCAACTCGATTCTCAATCTGACCTTCAATATTAAAAACTCTCAGAAGCTCCTTTGTGCGAGCATCCCTGCAGCGTTACAAATTCTTATAATACTTTGGATGCCTTTCTTTGAAATTGACCATTACATACAATTATTTAGGGAAAGAAGAAGAAAATTGATAATGAAATAAGTCTGAAATTTATTTACCATAGTGAGAAGAAAAGAGGCTGAGCACACCAAACTTTGGCTCGAACAAGGTCGGATATCAAGCACTTGATATCTGAAGAGGATATGATACATGCACCATTTACAGTGACTTGGCTCCTGAGGTCAATGAATGACCTCTCTACTAATAAAGCAGCCAGGTGCTTTTCCTCTGGTTTAAGAGAAAGAGATTTTTCAATGGATTCCCATGGCCAGATCTTAATAATACCACCCTCTCCGCCTGACCATAGATCACCTGGAAGAGCCACATAAATTTCACAAGTTAGCATTGGCAGGGAGCAGTTTGATGACATTAAGTCTACATCTTTAGAACAGCAACAGAGAAGACCTCAGGTAATTAATAATAAAACACTTGAACAGGTCTTAGAAGACCAAGACAACTTCATGGAAAGATCAGTTCTCAGCCAAGTTTTTATCGATTAAAGGACCGTGTGCGTATATTATATATATAACAAGGCATTAAATGCCATTAACAGATGATAAAGGTTGAATTTAATATTTAAAACCAAGTCCCCTAATATACTAACATGCATTTTAATGACTAATTATCAACAACGTAACCCCAGTTCCAAGATACCTAACACAAAACACATTTTGAAGGTATCATTATTGCCATATAGAATAGAAATGATTTTAGGCATCTCATGTCGTCCTTCTTAATTCTCCCAACATCTAATTGGTTTCTAAACGATCTCCGACTATAAGCTATTAACAGAGCACATATAAAGTTTGTGATTGATTAACGAAACGAAACGAATCCTAACCACCCTATGGTTAACAAAACTACCGTGTCAGTGTTTCAACATTACCATGAGAGCTGTAAAGCATGGCGAGAACAGGACCGCGGTGTGCCTGCCACGACAAACCTTCCTTCAAAGGATTGTTATTATCCTCCAAACTCTGATCCGTTTTCCACGTCCTGATTTTCCCATCTTTGTGTCCACTCAAAACAAGCTTGTTGCCGCTATCAACCATCAAACAGGTGGTAGGCGACGTGTTCACGGACTCGTGAAACGGCGCTGCGTCCTCGTCTCCCCTCCTCACACGGTTACTAAGTCCGCAACCCACGTCGCAGGCGCTGTCGAAATTCCAGTATCGGACCCCACTCTCCTGGCCAGCCCACAGCTGCGTCTCTGTACACGCTATGTTCCTTAGGAACTTCCCAACCTGAGTCTCTCTCAGAGGGTGCGGCCTCAGCTCCAGGCATGGCGGCCGACCCGGGTGTACTGCAGAGCGGGTCGGCACCTTGAATATCCCAACGCCTCCGCCGCTGCCGACGAACTCCGGAAGTGGATGCAACTGCCGCTGGTCTGGCTGGTCGGCGTCGTCATCGTCGATGTATATGGTCTGCGTGATGTAATCCTCGATGATATCGGCGGCGGAGGATGGTCCTCCGACGAAGAAGTCGTCATCGGAAGAGTCGTATAATTGGTCATCGGTGGGGGGGTTGGGAAGTTCGTCGAGGCTGTGTTTACGAACGGGGTGGTAGGTTTTGTCGCCGGTACGAATCTGTTGGCTTAAGGAGTGCATTTTGCGGTGGGGCGGAGCGGAGGTTAGCCCCGCCAACGCGTCTCTGTCTTCGTCTTCGATATGATCGTCCATGGCCCCTTGTTTACGAATCTCTTGTCTAAATTACGATCAATTATTCTTCTTCTAGGAAAATGAGAGTCAGATCCAAGAGAGGAGGGAAAATGAGAGTCAGAGCGCCAAATTCTCAGGATTTAACGGTCATGAATCTTTTTCTTTCCATCCACTCGCTAATCTATACTCTTCCTTTCTAATTCCTTTCTAATTCTTACACGTGTTTCTCTTGTTTCATAATTGTGTGGAATCAGTGTTGAATTTCATTTAACACATACATACAAAAAATTCCAATGGCTATCATTTTGACACAACTTATTTTGGCATGGGATGATAAATCGTAAAGTGTAATTATTTATTATCATTGAAGTGATATTTATCAGTAGAAATTACAAAAAATGATCCATTTATATTTGACTTAATATAGCACTGCACCCACCTGAATTATACGTAAATTTACAAATTACCTCTTAAATGTTTTTTTTTCCGACGGTAAACCCCTCAAACTCTCTTTTTCTTTGCACCACCCCTTATGGAGATACCCCCTTCTCAGGGGGCAATAAAACAAGTTGGTGCAAAGAAAATGAGAGTTCAAAGGGTTTAAAGCTTAAAAAAAACATTCAGGGGGCACATTGTAAATTCGCGTACACTTAAATGGGGTGCAACGCTATTAAGTCTTTATATTATTGATTTTTTGTTTTTAACCTTTCCCTATCAAATTATTGTTTTTAACCATTCATATTAATTTCTTTTCAATAAGTAACCATTCAATTGCATTATTGGCCCTTCTTTACCTTTTCTTCAACATCTCCGTTTTCCCTCTACAATTAAAATCTACTGCACAAAATCCTCATTTTGATCAAATTGTTGTCAAACAACGTTTTCGTATTGAGAAATCGGTGGAAATATTTGCTAGAAATCAACGAAAAATACGGAATGAGATGTAGTTGATTTTGTATTTGAAAACTTTTCCGACCTAGTTCAAGGTATGTAAATTTTGCGTTTTTAATTGATTTTTTTTACTTTGTTTCATGTTTATGTTGATGGGTTTACTTCTAATTATCAAAAAATTGAGGCTTTGGGTGTAGAAAATGGTTGATTTTTTTTATTTCAAGACTTATTTTCATAAACCTGCGTGTCACATTGGATAGTGAAACAAAGAGTGTGTTTCACCTCTTTGTTTCATAAACACACTCTTTGTTTCACTATCCAACGTGACACAAACATTATGTGTAAGTTGGTTGTTTAACTATAAGTGAAATATATTAGAAGATGTGTCACTTGGTGAAACATTTTCTAATGTTTCACTTTCAATTTTCGGAAGTGAAATATATCCAGATGTTTCAGTTAAATTGAAACATATTTCTCTTTCGAAAGTGAAACAAATGATTTTTCACTTTCCAGATGTTTTACTTTAAGTGAATCATATTCCACTCTCTAAATGAAACATTCGTTTTGAAAGTGAAATATTTTAAAGTGAAACATAGAAAATTCAAAATGTTATTTCACTTTCACACGTAATGTTGTTTCGCTTTCGAAAGTGAAACATCGTTTTTCACTTATATTATTCATGTGTTACGCTGATATTGCTCACTCTCATGTTGTTTCACTCTGAACAATTGAACATGTTTCAAAACAAGATGTTTCGCTATTGAGAGTGAAACATATGTTTCACAAATGAGATTTTTCATTCTTGAAGAGTGAAATGACACATGTTTCACTTTCAAGAGTGAAATGCATCATATGTTTTACTTTCAAAAGTGAAATATCTCATCTATTTTAAATATGGGGGTACTTTGGACTTTTTACCCCTAACGATACTAAAAACAATAATTGATTTTTTCTTTTTTTCTTTTTGTTAAAAACAATACTTCACAGTTCACATGATGAAATGGTCAATTTTGAAAATTCCCCTATTTATTATTAAAATTAATGTCAGTCTAGAACATCTCTTACTTAAATTGTTATCCTCTACCGTGTCAAATTGGGCTGAAATCAAAGCCCAAAAATTGTCTCAATAGGATGGGTCTCCATGTGAGGTTCTGGTATTAAGAGAGGCCTTTGTTGAATTCTATTTTATACCTTAAATGTTGTTTAGAAATACGTTTTATAAAACTGTTTTTGAAAAAAAAGAAATATTTTTAAAAGTTATAACTAAAAAGTTAAAAACAATTTTATTTTTTTTTAATGTTTTTAGCAATTTTCATAACATCATTTCCAAACAAACTATAATTTTTCCCCCTTACTCAACTACTTTACCCATTTTAAAAATAACAACAAATACACTTATATTGTTTTCTGATTTTTAAAACTATTTTTAAAAAACACTATCAAACACATATATTTTTTAAAAACATAATTTATAAAACATGATTTTCAATTTTAAAAATGTTTTCAAAACACCATTTTAAAAACGATACCAAACGTGCCCTTAAATCATATCGGATTGAAGTTGAATACAATACGTCCGACATATATATTGAAGCATTTTTTCATTGACCTTGAACTTTTTTTTATGATATATCAGAAATAATAATAAGGAAAACCATCACGTACATAATTACTTTCAAATATTCAAACACACAAACAAAACCTTGAATTCTGCTAATTAATTATAATTAAAACAAGGAAGCATCAAGGTAGAGAGCTTGAGATACGAAAAAAAAGGAAACAAAAACACAAACACAAAGACAACATAATTTACTCGCAGTTTCTCTAAGTTTTCAGAGTCATAAAATAACATAAAAAAACAACAACGTAGTAGTTCTTCTCAGTATTTTTCACCAAATAATATAATTACAAAGACATAAAATTGGCTACCGATCATATCATCTTATGAACTGGAAATGCCTGCATCCATTGTTGATCGAGCATGTGCATGTGCTGCTGCTCTTGCTCTCTTGTTATTATCATCATGGTAACCAACCTGGCATGTAATTGTTCACACTCGGGCCGGCGGCCGAAACATGAACTGCTATCTGATCAGGTTGATATCTGCATATATATATACAGTTCAATAGATTGAGACATGATCAGAAAAATCTATCTCCTTCAATTCATTCAAATAAGTAGTTTACAACCTCAAAGTTTCTAATTTTCAAACCAACTAATAATAATATTTTTGATCATATATATTTAGTTGTTGTGTATAATAACTGTATATTCATAGTATAAGACTTCAAATCACAGGGAAAAATATTATTTCAAGAACTTATACTATATGTATATATGCATCAATCCCAAAACCTAGAGGAAGGAGGGCCAGGGCCCACAGGGGCCATGAGTCATGACCCCTCTTCCCTTAATTTTTTTAAAAATAATTTTCTAAAAAAAAAAGTTTATGAAATTATGAAATTATCTTTATATTTTACGATTTTTTCATTATGGCCCTTCATTTATTTTATTTTATTATTTTATTATTATTTTTTATTTCTAGCTCTGTCACTATCCAAACCGACAAGTACTCCAAGACACTTCTACGCTATACCCAGTTCATAGGGTTTCATACATTTTTTTTTCTAGAATAGGAGATTAAAGGAGGTTTCGTGATACGTACCCGATTTGCAAAGTGGGTTCACATTCCAGTTGATGGAAGAAGGAATCACCATGAGGTTGAGGTGGTTGGCGGCCGTAGCCGACATCTTCTGCACTTGGATTCAATTGAAGTGAACTTACTTGGTATCCTTCCATCAACTGCAAACCAGCAAACCCCCATGTCTCATGGATCATCTTCATCACAACAACAGTTAATAATACTAGTTTAAATGTGTTAAATGAGAATATATACATCATATCACAGATATCAAAAGCTTCAAAGAAAAGATTGACAATATTGACATGCATACATACATATACATACATATATATATATATATATATGTAAATATGTAGTAGACGTTGGAAAATATGACTCACCCTTTGTTTCAAGGTCTTATTTGCTTCACTAAGCAAGTGTTCCTACATTTAAAAAAGAAAGAAAGAAATCAAAATTGATGTAAGTTGATGAAGAAACTGAACAAGAGATCTCTACAAAGGAAGCTATATATATTAAGTTGTTGTTATATCTCATACCTTTTGTTGAAGATCAGTGAGTTGATCCAGCATGTGCTGGGTCTGTAAAAGAAGATAGAATATGAAAAAAAGATGCCATAATTAGTATCGTTGATGAGTTCTTTTTCAAGCAACATTTCTTCTTTTTGTAGTCATCTCTCTTAATTGGTTGCATTTGCTGATCATGGCGGTTTGAAAACACATTGGCCTTGCCTAGCTAGTTCTATAAAATATATTTATTCACAATGCATTTTTATGCAGATTACATATTCAAGCATTTCTCAGATTTATGATCCAGTCAAAAACACAACCTTTCTATTTTCTCCAAATTCAGAGCACAAGCAAAGGCAAATATATAATAATTATATATACACACAGCTAAATTAAGAGGACTATTGGGTTTCTCATAGAAGTCTGCTATCACATGTATATATATATAAATAAAGGGTTCCCTCTTTTAGGTTCAGAGAGTGGTGTAACTAATTACTAGGGTTTGGATTTTGGGACAGTGAAACACTACTCTCTTTTGTTATTTTCCATCCATAGATGTTGGTCCTATAAATTCTCTCACTGTATAATAATTAAACTACTGTGCAACTAGAAATTAATAAAATTATTATAAGTGTATATATATATATATATACCCTTGTTGATCTGATCTGCTTCAATGACATATCAAGCTGCCTTTCAAGGGACTCAAGCTCTTTGCTGCTAAGAGGACCAAGTTCTTCTCCAAGCAGATTTCTGTGAATATAAAAAACCATGTACACATTTTCGTTTGATTCGATTTAGTTTTACAACAAAATAAGTATCAATTAAACTCTTAATTACCTTTGGGATCTTTGCAAGGCTTCGTATCGCGCTTTAAGCTTCATGTATTCCTGTTGGCTACTTAGCTCCTACAAACACAGCAATGTTACAAATTTACAGTACATATAGAAATGAACCACATAATTGAGACCAACCACAAAAATATATATAACATTCACAATTCAGGACCCTCTATATATTAAGCATCAACCCTCAATCTTATAATTAATGGGATCGGATGAGTTTTGTTGCGTTTTGTTCGTACGCGAACAAACTTGCATACAGTAATTTTGTGTTCGATGAGGTGATGGTGGTGGTGGTGGTAGCTGGCTGTGAGAAGGTCAGTAGAAATTAGGTGATCATACTAATCAAAATGTGTTACAGAAAGATTAGCAACCAGTTTTATTTTTATTTTATTTTTCATGAACCTTATGAACATACAAGTGGCTTCAAAAATTTAACCTATATGTTCCAAAACAAGCAATTAAAACAATAAACAAACTTATATAATCAATCATAATTAAGTTACATCATTGAATTAGCTACATCACATAATCATAACATTACTAGCTTATAATATCACATAATCACAATTACATCATTAATTGAATTATAGCTACATCACATAACCATAACATCATTAATTGAATTAGCTACATCTTGTCATCTTGTCATCACATAATCATAACATCATTAATTGAATTAGCTACATCTTACCTAAACCATCTTAATTTTTATTTTATTTTAAAAAATATTATTGTATTGAATGTTATATGATCAAGATTAAGGGCAAGCCTTGGCATAGATCTCCATCAAAGAGTGAATTGTACTAAGATTTTTGGCAGACAAAATTAACTAGGGATATGTACAAATAACTACTACCAGGGCCTCCCTTGCAGACACATTTGGTTCTGGAGCTCCATAGTTGCACTTCTGGTACCTCTCCAGAGTTTTGAGCATGCTGTTATCAAAGAAGACAATTAGCTACCATTAGTACATAAAACAGCTGCATATATATATATATATATAATCATTAATGGTTTATGAATCAAGAAAACAAACCAAACCATGTATCAAAATGAGTGATTAATTGCATGGGAAATGAAAACTACTGAAGCATTAATTTTCTAATCATAATTAGAAGAAAGATTAAAAAAAAAAAAAAAAAGGAGAGATATATAGAAGTCTAATCAAAAATTCAAAAGGGTTTTAAGGAATTAAAAGGCATTGTCAAACATGAAGCAGCTTTAAAAGTGATTGATTATACAAAACACCTGACACAGTAAAATCCATATTTATCAGCTTTCAAGGATTTTCATCAGCTCTGTAGGTTTCAAAGAAGATCACATGAATGAAATAATTAAGAAGAAAAAACATATTAAAAAGAGATTAAATTCTCTATTTCTCTCACACCCAATTAATTTTATAGTGGAGAAATTACACCTAAGTTTTTCTATTATCACATTTTTCATATTCCTTGAATCCTCTTAAGCTATACTCTAATTTTAAAAAAAAAAAAAAAAAAAAAAAAAAAAAAAAAAAAAAACTTATAAAATAATAAGAAATATTTCTTCTGTTGCAGAAATGAGAAAACACACACACACATGATGCCCTAATTGTACCTATATTATCATTATTAATTATATACACTGTACTTGATTTAATGAGGAAGAAGAACTTGAAAATCCTATGGACATATGATTGATCACATGTAAATCAGTCTTGAACACAAAAACTAACTAAACACATCATTTCATCATCAACTCAGATCTGATGGGGAGAGAGAGAGAGAGAGAGCAGCTTTGGGAAGATGGAAACCCTAAAAGCTTTGAAAACTGATGTGGGAATGTCTCAATCCAATTTCATATTCATTAATTATGTGATTTAAAAAAATAAAATAAAAATAAGAACAAAAACATCAGAAAAGGAGAAGAATTGTTATGATCCAGTGGAAAGAAGGGAGACTCCTGAACTGATCTAAACTGCTGCATAAATTATTAAAAATGTTTCTCTTGACTGGATTTGATCAAAGAAAGATCTTAAAAAAACACACAGAAGTAGCAGAAAGCCTGAAATCAACTCAATTATACATGTATATTTACTGAAAAATTCAAAACAAACCAAAAATTTGTAATCAAAGCTTGGCCAAAAAAAAGTCATAACAATATATAGAAGATAAAAAAGTAGTAGGTAAGAAGAAGTAGGAATTGAAAAGAGTCAAAGAGATGAAGATGAAACAAAAACCCCAGCTCACAACTGAATATGGAGAGAGAGTTTTTCATCTATGCAAAGTGAAAACCTAAATTTAAACAAAAACAAAAAATTAGTAATCAGACTTTTTGTACTCACAGAAACTGAAAAAAATAGACATGAAGTTTTAGTGAGTTTGGGGTTGAAGAAGAAAAAAAGAAGCAACTTTGTAATATATCAATCAAACACCCAGTCTGGTTTATTGAGGAAATGAGAGAAAAGGAAGAGAAAAACAAAATCCCACAAAAGCTTTCTCTCTTATGATCAATCCCTATCTGCTAGCCTTCTTTTAAATTAATTAAGAATTGAAGCAGACTCCAAATTAGGTTTGAAAAAAAAAATCTTGAAAAATCAGCTTAGCAGATCAGAAGAAACCCTTTTAAACACAATAAAAATGGAACAAAAACGGGAAAAAAAAAATCAGAGATTAAACAGAAAAGGAAAAGGAAAAGAAGAAAAAATAAAACAAACAAAAGGGCTTTGGGAAACATGAAAACTAGACACCAAACTAGAGAGTCTCAACTCTCAATATAACAGTGATAAATATATATACATATAAATGCATATATGTATATATGTGTGTATGTATCTTCTTTTGATGGATTTCCAGTTGCAGATCTAACATCAATAGGAACACAAAAACACTCAACCTGCTAAAAACGCTTAGACATTCACCAAAAAGGCAACAAAAATAAAAATAACTCATCCCCAAAGAAACAAAACTTTTCAATTCTCATCTTCTCTTTTTTTTTTTTTTCTCATTTCATCAACTGTTCACAAAACCACCCCATCACTGAAAACAGCAAAAATCACCTCTCACATGGCTATCAAGATCCAAAGTCAGAATTGAAAACAACGAAAAAAAAATCAATAAAAAAGAAACCAGGAAATTAAAGCATCTCTAGACCCTAGCTTCTTAGACACAGAAAAAGAAATGAAAACAGAGTTAGAGAGAGAACAAGAGAGAGAGAAAAGGGTTTTCCCTTTATTTATTTTTAATATTTTGGTGAATGAAGTTGTTGTTTTGGTGATATACCTTGAACTACTGCAAAACTCGTACAGCTTTCCTCTATTAGAGAAGATGATGAGAGCAACCTCAGCATCACAAAGAACTGAGAGCTCATATGCTTTCTTCAAAAGCCCATTTCTTCTCTTTGCAAAGGTCACTTGCCTGTTAATCTTGTTCTCTATCCTCTTCAACTCAACCCTACCTCTCCCCATTTTTTCTTTTCTTTTCTTTCTTCTTCAAACAACAGCTATCAAAAGCACATCTTTATATCATCTCTCTTTATATATAAAAATAAATAAATATAAGAAACACAACCCCCTTTGTAGTTGTAGCTTTCACCTTTTCTTATATATATATATATATATACTGTTCTCTATTATTATTATGAGGTAATAAATATATGACTTCATTAGAATCTGAGTCTCTTTTTTCTTTTCTTTTGATAACAAAACACACACTGATACACACCCACTAAACAAATCGAATAATAAAATGGATGGTTAGCTTGAAACTTTTCTAGTCCTTCGTTCGATCGTGTTGCTGTGTGATCATGATTCATGATCGACGGTTGAGATTAATTTATAAAAGAAAAAAAGAGTGGTAAGTAATAAATGAAAAAGTGGAATTAGGACAAGAAGAAATTGGGGGTGCTTACGTGTCGAAAGGAGAAGTGAACGACGTCTGAAGTCTGATAATCCACCTGACCGTTTCTTCGTATTCGGGCAATCATGTGACCTAACCTTAAGAATCTTGAAGACTTTCGCATGTTTTCCCTTTTATTTACCGATTTACCCTTCTCACGTTGTCTGAAAATCAAGTTTATTTATTTATTTATTTATTTAGGGACTGGAATTTACTGTAATACAATCCCACCCCCCAAATCCAGTTCATTTTATTATTATTATTATTATTATTATTTCTACATTATTAATGACTGACCTTGTGTGATATAACTTATAAGATAAGAAGTAATAACCAGAAATAGAAACCTTTTTAAAGATTTTATCGACCTGTATATAATCAGGTTTTTCTCTTCTTAGAACCGATTTGAATTTTCAAGATTATGACGAGATTTACGAACCACACGTACATTATACAAGGGCAAATATATTCAATTTTGTTTTTAAGAAAAAAAAAACATGATATTTTTGATATTTTAAAGTAAAAGATATGATTATTTTGTATGTATTAATATTAGATGTTTTCTTCATAATCCATCCTAGGTGTATTTATATCATTATATATATATATATATAGTTTTTCTATTGTCAGTTCGTCCTGATATATTTTAGATCAAGACGAAGAATGTGATCATTAAATTTACATACTTTGATTCAAAGTGTATGTATTTTTCAAAACTTCTCCATAATAAATATATCATGACAAACTGGCAATAAAAATACTATATTATATATATATAGTTTTTCTTCTGTCAGTTCTACCCGGAGAACTGATATAAAGTACATAAATGCACCGACAAGTGTATGCAGACGGACGGAGTGATAACATTTAAATCTAATATTTTTAATTTTTCTAAAAATAATTTTTGGTTGACAGTAGTACTGTATTAATTGTACCAGTACACCATTTCAAAAAAAAAAAAAAAATTGTACCAGTACACACACATATATAATAGATTTCAAAAAACCTAATTATGACTAGAACCTGACCGACTGGTTAGAGAAGCTAGCATATATGTATCACAATATTGTTTGTGAAGTCCAGCAAAACTTTACAAATGAGAAAAGAAACCAATCTGTTTTTTGAATATCAAAAAGGAAATAATCCTGAAACTCAAACATATTTTCCTTTGCTTACAATTGCACAGACAGTTTGGTGGGTTTCAGGATTTTTGTCAGGTTTTTCTAATTACAATTAATTTGCCTTATTGTTATTGTGTTTAAATGTACATAGCTAGGTCATCTCTATCTCAATATATAATTACTTCGTTTCGTTTAGTTTAATCAATGCTACAATGTCAGTTGCAATCAATGGAGTCAAATATTTCTCTATTTTACTACTATATATTTTCATTTCTCTTTTCATTAATTTGATCGGAAACTACATAACGTAACGTAATGTATGTACATTGTTCTAGTAAATGCAACTCGACCTAATTCGATATATATATATATATATATTGACTTTTGGGTTAGTTTAATTTATCTAACATCAAAAGTATAGCTTCATTAGCAATATATTTTTGTTTCTTTTTAATCATTATTAGAAAATACATATGATCTTACATTTTAGACTTCTAAACCTAGTTAATAATTATTGCCACCGATGACTTTTTAATAAGTTTTCTTGGCTCATATTAAGTGATTATAATTGTTAATTATTATTATCATATATAAATATATAATTTTTGTGTTAATTATTAAGATAAGGAAAATTGCAATTAACTTTCAAACTGAACCCTTTCCTTAAATGTACAATTCTAATGAGAACTTGAAGAAGTATTTTGAAAAGCTAGCTAGATTGGCTTATGAAAAAAAAAAATTGAAAAAAGCTGCTTTTGACTTGCAAGAAATCTTTTAAGAAATTGTGAAAAATGTGGTGTAAAAAAGCCGTTTCTGTAGAAAAGCGATTTCAACATGAATTGAATACGATACATGATATTGATCGTCAAAGATTGTGTGATGTTAAAAAAATCCAAGTGTTTAATGTTTGGCTACAAATTATACGATTCTTGACTTTTTGTGTTGAGTTTTTTCAAAGCTTCACGGTTCTGGAGATAGAGACCCGGCCTTCTAATAAAGACAATAAAATGAGTCATGATCATATAATACAACAATATGTTCACTGATTGCTTGATTACAGAGATTATATCTAATTAAATATCACATCAAATTAATATATCCTTTGGTCACACAAGTAACTGTAACAAGTCATGAACATTGTTTATTTTGTCTCTCTCTCTCTCTCTCTCTCTCTGACATTAATGGATGATAATCAAGTATATATGTTACGAAATATGTAAACTCAAAAGCAATTAAACAATCACATATGAAAGAAAATAAAGAATAATAAAGAGAGACATGAAATTTTACGTAGTTCGGTGTAAGACTATGTACGTATATCCATAGAAAGTGCACCGGAACTTCTACTATCAAATCGTTGTTTATAATGGTGATAAAGCACTCTCCCTCTTTAATCCGGCTCTCAATATTTTTATTCTCTTTAGCTCTGTCACACAAACCTTAAGAATACACGAGCTCCACCCTTGTATTGCGTCAGCATAACACAACAATAGTGATTCATATATGCTTTACAACCTAGGAAGTGTTCAATCTTTGACGATCAATATCATGATCATTTTGCGATTTCTACTACCTTTGAATCTTTGATGAACATCAATTCAAGCCTCAGTATTTTGCCAAATGAGGAAGCATAATATGATCAAGATATCATGAAGAAAATCAGAAGGTGAAAATTCTCAAAATAATTCCTGTTTTGATATGGTATCGATCAATGTGTATTTTAGGGCTGACACTAGGTCAAAGTTCTGCCGAAACCCAGTTAAATCAACCTGTGTAGTGTGTCTAATGGTAGAATATCAAGCACTACCATCTATGCATCGTGTATATTGGCTCCCAGAAATGAAGAAATATGGATGATATGATAAATGATTTGCAGAGATGATATCTATATATATAAGTCAAAAATTAATTGTCATCACTTCAAAAAATTTGGATGGAATAGATTTGAAAGCATGATCACATGAACCGCATTAAATATGAGTTGTAAAAATTATGATAGTTTGGAGGAAATTGATTCATAAAAAAAAAAAAAAAAAATACTTGGACGATGAGAACAAATTACAATAAATATGACTGTGTAGTACCTGGTACGTGGAATAATGTTCATATATATATATATATAAGTAATATCATCAGATCTATCTATCTATTCATGAGAATGGAAAAAAAAAATGTGATAAAAAGTTAAAAACAAGTGAGTAATAACAACATTGGTGATTGTTGTGGTGGGGGACCAAACCATAAACCAGAAGCACATCAAAGTGCATTGAGACAAAAACACCACATGGGTTTCTCCCAGAAAGCCGTGCTTCGATCACTGTAATATGTGGTCCATCCATCAATGTTCTACTTACTAGCTAGGAGAAGGACTGGTGGTGGACCTATCATTATTGACACTATTCCAAGTATCGAATTCAATTTTTCTTCCTGATTAGTGATTACGGTGTACAAAGAAAATATATTTAGTGTTCAAATTTCTGAGATTGACTTTAAAAAAACGATGTCGGAAAAAGGTTTCGGATGAATTTCGAAATTTTTAATTTTTATATATATTTTTTCTTTCGTTTTTTAACGAATTCCGAAACCATCATCCGGATCTGTCTGTAATTTGCATGCACCAACACCACTTAACACTTCTCCCTTATAGCATGATTGTGACCACCGACCAATCCCATCTCTATATTGCCTTTATATCCAACCCCCTCTCATCAACTTCAATCATCAATCAACATGGGGCCAAGCCAGCACACAAAGCACCTTTAACAATAATATTACATAATTTACACAACTATAGCTCTCTTTAATCTCGAACAGTGGCGTAGCCAGAAATGTTACTTAGATTGATCGGGGCTAAATATATATATATATATATATATTTTTCAGAGTTAAAGGAAGGGAGAGGATTCGAACCTACAACCTCTTGTTGTAAGTGTGATAGGTATATTATTGGACCAATTTCATCTCGTCAAACATTATTTTTTTTATTACTTCTCAACTTAAAACCTTTTAAATAAATACTAACATTACTATAGAATTTTGTTAAAAATAAAAAATAAAAAATAAAAAATAAATAAAAAGAAAAGGTATACCTCTATTCACTCATGTGACATAATACTGTATTTTGTATAATAATAGAACAAAATACAATGAAACTAACTTAAGAAATATAGAATGTAACAATGAAAATTAGGAATTTGCAAATATTTTAAATGAATTATTAATTTTTAAAACATTATTTATTATCGTTTTTCTTCTGATTCTATAATAATAAGAGATTTTTTTTTTCAACCAAAACCAACCAAATGTTTACATTTTACAGAATTTTGACAATAAATAATTAAGATGGTAAAATATATTAAACATCATTTTATGAATTATCAGCACCATAAAAAATTAATAAATTATTATTATATATATATTTATATGAATGATATACCCTTTCTTGTTCTCGGACGTATTAAAAATATACGAGAATCTATACTATATAGTTTCGAAATTCATAAAAAACATGTCAATGCTATAAACAACTCAAATATTGTAATAGTTGAGACTTAGACAAATGACTCTCAAATCAGCAGCTCGAATCCTACCGACCACAAAAAGAAAAGAAAAAAAAAAGTGGTCCATGTAACTAAATGGTGGAGGGTTGCTGTCCTGTAGTACACCACTGATAATATTGTCAACTATTGGAATATTTACCTGAAATCAACCAATTTCTCATAACCAAAGCTGCTGTGTTTTCTTTTTCATTTTGTTAAGGTACATTTGTAATTTGACATTAATGGAGTTTCCGGTTGATGATATATATATATGTTAAACAAAAATGGTTTATTTATTTATTTTTATTGTTTGATGAAAACAAGGAATCAACCAAAAAGTCTATATGTTGCATAAATTTGATGTGCTCAAGCTTTACAGTTTTGTAACTGTCGTTTTGGTCATCTGTGTTTTGTGCAACATTTTCACAAATTGGATATATAAATAATCATTAATCACATTTCTAGGTTTAATCTGTCTTCTCATTTCGTTTCTTTTCTGGAAAAAAAATAAAAAATCACCCAAACTGAGGCCAACCAAGATTTATTGCAACGTTTAATTTTAGTACACTGGACCAGTTTGGACAATTGACAAATTGTTTGTAAAACTAGCTAGTTGGGTGGAAATACCAAAATTCAGGAGGGGTATTTATAAAATTACGCCGGATTTTAATTAATGTTCGGTTTTCAAAATTTCTGAATTAATACAACAAATTTTTGATTTTCGAGCTCCTGTAAATGAGAGATGGGAAAATATATGTAATAATTGAATAATTTGCAGAATTTTCTTTATATTGAGTTAGCTGACATGGTGTATTCAATCAATGTGATATGGGCCACACAAAATTTTGTACTCTTAACCTAATTCTTCAACTACAAAGAGAAGATAAATGGGGAGAAATTAGGTCATGTAACTATACTCGCTCAGTAAAATTAATATAAGACACGGAGCAAATCTATATGATTCTAATTATTAATTCTTTAATCATGAGGATCCTGGAAAAAAGAAAAATCGAAATCTTTGTTTTATAGCGTTACATAACATAAAATTAAAAATTTGGTGGCTCTATTGATACCTATAAAATATCTTCCTACACCTATTTTTCTTCTTACACCCATTTTAAAAACTATCCTTTTAAGTATTTTTTTTATAAAAAAAAAATTAATCATATATTTTTTTCTCATTACACCAATTTTTCTCATAATACCCATAGTTTTAGAATTTGTAGGAACAAGTTTCAGATTTTGTAAGATGTACTTACTGTTATTTTGATTCAACATTATTTTAAGAGTGGTGCTATTGGCACACCCCCTACTGATTTATTTATGCCCTATTTTTAAAAATATTTAGTATTATTTTTTTTCTTTATCAAAATTACTAAAAGAGACATACAATTTAAGAAGAAAAAAAAAATTCTATAAAGTAAATCTAATAAAACCCCATATTCCTTAAAAAAAAATAAAAAAAATGTTCGTTTAACCTTTTCTTGAAATATTTTATTTTTTCATAACTCTTTTAAACCCTAAAAATACTTGTACTGGATCTTATTTAAACAATAAATCAAACACTTGGGGTGCATTAGACAAATGGGATATTGATTATTATTTATAATCTCATTAATATTTAAAATTTTGATAACTCCCTCCATTGTTGCTTTCCTTCAAATACGCAGAGGATGTGCTGAACTTCCTTCGATCTGGACTTCCTCCGATCCGGACAAAGTCGCAAGTATGACTCCATTTTTAATTAAAATCATTAAATCTAGGGAGGCCACCGCTCTATTCAGATTTTTTTAGTTTAAATCATTATATTAGAGCAAACGTTTTTCATGACAGTGAAATTTAATTTATAAAAGTTTTATATTTAAGTTTTAGTTATTTTCTTCAAATTTTATGTCTTTTAATAACCAAATATATGACAATTTTAGTTGGTGTCTTGGTGAGTTCTAAAAATTCAGAGATGGGAGATGGAGATGACAGTGAGAGATGATAAGAGGAGAAGAGGTTGGAATTCTTGACTTTGCAGATTTTTGTTTTTGACATGGCAGTAGTAATTATTAGGTTTCTAAATATAATGATGTGGTAAAAATATATTGGTTGGGCTGTGGGTGTGCCAACTCACCTCTTACCCCAGATAGATAGAGATATTAGAGATGGGGTTTATTAAGTTTGAAAAATAAGTAAAATGGTAGTTTTGGAAATAAATAAAATAAATTAATAAAAACATTTAATTTTATTTAATTAAATCAAAATTTAAATAAATGGGGCATAAATATATCAATAGGGGGTGTGCCAATAGCACTACTCTTATTTTAAACATTAATTCAACATTAAAAATTCACTTTCTTTCCTTTATTTAGGTTTTTATTTTTTTTATTTTAATAAAATGAAAATACTACACATATTCAAATTCAACACAGTTTCTTTATTCCCTTTAAAAAATATTATAGAATTTAATCGATAAAAAAATATCATGTTCAAATAAACTATATGAGTAAGATTTTATTTGGACAAAAATAAAATACAAATTTCAACTCTAAAACTAATTATGTTTTTTTTTTGATACTTGCGGAACCAATGTATTTAATTATTTAAAAAAAACCATGAAATCTTAATGGTTTACACTCTTAATCATCGTTATAAAAAATAATAACAATATACAACATATTTTGCCTTAAAATAAAAAATAAAAAATAAAAAAACTATTTTTTCAATCACCAAACATATCAAATTTTTTTTCATTTATTTTATTTTCTATTCATCAATCAAGTCTATCGGTTTATAAACTAGTTAAATTAATAACAATTTTTAGTTGAATCAAAGTAAAATGAGTGAGTGAGTTGTGTTTGAGATTTGTGTAGTCTTGATTGAGTTCTACAACTGCTTTAAAATTAAAGTAAACATACCTGAATGCATTCGAAATTCATGAAACTAATTCTTTGTTGATCTATTCCTTGACAATATGTGAAATATATATATATATTTCCCAATCGATGTTGGGTTTGATTAAATATATATTATTATGGTTTACGATAAATTGAGTGTTCAACTTATAAGTGTAAAACTAAATTTGATTTCCAATTATAAAACTATGTACTTTAAATAATTAAATATAAGGGTATTTTAGAAATAAAAAGGTTTCGTTAAAGAATATTCATTAAAACATAGGAGTAGGTGCTGCCCTAAAAAATTTAACAAAAATAATTTCCCTTGTGTAATTAAATACATCTGTACATTAAAAAAAAAAAAAAATGATGTCAGACTATGTAATTATTTGCAAGCCGAATTTCAAACTCTAAAAATTATAATAATAATTTATTTCTTTCTCTTTCACCAACTAGAGTGGGGACCATTGAAAAAGATAAGATCAAACGGCTGTGATAGTTTGAAGAAAATGGGTGGGGCCCAAGATTGGTTTATCAAATGGCAGGGTTATTCCGTTTTAGGACAGACATCGATCAGCGTCGTAATAATGACACGTGTACGATATACCATAATTGGGTACTTCTCTTTAAGGAAGTCACGTCTTGTGGGGCTTTTCCCTCTAGCCTCTGTCTTATCACACACCACATACAATTAACAACTGGCCCCCGTTTTCTTTGCCTTTTGTATTTCTAAATTCTACTTAAAAAAAAAAAAAAAAAAAAAAAAAATACACCAATAGGTTGGATTAGGAGTTGGATGAGACCTGTCGAGATCATATAATATATACTCAACTCATATATTTACATTTATAAGTTATAACATCATGGGATATTTTTTTTATAATATCAGACAAAAGAAAGTCTCGTTACACATTTTTATAAATGTATATGGTAACACTTGAACCTTCAATCAGAATCGAACGTAAAAGGGTTGGTAGGACCAACTTCAAACAACTTCGTTTTTTTTTTTTTTTTTTTCTCTTCAATATGTCCTTTCAAATGATATATATTTTTATTCAATCTCTTAAAAATAAAATTATTTTGATTGTCCTAAATACTACATTTTAGCTCTCCAAACAAATATATTTACTATCAAGTCAATCTCAGTGTCGTTAAGAAATATACTTTGAAGTATATGGTATTTTATAATAATTTGTTTGCAATGTAAAATAATAATTTTTATATATATATATATAATAATTTGTTTGCAATGGTGCACCATTAGCATCAAAACCAAAAGTATATGCCTTTTGGTGCTTTTGGTTTTGATGCTAATGGTGCACCATTTTTTACACTACTCTTTGGATGGTGGTGGTTGGAAGTGCATATAGTGGTGAAGCCACAATGGTAAAAAGCAAGAAGCATATCTTATTTTGGATTTGATTGTTTTAGGAGTCATTGTCCAATGAATAATCAATGTGATAAGACTTATATAGGCAAAAAAGTTGTAACATACTATTAGCAAATACTATGATTTTTATTTATTATTTTCTTATAGCATATGATCTCGATCTTCATATTTATTATTTTACTTACATTCACTTCAAGTCATAATAAAGTTTCTGTGCACTTTCATTTTCACTTATGTGATAGGAATCCGAGTCTCAAATATGTCTATTAAATAACAGAGTGTGGAGATATTGATCCCTTATTGTATAAATCTTATTTTAGTTGTATTTATAGTTGTTAATTTCATCAGGTTCTGACAGACCTCTAATCTAATTAATGTCAAAAATATAACGAAACCAAATATTGTTATATATATATAGTTTTTCTATTGTCAATTCGAACCGATATAAAATATATCAATTCCTTACATGTGGGTCATTGGATTTAATCCGTATATATATATATATATATATAACATTTTACTTTTAAATCCAATTATTACTGTAGTGGTATATGTTTTGGTGAAGACAGTAACTTTCTTCACTTTTTTTTTTTTCTCGTCAATAATTTTTTTGCTTTTAGAAAATTTTTCAACCACCGCACATGGAAAAAGCAGAAAGTTAATAGTGACACATATTCAGATATTCTCACCTTAGATATTGTAAAAGAATAATTGTTGATAATGGTTGAATTTCCCCATTAAGATGGTGTATAATTTCAAAATTCATAAAAAATAAAAAAAAATAAAAAAAAATTCTTCACTTTTTTAAATTCATAAAATAAAAAATTGTTCGATTTTTTTTTTCCTTACTTAAGTTTGTGATTTAAATATCTAATCATTAATTAATTTTAATTTAATTATTAAATTAAAAATAAATGAATGTAAATGGTGACCATTTTTTAACCCTATATAAAATACAAATAGACGGCTAGATGTTGAAATCTCCTTAAATTATATAATTTCTACAATGGATCCAGGATGAAAAAAAAGAAATCATAAACTTCTATAATATATCAGTGGATATATATAGTACGATTTAATTACAAACAGATTCGATCAATTTTGATGAAATTTCTGGATTAAACCTCGTTGAATTTCTAAAATTCATTACAAATTCTCTCTAAAGTTAATTTGTCAATTTGCTACAAACTCTTTGTAGTTTTATATATAATCAATCAAATAACTTTTGAATTTCTGAATTTAGTTAGAAATTTAGTAACTAATTTTATCAGAACTTTACACATAATATTAATTTTGTAGGTACCTACCCACCTTGTCATGTACAAATCACACCTTGAATGCTGAATAGTTCTATTCATTGGCTTCTTCTTATATGTTTATATCTGAAAAGAAAAAAAAAAAACATGGACTTGA
This sequence comes from Acer campestre, assembly GCA_954870605.1. Classification (NCBI taxonomy): domain Eukaryota; kingdom Viridiplantae; phylum Streptophyta; class Magnoliopsida; order Sapindales; family Sapindaceae; genus Acer; species Acer campestre. The sequence goes on from OX940806.1 coordinate 32,086,966, forward strand.
ACTTGTCTGGTTTTTTATAAGCATCAGAAAATACTGTACAGAGACTCCAGCTAGAGAAGATCACAAAACAAGTAAGTGTGTATGTTTTCATTTTATTCACTTTAAAAGGATCTTATAATTAATTTTTCCAAAATTATGATTACCCAGATCACATATTAATCAGGTTTTAAATATTTTAGGAGCTCTTTAAGGTTAAACAATTTGGTTCAAAATTGAAAAATCAAATGATTTAGTAAAACCATTAAAGACTTGTCTGTATCATCATCTGGGGTTGAAAACAGCTTCTTGGTAGGTGACAAGTTACATCCCCTTCTCCCTTATTATATATTGACTTTTGCTTTGCTGTAAAACAACAAAAGTGAAACGCTTTTCATTAATCTTTTAATAGCCGTTCATGAATCACACGTATCGTTAACTAAACTGAAATTTCTCCAATTTATAAAGATATCACGTACGTATATACCTAAATATGGTATGTCGTGAAAACCTATATCAGTAGATGATATTTTTGTATCGTAATTATTTACTCGTACAAGAATTAAAAAAAAAAAAAAAAAAAAAAAAATCATTTTGTTTGTGTAATGTAAGGTGAATTTTTTTTTTAAAATTTTTTTTTATTTAGTGAAAATGGTGAATTCTTCCAGGAGAGGAGCCAATCAAATGAGAGGCATATGAGTTTGTCATATGAATTATTTGGTTGTTGTGTATTCGGCTTTTTGTGTGTAAGAGAGTGGGGAGAAAACAAGCTTGAAGGGCAGATTCCATTTTTCCAAATTTATATGTAATAGGTGACTACTTCACAGTTCACATGCTTGATCATATATAATGTCTAATAACATGAGACAAATTTTCATTTTCATGATGTGAAAAAACCAAAAAAAAAAAAAAATGGGAAATTTAATGAGTGATTGGTATCATTTATTGGTAGTAGATGTATCTCAACTAGAGGTGGAGTATAATTCTTAATATAATGCCAAAAAAAATAAAAATAAAATTGTTTGTCACTGTGCCCCGATTGGTATCTATTGATCAATCCAATGCGATATATGTATAGTGGATGAATCCTTTAACAAAAAATGATAGTTGCGTGTTTTGAGCAATAAGTGAAAGACGCTTGAGTAAATCCTATTATCCAAAACAAATCCGTGAGATTGAAAAACGTGTGCATGAAACTCAAAATGGATAATATCTATCTGGTGGGTTTGAGATGTTACATGTTTTGCTTTTTGAGTAATAAATAAAAAATTGGACAATTGTAGCACTGGTTTTAATAGGGTGGGTGTATTTAGTAAATGGGTGGAGTTTAGTAAATGGGTGGAGTGCATGAGGATGCTGCTGAGATGGGCTTGTTTTATGTAGAAAAAATTTAACAGCCAGATTTGGGCTACTGATTTTGCACTGGATCCTAACCCAGAAAGGCCCATTTGTTTTTCTCTCTGTGTCAAGCGAATTTTACTTTAGCTTTAATAATCTATCTAATTAATAACTCATAAAAAAAAATTAGGATCCTGGAAGACAGTTCACAGTTGAATTAAAGTCACTTGGTGATGAAGTTTCCCAAAAAATCATATAATTTGTAGAGTATCCTCTAGCCTCTAGGTGAAATATTGAAAGGTAATTCCAATCTAATTAATTTACAAATAATAATTGGATGTCTATTTCACATTTGGTTTAATGTTACTTGTTAGAATATATTCTTTAATGATTTCTTCAACTCATACCTAATATGCTCCATGTATTATATATATATATATATATAACTAGTAATTGTTGTGAGAATAATTTTATTATTAACTATCAATGACAAAACGAGATTAGTTCAGGGGTATGCTCATCTCTTACACTTCTATTGATGATTAAGATGGTGAGTTCGAATCATGTCTTCGTTTTCTAAACCCCGAATTAATTGTAATGGCTCAAAAAACAGTATTTAAACGTGAAAACATATAAATAACATCTCTATCATGCATCAAGACTCAAGAGAAGCATAATTTTTATTTTTCTTGTTGTTTTCAACATTTTGATTTAAATCTAATTAACAAGCAGCATGATCAATGGTAAAATTATTAGAATACATAACTCCAAAAGGAATTGAACTAGTAGTAGTACTACTACTAATTAGTACTCTTAATTAACTAGCATATAAGCCATACATGATTGTTAATAATAATTAAGCTAGAATTAATTATATTAATCATCAAAATATGTTTCTGGCTTATGAGAGTTATTATTATTTAACATATTTTGATCACCCCATCTTAGAATGCAGTGGAGGAGTCGACTTGTCTGTCTTGTTTGAACCTCTCTCGAACATAGAAAATGAAGTCTGTAGCCTTCATGTCCACGTTCTCATCACCACCATAATCAAAACAGCCATAGCTGTTAGGCTTATTATTAGCAGTACTGGACAAATCCTGATGATGAACACTTAAATTATAACTTACACAAGTAGTAGCAGAGCCACCAGAAACCTTGCTGCTTGCTTGCTTGCTTTTCATGAACCTTCGAGAGAAATTCCTAGCTAACTTGCTTTTCATCAACCCTCTTTGCTTCTGGTAGTTCCCACCTGTCTCCATGTTGGGCAATTAATCTTTAATTTCTCTGCAAGTGAAATTAAGATGATGATTAATTAACTGCTAATGTTGTTTGTATCCATCACAGCAGGTTTTGGTCCCTATATATAGAGGTTTGTGTAAAGGTGGTGAGAGAGACTGACCTGATGGTCATCTGCATATTAACTACTTGCTTTAATGACTATTTTACCCTTTAAGTAGCTATTTGTCACACTATGACTTGACCTTGTGTTAACCAAACACACTGTGAATTGGTGATGTGTTAGTGTTACGGTGATCGGGTGCACCACTCATCAGATGGATCGAAGATTATTTTTTTTGAAGAATAGATCGAGCCTTTGATATAGATAAACATGAAGTTCACGTGGTTAATTGGCCCCACACATCATGAGGGTATTTATCAAGAATCGTGTATATAATCATCCCTCCAATCTCAGATTGTATATAGGTCGGATAATATTCCCACCTAGCTACTTGTTTAAAGCTTACATTTTACTGTTCTTAATTTTCTATGATTAGTGGATTATGCACAAACTTCCATTACTTTCACAGCCTGCTAGAAAGATATGGGTTTCCTAGCTTGGTAAGTACTCTTCCGAGTTATTCTCTGGTAAGGTCGGTTATTAAATTAAATTTTATTTTAGGATCGAAGTTACATAGCATTGTAGAACTGGTTCTATAACGTTATGAAACTATTCTTTTTCGGGACTAACTTAGCTAGAAAATCATTACTACTTTTCAAAAAACACCTCAAGTAGTACATGTTTTATATATATACACACAGACTACGAGGAATCAACCGAATGAATGAAAACTATTTACTACCAAACCACTTTCAATCACTTCTAATTACATATTTATGTAAAGCAATTTTGAGTATTTAACTAGATCAAAAACAATTATTTCGAAGCACATTAGCTATTTTTGTCTTTTATGTAGCTAAGCATATAAAAGTAGAAGAATGAAATTTGGTTTTGTCCTTTGATGCTTATATTCCTGAAGGGATCATATGACACAGAAGTGAGTGTTTGTTCTATACTTCTATGTTCTAAAGAGTTTACAAGAAAAAACATCAGAGTGTTTGGCATCTTCATGAAGACCTCTCTACCACTACTATTCTACAAATCATATATATCAATTACACTCACCAGTCACCAGTACCAAATTTGGATTGTTTTGATTTTGTTTTCTTCTTCATTTTTAGTAATAAAAGCATATAAAGAGATGATAAATACTGGTCTGATTTTTTATTTTTTATTTCATTTTCATTTCCCTTATGACAATGGATAGAAATGAATTAAATTCCATATATCATCGAGTCCAAAAAAGAATATAAGAGAGAAATGCTTCAACTTTGGTCTAAAAAAAAAACCGCTTTTTCTCTACAAAATAATATATATATATATATACAGTCTTTCTATTATCAGTTCGAACTAAAGATGCACGTTTGGGGAATGGGGATGGATATAGGTCCCCCCCATCCCCATCCCCACTTCCCAGACCCTTCCCTCATAACCACCCCCCCCGATAGGGAATTTTGGGGGGGCCTATATCCATCCCCATCCCCAATTCCCCATTTTCCCCCGTTTTTCCCTATTTCCCCATTTCCTCATTTCATCATTTGACTAAAAACTACAAATTAAACTGAAAAAACAAACATTCCATTACAAATACAAAATAAAATTCATTAGTGCATTTTATATAAAATGTGTATATATACTTAGGGAGTTAGGGTTTTCAAAGAATTAAAAAAAAATTAAAAATATATATTATAATTATATTTATATATGTTTGGAGGAAATGGGGATGGGCATCCCCATCCCCATTTCAATATAATTATGGGGGAAATGGGGAAATGGGGATGGGGAGGGGTCCCCCATCCCCATCCCCATTTCAATTTGGGGATAATTTTCATCCACATCCCTCCCCATTTCCCCATTTCCAAACACCCCACCCACCCCCCCCCCCCCCCCCCCCCCCCCCCCCCAAAAAAAAAAAAAAAAAAAAAAAAATCCCCAAATGGGGATGGGGACGCGGGGAATTGGGGCCCCAGGGAAAAATGTGCATCTCTAGTTCGAACTGACAATAAATATATCATGACGAAAAATGTGGATCACAGATTATGGAGAAGTTTTGACAAATGCATACACTTTAAGTCAAAGTATGTAAATCTAGTGGTCCACATTCTTCGTCCTGATATATTTAATAGAAAATCTATGTATATATTAATATATATGATCATATATGCTAGATGCATCTAACGACTGAGTTTTGACATCTGAATGATTAAAAGTGTGTGTGTCCATCCACATTAAAGAAGGAAACATCATTCACGAACTCATCTAGTGTTGGATTACACACATTTAATGTTGGAAATGGTGTAAATAGAGAAGAAAATTGGGGCTTGTAATTTTGTTAACAAGTCAGGATCCTGACCACTTAGTTTTTGTTAATGAAAAGAGTCAAAGACAACACATCTGTGACAATTAAGAACACAGCAATGAAACAAATGGGGGATGCTGTTGATCTTCCCATTTTACTTTCGAAAATGGATACAAATGAATTGGATTCTTATCTGTTAACTAGTAAGCAAAAAAAAACAGAGAATGGAGATGCATGAACCTGGCTGCTCTCTGCTCAATATGAGGTGAGCATGGTATTTGTGTTTAAAATCAAAGCCTTTTTGTATAAAAATATCTGAATTTTCTTGATCTGAATAATTGGAGATACTCAATACTAATTCAACATACAAGTTCAAGAATCAAGATCATCACGAATCCGGGTAGTGTAAGTGCTAAAACAGCAGCACTAGTTAGAAGTGAAACTTACAAGTTCAAGATCATCAAGCAGGAAACTAATGGTGGTTAATGAGATGCACAAGAACCAGTTCTGTTCAATGATAAAAACATCGATCACTAGAAGAAATGCATATATATTATATATAAAATTTTCAACATATTTGGTCTCAAGCAAAATCTGTAGATGGCACATACTAGTTTACTACTCCCAAGAGAAGGAGAGTGTTTGGTGGTGAGTTCCAATTGTAGATGGCCCATCAGGACCAATCTGGAACATATCATGTCCATGGAGGTGGTTGTTGTTGACATTGCTACTTCCACCAGAAGAGACCAAAGAAGATCCAATTGGCTCACCCTCCATTCCTAGACCACTGTAGTTAAGGCTTGGGATCATAAAAGTCTGAGCTTGTTGCCGCGGGATGGAGTCAGCCTGCACCATGCTAGTCTCAGTCTGCTGTGTTGGTTGTTGTGGTGATGACAGAAGAGAGAGAGCACGACTAGAATTCATTGCCCGGTTTAACCCCATATCGGAGAATGTTTTCTGGCCGCTGCTGGTGCTGGTGCTGGTGCTACCATTGCGCGATGATGATGAGGAATTAGCAGTCATGAGTGTTTGACAGACAGAACCTTCAGGGAGTGTTGAATTGTTGGTGCCTTCTAAGAAAGGGAACTGCTTTCCTCCTTTGTAATTGTGAGATGAGGATCCATGAAACAAGCTCCCGTTACTGAAATCTATCTCTGAATGGTGGCAGTGGTGGTGGTGCATTGCTTCATTCTTGGCTTTGACAGCCTCAGCCCAAGCAGATGTTACTGCATTTGTAGAAAATACACGAGGACTACCGAACGGTATATATTTAGTACCTGCACACAATTCCCTTAATTGAATCAAAAGAAAGATGGTTGATTACTATGTAAATGCATTGTGCTTGCAAGATCAAAGCTGCTGCAGAATTCAGCTCTGCACTTAATAGATTTCAAACTAAACGGGGATCGAAAAAAATACACTGATTCAGCTCACAACAAATACAAAAGAAGATTTCAAACCTTGGTGATTGGAAAAAAACCTCCCAGAATTAATGGACAGAGAATCAGGCTGAGGCTTCCTACGACGGCGGTTGTGTCCATCAAGCCTTTTCCTACAGCTTCTCTTTCCCTCATCAAACTCCACCAATGAATGAAACCTGATGATAAAGTGAGTTTCAATAGAAATGGAAACTTGTAAAATTTAGTAGAGTCAATGAAAATGCAACCAATAAAAGCATATCCATATAAATAAAAATCTATCAAGAATCTTGGTTTTACAAGCATATCCACAGCATAGAAAATATAATTGAAGCTGATTATTATTGCTTTAGAGAATCAAATTGCAATAAAAGATCTGGAATTAGAATAGTAAAATGATTTAATTCTAATTTTAGAATACAGAATCTATCTTTTTTTCTTGTGTGCCCACACAGAAATAGTCTGGAACACAGAAAGGCAAAAAAAAAAACAAAATGATTCAAATTCAAATTCTATCTTTGAAACACCATTAATATTAATGCTTTTACCTGCTGCACTGCTGGCAAAACCTTTGTTCTTGACCCCGAATTGTAACAATTGGCGTCTTGGAGTGAAGCTCACACACTTTATGTCTTCTATGGTAGTCTCTGCATTTACTAAGATCTGCTGTGCATCCATCAACCAAACAAGAAGGGACTTGGACTCCATTGCCAGGTGTTCTGGCCCTCTTTGAAGGACCAGATGCTGATGCTGATGATGATTCCATCCAAAAAATGAAAAGACTTGAAAAAAATATATATATATATATACTTTCCAGTCCACAAACTATAGCCTTGTGAACTCCTCTTCGACAGCAACTGGACCCAGAAGAAAAAAAAGGCAATTTGAAGAAAGCTTTGTCTCTACAAGAACTTTTTTTCCTTTAGCAAATTTTTGTCGCATCAAATTCCTAGTCAAAACATAAAACACAACTTTTCAAAACACTATATATATATATAAAAGATTAAAGATCGAAGTATCAAACACGGTCCTTTTGTTGGTTCAGTGAGTCATTAACATTATTATTAAAAGAATTCCCATGTAAATTTCCAACATCAAACATCTGTGAAATTTGCAGCAAAGAATATAGAGTTCAAAAAGGAAAAAAAAAAAAAAAAAAGAAGAAAAAAATGCAAGAAAGGGTGATCTTTTTTGAATCATTGCACTTTCACAGTATAATAGTGGAACTCATATGCTGTATGTATGTATCCATGTCACATCATAGGAGTCAGCAGCACTTGTAATCCCAACCACAGATAGCCAGGACTCAGGAGACTTGAGATTTTTTTCTTCTAAAAATTCTATGCAAAAATTAATTTTCTATTAAACATATAAATTATACGCCTCTCTCTCTCTCCCTCTCTCTCATTTTTTTTTAATAAATAGTTTATTTTTTAAATAATAAATTATGCAGTTAAACAAGCTAATTTAGGTAAAGATGATACCAACAACAGAGTTGGGAAATTTGTATTTTCTAAATCTGTGTCAAATATTGATAAACTAGAGAAAAATATTCCACCAAATGTCGGCTAAAAGCCTATTTTTTCCTTAAAGATGACCAAAAAAAAAAAAATAACTTTAGCAGGAAAATGAGAAACCATGTTTAACCACAATGACACTGTTTGTTTGCACTGCAGCAAACCCAGAGAAAACCAGAAATTATACATCAAAATATTCCATTTTACAGGAAAAACATTTACAAACAAATGATGCAAAAAAAAAAATGAAGTGAAGGAAACCTGAGAGTAGCAGAAATCAAGCACAGAAGAGGCAAGCTTTTATTTTTTATATATATATTTTTTGTTTCTTTGGTGTTGGTGACTTCCACACAGTCCAGTACTTGCATAGATAGATACCTAAACAAACATGTTGTGTGATTAAGCAAAGCAATGAAAAGTACTTATATATATACAAAACTGCTTATGTAGAGTAGGAGAAGAACAAAAAAGAAGGAGAAGACACGAAGGGGTCATGACTTGTCAGCCATTAAATGTATTTTCACTTACTACGATAAACTTTTCATCAAAAAGAGTGTCGCCCCAAGAAGAAAACCCGGACCAAGACAGAGAAGCAAGAGATATAATTGGGTGGCCTATTAGCCACAAAAGAATTATCGATCATTCAACAATGGACATGTGTGTGTCTGTTTTTTAGAGAGAGAGAGAGAGAGGAGATAACCATGAAAGGAAAGGAACTGTAATAAGTCTTTCTAAGTCTTCCTCCTTCCTTTTTAGGCTTCAAAGCAGAGACTTGTGAGAATTGAAAACATAAAGTAATAAATAAAATAAAATAAAATAAATGAAAGCAAGTAAAATAATGTAGTAATTTGGAAAAAGAAAACGAGGGGTGAAGAAAATAAATATATATATATTTTTTAATAAAAAAAGGTTAAAAAACGAGTGGCAAATAAAGGGACAGGGTGTAGTTGCTTTCAACTTTTTTGAAGTGAGAAAGTACAGAAACAAAAACACAAAAAACACAAAAACACAAAAATTAATTAAAGTTGGTATATGAATATGAATATGATGATGATGATTGATGATATATATGAACATGAGTTTTCTTTGTGTTTCGCAATCCATGACGTTTCTTCTTCTGGTCCGAGTGCATTTTTTATCACCCCCTTTTAAGGGGTAAGCATTACTCCCTCCCATAGACATGACATGTGTTTATGGAAGAGTAAAATTGTTTAAAAATTTACTTCTCTAAAAAACATGTCATCTATTTAAAAAAGGGTAATGGTCACCCCCCTTAAAGCCGGTGAACAAAAGTGTTCTCTTCTGGTCCTAGGGTTTCTTTCCCCTGGCAAACTCCCTCACCATAAAAAATCAATAATTAAAATGCTCTATCTCTCTCTCTGCCCTTCTTGTCCACTGGTTTTTGACTGTTCAAGTTTCAAGAATGTAAATATCAAGATCAAGTCAACCCGTCCACTCCACTCCACTCCACTCCACTCCACTCCACCTTGCTCCTTGTCTGACACTTTGTAGCAAAATCCACCATTTTTTATTTTTTTTTTCAGTTGCTAACTGGGTTCAACCTCCAACTTTTGGTTGGATAATCAACCCACTTTGGATTTTACCTAGTTGAACACAAAATCTATGTAGTTTGATTCAAACAATAGTCTTTGTATGGTGTGAATTGTGGTTATTATATGTTCATATGTATAATTAATATTATTATATATGTGAAGTTGAATACTATTAATTCTGTTTATAGTATATAAACAATACACTGTGAAGATTGGAAGATTTGAGAATTCTTTTCATAATTATTTAATTGATGTCATGCTTTAAAGCCAGAAAGTACTTTCTATGATAGTTCAATTCGAATATAAAATCCATGATATTGCAGTTCAAATGTAAATCAAATCCTGTTATGGATTAGATTCGATTGAGAAATCTCAAATTAATGTAACAAAGGTCATCATCATCATTATCGAAAAGTTTCTATCGATTGTCTTCTTCTGATGAGTTGTAGTAGTAGTTAGTGGTGGTATGTATGGATTGTAGTTAGGGGACCATAGAAGGAGCTTCAATCCCTAATCCCATGATAGGGGAGTTTGAGCTTCCAATCCATCTAGAATTCAGATTAAAAAAAAAATCGAAAAAAACCAATCAATCCATCACAATTTGTTTGTTTTTGGGGTTTCAAATCTATAAATAAATAAATAATGAATGTGTGTATGCTTTTTAATTGATAGTGTGCTTGTTGGAGTTGCACACCAATCAAGGAGGAGATGGGTAATAATACTATTTATAGTCTAAAAATTGGAAACTTTGTGTAATGGTCCAGCTTAGCATTTGCCCTTTTTTTTTTGGCTACCTCATACCACTTACATGTTCACATTGGATTTGTGATATCTTCACTTTTATGAGAGGAGTGTTCTTTTCTCTCTAATTTAATGTTTATTTTAAAATAAAGGTTTAAAAAAAGCTTTTATAATTCATGTGAAACATATATCTTGAATGTGTAAAACAATTAATAGATCATCACTAGCAATGCAGTGATTCGAACGTGAGATATTTTTAAATTGAATTAAAAACAATTAATAAATCATCACCAATAATGCGGTGATTCGAACGTGTGACATTTTTAAATTGAATTACTAATCCGGGACTGTTTGTTTACTTTAATATTACCAGAGATGATATACACAACGAAATATAGACAAGCCCACCTCAAAATCTTAAGATGTCAATACACATTCATTTGTTTAATTATGTTATGTGAAAACTGGAAAGTAGAAGACAGAGGGAATCCCTAGGGAGGCTCCACCACCACGGTTCAAAGCCATGTGTGTGCGTATATATTTGTATATATATTCTTTGTCCCACCTTAGCCCTTAAATCCCAAGTGTGGGTTGTCTTCTCCCAGTTTTGGGAGCTTTCCTCTCTCCAATTGTGAAAGTAGCTATATTCCACATGTATCCTCTCCCCGATAGTGAGAGTAGTATTCTGGGCTGTGTTCGTAGAGTCTATTCTCGCTGGGTCCCGATAGTGGTTATACTTCAAAAAAAAAAAAAAAAAAAAAAAAGACAGAGGGAAGTTCAAATTAAATACCATATGTCTTGTCAAATTTGGTTATGGTCCCCCTTTGCCCCAAAAGGCTTGAATTTAATAAAATAGGACCCAACAACAACTCAACAAGGCTCCTACATTTCCTCCTCTCAGTCACTTGACTCACTTCCCACGACACCTACCCCCACCCTAAAGATAAATTTTAAGTATCTAAAAAAGTTACCAAGTTAATGATTATAGTGCCCACTCCATTTCACTGTTTTTCTTCAAAGGAATATTCCGTGCACTTTTAATTTATTTTTATTTTCATTAAAAAAGAGAGAGTTAAAAATTAATAAACAATTAAATTTGCCTAAGGGGGCATGTTACTTAACTGTAGACAACAGTGATCCAATAAAGCCAAAAAAGCTATATTAAAATGTTACAGAGGTGGTGTGAATCATCCGTAAAAGTTCGAATCTCACCATACGCGTTTATCACAAGTCTACACGTTTATCGTAAGTACACAAAGAGAGTTTTTTTTTTAAGTTCAAATCAGATAATCAGAAATGTAATACCTGATTTCGATAGATAGGTATGAAGAACATATGAATTATTCGGTGTAAGATTTCACAAAAACAAAATGCTATAAAAGCTGTGTGTGGGGTGAAGTGAATCGGTCTATATTGACCAGATCAAGAAATCCATTACACAAACTATACAACAAAATTAATGTACTCTCTTCCGGTTCTAGGGACTAGGCTACATATTTTATACGATTTGTCAAAAGAGATTTCTATGTGGATGTCATTAACCTATTTAAAATGATATTTCACCATAAAAAAATCATCAAAAACATGTTAGCATTTTCAGAGAGTTTAGAGACGGGCATTTATTTTATCAATTTCCATTTTAACTGTTTTATCATTATAATAATAAGAAAGGCTTCAAGCTACTTGAGTACTTGACTACTATATTACTTTATAAATTAATAAACAATCAATTACAACAGATCATACTTTCAACGTTACCATGTGAATACCAATGATTGCCAAGCTTCTCTCACCTGAAATAAGTAGAAACCCTGATTACCAAATTGATTATAAAATTGTAATTTTTCACCCAAGTTATTATACAACGTAACATAATATGGAACGCCTAACAGCTGTAAACTGCATAGCAATAAATACAGTATCATCATGGCTGTCACACATTCAATTAAATTTTACTCGTAAAATTTAAACAATATCCAAACTCATATTTTCCAAAATAAATCCCCCCATTTATTCCATGGTTTATATTCATCATTATCAAAACATAGCATTCAAACATGTAAGATACCTTGTATAAATCTAGGTTATACGTCCTTTTTATAAATGAAATCAGATTAATCCAATGATATACCAATTACACTTATATTATGAAGGTTGAGTTCAAATTATGTTTCTCCTTAAAACCTTCAAATTAACAGTGATAGCTTAAAAAAAGTCGTTTTTATTGAGAAGAAAAATAGAGATCCTTCAAAGGATCTAACATACCTACATTTGAAGTAATACTCCAATTAGAAACAATGGCTTCAAATGAAGGAAAAAAAAAAAAGGAAAACCCAAAAAAGGGTTTATTAAGGTTTAGTTCTAATTATGTTTCTCCTTAAAACCTCCAAATTAACAGTGATAGTTTAAAAAAAGTCATTTTTATTGAGAAGAAAAATAGAGATCCTTCAGAGGATCTAACATATCTACATTTGAAGTAATACTCCAATTAGAAACAATGGCTTCAAATGAAGAAAAAAAAAAGGAAAACCCAAAAAAGGGTTTATTAAGGTTTAGTTCTAATTATGTTTCTCCTTAAAACCTCCGAATTAACAGTGATAGCTTAAAAAAAATCGTTTTTATTGAGAAGAAAAATAGAGATCCTTCAGAGGATCTAACATATCTACATTTGAAGTAATACTCCAATTAGAAACAATGGCTTCAAATGAAGAAAAAAAAATGGAAAACCCAAAAAAGGGTTTATTGGAATGATTTTCAGATTATTTTAGTTAGACCTACTTACAACTAACCATTGGTGAACCCAACTAATCCAATAAAAAGAATTTTAATTTTTTAAAAAAAAGAGAGAGCTTGAACACCTGGCAAGATTGGTGAATCGAAGGAGAAAAACTTGAGTGCAACTGATGAACCATGGTGCATTGGTTCTGTTCAGTGAATGACGTGTGTGACACGTTATATTATTATTATTTTCTCTTTCTTTCTTCATTCACAGACAACGTCCTCTTAACCAAATTCCCTTCCTAAACACTCTGAAACATTATTGCTTGAGGGGTAAAAACATGTGAAATTCTACAAATCTGAGATTTCCATTGATCTCTTGTTTATTTTTCATTTGATATGGATTTCTTAAAGAAAAAAGAGTAAACATTAAAGCAAAAAAAGATTTAAAATGTGGCTTTTGGCGTAGATTTGGGAGCAGAAGTCCTGGTTTGAGTTTTTCTTTTTTACTTTGTTTTGTGAAGTTAAGTCTGATTTCCATTACTATAAAAAGAAAAAGCAAAGTGGAGGTGAAAAAAGAAGAATTGATAAATCGATTGAATGGATTTGGTATGGTTATGTAATGCATCAGAAGAAAATAGAATACAGATAAAATGTGGTCAGTCATTGATTTCATCCTACATAAAAAAAAAAAAAAACTGCATCTCTGGGTATTTTCCGAACTTCAATTAATAAAACCCTCAATCATCAAACATCCCAACCTCATCAATTCCACAAAAAAGAAATAAAAATAATAATAATACATATCTGTAAATCTTTGATGACAGGGATAAAACTGTCCAAAAAATACTTGGTACCGAAAACGACAACGGTCACCAGAAGATGGCAAGTTGAAGTCGATATATGAGGGTGAAGAGAGAGATAGAGGGAAAGGAAATTGCTACTAGGTACTAACCCCACCAATAGAGTGTTGTCAAGTAGCATTTTTCTTTCACTTTTACACCTCATTGGTAAGGTCAGTACCCAAGGTACTAACTGGTCAGTAACCAAGCAATGTTTAAAGGGAAATTGGGATTTGGGCATCAGATGAAAATGAAGATGAAGATTGACAAGAGAAAATGAAAATAATAATAATAATAATAATAATCAAGAGTGTCACTCATTGGGTGGAACCGATGCACCGCCGTCGGGTCGGATTCTAGCGTGGTGCACCAGTTGCATCCAAGTTTTTCTCGAATTGAAGAGCTGGTCCCAGGAGGCAACAATGTTGCCAGATCTCCCTTCCAATGAACACGAGTCAAGACAGTCCCTATCAGAGGCTCACTACACTAACTACTACAACTGAAGGGGGGAAGGGAGGTTGCTAGCTGTTGGGTGTTGGTAACGCTAAAAAAGCTATTTCACCATCAACCAAAGTGAACCACCCAAATCTCTTGGGGATGAAAGAGGTTCAACCACCAATGTGTTGTAATTATCCAATTGGTTTCAGTGCATAAGATATTTACCATGCCTTTCCAAAGCTAAACAGACCCAACAACTCCCCAATTAAAATTAAAGAGTGCCCAATAGGGGGGGGACACTTACTCTTCCTCTATAATGGTGGGGCAGACACCAGCTTTAATTAGTTCCACCACTGAATGTCTCTATTGCAACTTTTAAGCCGGAAGACAACTTTATGGGATAGGATTCTTTGAGTCTAAAAGGTCTAAAATGATATATAATAATATAATTAATTCGGTTCATCCCAGTTTGATTAGGAATATTTAAGTACTGCAACTTGCCATAAACAAATTTGGGAAAGCAAAAGGCTATTAAGAGAAATTGGTCCAACAAATAAATATACAAACCTCTGTGAGGACCACGGGCATAACAGTCTCTAATGCCGCTAAATTCCGACTTCTTTATGCCGCAGCATTGTTCTGAAAAGCAAAAAAAATAAAAAAGGAAAAAGGTGAATGCATAATTATAGCATACATGTAAGAGGGTTGTATAGGGTGTCCAAAACTTATCCACTCAAGCCTGAAACCGAGTACGGTTGACCAATAATCTTTCGAGCTGCTAATCTAGCTCCATAGTCCAGGCCCTCGAGGGGGATTTAAGAGGATTTAAACTCCCTTCAATTCACTCTATGGAAGACAATTTAACCTTTCAGTACCTAATACATCCAGAAATTTAAGGAGGCAGTCCATCCAAAAGGCATTCAAATTAAGTAAAAGATGTTCACTTGTTGACTCCAATGCAAAGAGTGCCAGACACCAAGACTGCAGCTTAAATGAGAGAACAATCAACAGGTCTAATTTGACAATACTGTTACAACTGTGTAAAACTCTGGACCTTCAAAGATAAGTCTGGATGGAAAAAAGGATCATACATCTAATGTCAATAGACACATCTTTTTTGTTAGGTCTGGCATACACAATTACCAAAAAAGACTACATATAATGTGGCCCGTTAAAACAAGGGATCCCAGTTCCTTGCAAGTGCACCAAAGATACAGCATTTTGGACATTTAGCAACGTTAGATTCTTAACAGACAGCTTTATGCACCAAAATAATCTTTGACTATATAAATAAGTTCATAATATGAAAATGAAGTGAATGAGATATCAAATTTCAGTATCTACCTTAGATTGCAGGATCTTCTGGCTGTCACTGAAGTATTGGTTTGGATGATTAATCCCAGCATCACATTGTGAATTGTGAACAGCTTCAAACGTTAAGGTACATGCCAACTGTAAAATTTTACCACATTGTTCACAGATAAACATTTTTGAGCAAAGAAATAACTAAAATTTTACCATATTGTTCATAAATAAACATTTTTAAGCTAAGAAATAACTAGAAGGATCGGAGATCAAGGTTTAGAGATGCCTGGTAATATAACCTGATAATGTCTATTTCGCACTTTATCCATTACATCCTCTACTGCACGACTACCTACTCCCATTCTATCAAGTGCAGCCCTTAAGTTTTCATCACTGTTGCAAAGGCAAGCAACAGGAAGAATCATATGACATGCATAAAACACAATGGATAATTTCGTAGGACATTCATATTTTCACCACAATTCACATTTAATGGTGAGAAATAAAATAGATGACTTAAAATAAATTAGAAAATTTAAAGAATAAAATTTTTAAACTAAAGCCATTTATCATCTGTTGTCAAATTAAAGCTAAAACTGTTTCCAGTGATTCAATCATCGATGTCAGCACTTCTGACACAAGAAAATTTTTATAGTTGTCTATAGAGTGGGCCAAGTGAAATATGATTTGTTTAGCTAAATGGCAGAGTAAAAAAAGGCACTACTAAATTCTGCCGAGTTAACTTTTTGTTTATAGAAGAATACCATTACAGTCAAAACAGCTCAATTCAATTTAAAGAAGCTATTTCAAGTGAGTTTGTCAAGGTAATCACTTTTCCATTATGTGAGCTGATTTTTCCTTAAAGATGACCAAGAAAAAAGAAAATGTCATGAAACTGACCTGAAATGACGATAGGGGCAACCATGATGATCTCCCACACCAGGAGTTAATGAGATGATCTTTTGACAAGAATAAGGTGTATAGTCCTGCAAATAGCATAGGCAAACAATTATTGAATGCTGTTATAATACACACATGCATACAGAGGTTTCAAGAGTAAAAGTGGGAGAAAAGATTGTGTTTTCTGATGCAATTGCTCAAAACATTATTATTCTGATTACATCAACTTTCATTTTTTCTGGTTTTATCCCACAATGGTTTGAAATATGGTTGACAAATCGGATGTTGATATACATGTCATATTCATACTCTTTAAATCATGTTAAGTTTGACATCTAACCGTTCTTTTGCCTTCTCTTCCATAATTATGCCGTATGCCGTATGCATATTCTTTGTCAAACCTCTCTGCGCCAACCTGTGACAAAAAAGATTAAGCACAAAGCTTCATAATCTTATACATTGTAGCTAGCAGACACCAAGGGATTTTGTACCACAACATAATAAGACCATGTAACAGTCATATACGAGTTATTTATTTATTTTCTTTGGGGGAAGAGGGGATTGGTGACTTGGTGGGTGGGTGGAGGGGTGCATGTTGAGCAGATTGTAACAAAGATGCTTTAGTGCACCGTTAAATGAATCAGAAACTTGCATTATTGGTTGCACGTGGCATTTATCAGAGATGAAAACCAAGTAAATCAGACCGAGTGTCCTTTTTCCTTCCGGTTACCCGGATATAAGAAGCACAAAAATAACAGATTACATGGAACACACAATTAAATTGTTAGACAAAATACTTCAATGTTACTTTGACAGAATACATTTAAGTATTTTGTCTAACAATTTAATACACTCTACTTACCTTTTGGGAAAACTCAGCTTTCCAGAATGCAAGGGCATCTTCCAGCTTCAGCCCAACACCCTGATCACAATAAAAAAAAGGACAAACAAAAATAAAACATCTTAGCATAACATATTCATAACTTGCAGCAAAGAATAATTGAAGTTACCATACTCATAGATAACAGTAATTTTTTTTAATGGACCTCAATGATGAATGCAAACAGCAATCGAGGGAACCATTAAGCATCTCTCAAGTTCTCAAATTACTTGTCATTAACTTAAATGCAGAATGTAATTTTTAGTGGTACCAACTAGCTTAGTTGATGGGATCTCTTACAGTTAAATAAAGGTCTTGGGATCGAATCTCATTCACACTAAGGTTTGGGGAATTTGATTGTGTTGTCGTAAGTGTGAATTTCTCCATATCTTTGTAACCAAGTCATTTTTAAGCATATATAAAATAAACACGAATGCCTAATGGAACAAATCCAACGAATTAAACTGCAACAAAACAAAAGATACCTGAGTGTTTGATATTCATTCACATTTAACATGAAATAACATGCCAAAACAGGAGTTCCATATTTCATGCAAAATTTCTCAACTTTACCGCAATATAAAATACAAAGTTATTCACAAGAATGAAGCAATATACAACCTTGAAAAATAGACCTAACTGCATTCTCCCTCCATGCTTCAAATGATGATCTTCTCTCAGCTGCACATAGGTGCATATAACAATTTATTAGAAGAAACATAGAGACCATACTGGAAAGTAGAAATCATGGGAGAGGGGAAGTAAGAAGATAATAAATAAATACAGGAAATTACTTAAGAAAAGTAAAGTTTACAACCAAACTTCTTACCTTGTCAAACAGGTGGCGCATACATAGAGGAAATGAACTCTTGGATATTTGATCAAGGTCTTTTCCTGATATCTCACCGAATTCTTTTGGCTGCAGAGGCAGACAAATTTCTAATAACAAACTTGAATATTTGTGACCTAGGAGAATAGATCAGCTAATAATATTCAACTAATTACCTGAGAATAGTCAGGACCCAGATAGCTCGTGCACAAGGCTTCCACAATCTAAGTAGTATCCAGAGAAAAAAATGTTAATACAAAAAAATAGAGCTCCTCAACTTACAAGGTTCACAGTTTAATACTCACAGGCGTCAGCCGATCCTTCTCTTGTTCTCTAATGGTAGATGTCCACTTTCTGCAAGCAAAAGTTTCAATGTTTAAGATTTTGAACATCTAGAAGATGTAACACATCTATTAACAGTGTCTAGACAACATGGAACAATGCTTATCATAAAATTGATGAAGGCAATAGCATCATTGCTGCAGCTAATGATGGTAGCAACATAAATTGTATTCCCATAACAAGCGTATGAAATGCTACTCTGATCAATTCAAGTGCACAGCTCTCAACACATAATAATAAGTAGGAAAGTGCAACACAAGTAAATCTATATTGCAAATCCAAAAAACTAAACTCATTGCAGCAAAAGATAATAAATCCATCACTTTAACCAATGTAGGTTATATAATATGCAGCATGTCAGTGATTTTCTGCTTTACCACATTGCTAATGTCAAAGACTAGTGCAGGTTTTCAAAACATAATAAATAGGAAGAATTTAAAACTAAAAACCTGTTTGTCAAAATGAGTGCCTTTGATAGAATACTGCGAAATTGAGTGACTAAAAGTGAAACCACCTATAAGAAAGAGGAAGACATAAATATCAATAGTAATGATGACATCCAACACTTCACATGTATATTTAATAGGCAGCAATAATAATACTCACCTGATTCATAGCGACATAAGCGTATCCCTTATGGATATATACTCTACGACCAGCTATTAGTTCTGGAACTTCTTCAAATGGTACCTTCATTTGGTTGGACGGGTGAATGCAAATAAGTTAATATGACTAGTAAACATAACTTAGGTTTCTCATTCCAAGACAAAAAGACAGGGCAGATTCTCATTCTCAGAGATAGCCAACCTCAAACTTATAAGATAGACAACTACTTATATTAAAATTGAAGGCTATGCAATATATTTTCTCCATCATTTCTAAAGCATCATATTGATGACCTGATAATTATGTTCATACTGGATGAAACATTGCACAGAACAATCAGTTGGTTGCTACATACATCACTATAAGAGATTTTACCCATATCCTATTCTTTGATAACATTTTCCTTCGCGATAGTGTGCATTTCTATACAGATTACTAAAGAGAAAAATAAAACAAAGAAAGAAAGATCACAATAAGGCAAGCATACCTTGTAGAATATTGCATCAGCTGAAAAAGAGAGCCGAAAGAAAGAGGAAAAAGAAGGCAGATTAGAAGATAAACAAGACATCATGAACAAAAAAAAATGATTATCAGCAGTGTTATGCTAGATTTGTAACCAGCCACATGTACTCAAAAATAGGGATGAGACATTTTTCTGAATAAGTCCGTTTTTTCTTGTCAAGGATAGCAACCAGTTTGTGCATCCCAGAAAAAGAAATAATGAAGCAAGCTTGGCATATGTTATTGTCCCATAGTATCTAAGAACTCCATTTAAAAGTTTCTAGCCAGTTTCTCAGACTTTCCTGGTTTTAAATTAGTCTAATTAGGTGGCAATTAACATGACGCATAAATATTCAGAGAAAGTGAGCCTTATTGGTTTAAAAGTGAGCAACCAAGTCAGAGAAAAATTTGCTCACCAGTGAGTGTAGGCTGAGCAGTTGGAGCAATTGAACGTGCAACTTCTTTCAATTTGTCACTTACATTCTGAAGAAAAAAATGGACCACAAATATCATTAACTTGTATTAATTGAAAACTGAAATCCCATTGAAATTGTCTAACACTGATGTGCATCTATCATTGAATGCATTATCAGGTGAAGTATTTACGCATGTTTACGAATGCAATAAAAGATGAAATGTGAATACCTCAAACTCTGCACTGCTAACTGCCTTGCATGGAAGATCAAACTTTGCCATCAATGCTCTCTACCAACCCAGAAGTATAATATACAACCAATCAGTTCTTATCTAAAACAGATGACTAGGCACAAAACGAAGAAAAAAAACAAAGAAAAAAACCTGAGCTTCAGGGGTTTCAAGCCGAAAACGATAGCGAAAGAGTGCAGTCTCCATGGAAAGAAACCACTTTCTCAAATCCTCCCTAAACACATGCATGTACACCAATAAGCCAGACAATCAGGAGAAATAAAACAAAACTATAAAATTTCATATAAAACTTACGTTCTACAATACACAAGACGCAGAACAAAGTGGGATATTATATCTTTGTTGATGACCTCAGATGAATCCGGATGCTTCATATTAGCTTTCCACGAATCACGAACCTGCCCAAAACCAACTTGTAAAATTAAACATCGAGCAGGCTGCTATAACCAAAACAGCAAAACCAAACGTGTAGTTATGTTTACCAATTTTTCCATGTCTTCTGGTTTCTTTCCTCGGGATAATCCATCAGAGATTATTTTTAGAACTGCTCCAAAGTTTCAAAAACATCAACAATCTATGGTTTGAATTACGTATGTACATAACTGTCAAATATGTTTTCTAAGTAATTTAGCTGCCAAATAATGAATCTCTCACTCAATTTGATATATCTATCACCAAAATGCTCAAACTACATTGTCTTCTTAAAGATTTTTCGAATATATATAGCTACAAATCACTATTTGCAGCGAAGCAAAACTAAAATTAGTGAGATTTTCTTGCTAACGTCTGCACTAGAGAATTTTCGTTAATTTTGATGGATGTACATGTATAAACTTTACTGTGGATAAATTACTTATCGAATATTGAATTTAAACCTAAATCAATTTCTTCTCCAACATTTTCACAGTAACAAAACGATAACCGAATCGAAATCGAAATTAACAGTTATTTGAGGGAGGTAGAAACATTTACACAGAAACGAAGAAATTTGAAATGTAATAAGAAATCGAGACCTCGGAGGCGATCCATGGCGTAGAGCTCAAAATCTTCTAGTCTGACTTCAAGGGAAGGAGCAGAGCGGTAAAGAGGCAGAGTCGAAACGGACTCGGTTTGAATTCTCGCCCTATGTGATCCAACTATCTCCATCTCAAATCTCTCTCTCTCTCTCTCTCTCTCTCTCTCTCTGAGTCCGAGGAACTAATTGAGTAACAACGATAGAGTAGTTTTTTCTTTCTTTTTCTTTTTTATGAGCGCGGCAAACAAGTGAAATGGCGGGAAACGATGAGACTTTGGGTTAGAGGCCCACTGGGCCAACCTCGTTGGGACTTTTCCCAATATATCGTAATACGACTTTTCTTGACCTCTTATTGACAACCATTCCATATTATTATTATCAATAATGTTAAATATCCCACCTAAAATCTCACATTTTTCATCCCATTACATGTGGTATTGAGGTGTTAAATTGTGAATTGATACACATTAATGATGATTTATCTCACGTACCCCGTGTATCCACTCACCATTTGACACATCACATGCTACATGTGTTGGGATGAAAAATGTGGGATTTTAGGAGGGATGTGTAACTATATTATTATTTTAAAGAGTGTCGATATTAGCACCTCTAAAAAACTGTATGTACACCCCTATTTGTATGTACACCTTTTAAAAAAAATATATGAAATCTTGTAAGCACACCCCATACATTGTCAAATATGCCCTTTCTTTTATTTTTATTTTTAAGTCCAAGAGTTGACATTAAATGGCTATTTTTCTTTAGTTTACTTAAAACAAAATAAAAAACAAATAAACAACAACAAAAAGAAATATACAGATCTGATTTGTGTTCATCCTTCTCCTTCTTTCTTCATTTTCCTATATTGTTAATCTTTTTTATTTTAAGTAACTTTTTATTGTTAATTATTATTTCCGTTGTGAGGTAGAGAGATAATGTTAGTGTTCTTATTTTTATTTTTATTTGTTTCTGCGTTGTTAGTTTATTTTTTCTTATGTAAAATACAAAATTTTAAAAAGACGTTAATATATATATATATGTGTGTGTGTGTGTGTGTGTGTGTGGAGAAGCCTCCCAAATTTTGGATGAGTTTTCCATCTGTTCTAGAGAGTTATGTCAATCTCCTCCATTTTTTCTTAAGAGAATAGACTGGTACTGAGTTTTCCATTTTTGATTTGTGTTTTTGTTTTTCTTTATTATTTTTAATTTGATTTAGTTTTTTGTTTTATTTATTTTTTTTTTTTTTGAAAAGGATTTAATTAGCTAAAATTCGAAAAAGTAAATAGTTACAAGAAATTATTATATTTTGAATTAAAATATTAATAATTGAATTTAAGGGTAATGTTGGAATTTAAAAATATATATAAATCTGGGATGTACATACACTTTTATAGGGGTGCAAATATTGCCACTCTATTTTAAATCTAACACCGAACTGGTTTGCCGGAACTTTCTAGGATCAAGTTCTATATGTACAGATCGAATATGTACTCCAAAATTATCTAAAAGATGTGCAGCAATGTTGTTTTATAATCGAACAAAATTTTCTACATAGGAGTGTTATATTTTTGTGATTATACATATTTTTAGAGAAGGTTTATAAAATATGTGCCAAATTTTCTTTTAGATGCTTCCCACTATCATATCTTATTTTTATTTTGTATCATTTGAGTCCTCAGAAGCAAAATGGTTGTCTTGGATAAAAAAGGAAAATACAACAAAGGAGATTCATCACATCGAAAAGGGTAAAATGAGAGGCAGCAGCAGTCATCATCACATAAAACCAAAATCATTGTAAAAGAAGATGATTTACTTTTTATTGTCACGGGAGCCATTAACTAATCTGGTAAAACAGATAAATAAATAGACATTAATTCAATGGCACCTCTTGGTTCGCTTGCCTTTTTTTTTTTTTTTCCTATCGCCCTTCCAACAACCTAATTTTATAGACATACAAAATAGAAAAGAAAATATAAGAGACGACTTCCATCCATTGTTATACTAACAAGAATGGTGTTTAATTATCTCTTATATCATCGACACAGTCTCTACAAAACTTTGATACCTACTGCAAACACAGTCCACTTTGCTATTAATTTGGCTTGGGCGCTATTCCTATTGCAACAGGGGGAGAGAGAGAGAGAGAGATTTAAGCGGAGGCCATGCCCAACTTCGAAAAGCTTCTCCACACCCTCCCTAGAGCAGAGCACGTACAACCATTTCTAATATATAGAGACTTCGACGGCTATCAACGCTGAATATTTATAATCAGCATTGCTGTCTACTTGAGAGTGCCGCTTGTGGCATCGAACTTGTTGCGCTCCGTTGTCTTAATAAAAATGGACGAGTTAAAACTGAACCACCAATTCCTCTGCCAGAAAATCCATTACTAGAAGACAAATCGCTAGTCTCTTCTGAAATGCGAATCCCATTGGAGACCTTGGGACTGAGCGATGACTCACCTGCTTCTGGAACTCCATTGAACTCCTGAGAACAAAGAGCTTACCATTGAGACTCAACAGACATCAATTAAACAAATACACTAAGTACGAAATATTTAAGGTTAACCTTTAGACCAAAGGTGACAGCATTCTGTTGGGACCACTCAACCTGCATATAGTCAAGCCAGAAGAAGGATTTGAATAATCAAATGTTAGCTTCAAATCACAATGAAGAGCGAGAAGACAGTTCATTTACTTTTTTTTTTACTAGACAGGTCTCTTAAAGATAAAGAGCTCAGCAATCAGCATGTGTTAAAAAAAAGTCATCGGGTGTATTCAACATCATGAAGATAACAAAATAAAATCCCCTTCAGTTAAATTAAATCCACACCCCTTTTGTTACAGCTTAGGAAACTAATTATCACTCTCTCAATGATTCATCGAATATATTTCCCATATTTGAGCTAAAGCAGTGTAGATATGTATAGCATAAAAGAAAACAACTTTCCCCTCATTCTGCCCTCCAACATTTTTATACCCAACCATTTTCAAGTCAGTTGAAAGTCTACAAACCTTCTGAGATCCATTGGATTTGGAACTAGATGGTGATGGTGGTTCAATTGGTAAAGGAGGCAAAGATGCAGCCTGATAAAACACAGGTAAAAACTAGTAAGAAAAGTAAAGGGTAAATAAGTAAGCAATATAAAGTGCGGAAAGGAGGTAAAGATCCAATTTTCACTCATGGTTGAGCAATGTCCATATCTTATCTGGAGTATAAAGATGTGTAATAGACAACAAAAACTTTTTCCTTTTCCCTAAAAATGTAATCTGTTTAATCATCTTACAAGGCCGGTTTATAGTATAAACAGTCTTCAAGCTTTACACGGATAGTGTTCACAGTCAATTATACCCGAATATTTAAAAATCAGAGACAGAATTACCCTTGATGACGGTGTGATTGCTGAAGGTTCAAGAGTTTTCACGAACGAACTGAATGGTGAAGCCTACAGGATTTAGAAAGATAGTTATATGAGATGTAAATAGATCAAATAAACTGAGAAACAAAAATAAAAACAAGCTTAATAGGAAAATTACAATTAAAAAGAAAGTCAAAAGTCAAACTTGGAAAATTTATTTTTCAAACTTTCTGTTATACAATTACAACAGTACCAGAAAATGTAGACTGATTTGACAAGTACTACTACATTTATCATGGAACTGATAAATAAAATACAAAATAATGCAGAGGAAGTCTGGTTCATGCCTGAATACGTTCAGTGGGTTGACCATTCTCAATTTTCCGGACACAATCACATAACTTCTTTACTCCTTGGGTCGTGATATCCTAAACATATAATATACCGCCATAACAATTAGCATAACACAGTGTAATCAATTCATTTACCATTGCACTGTAAATTATATAATTAACACAAAATTTACCTGCTTGCCTTCAATTTGAGTAAGTTTACTTTCCTGAAAGAACCCGAAAAAGAAAATATATGTATCAAGTCTTAATTCCACATCCAGGGTCTACAACAACAAGATGACAGAGCAAGATAAAAAAGTTATTAGTTTCAAAGATCACTGACCAGAGTTTGAACCACATCACGGACAGATTCAAATTCCTCGCCAATCAACCTTGATCTTCCTCGTAGTAGAGTAACCTAAATGCCACGATAAGCTTTATGTAAATACTGAATAAGCTCAAAACGTCTATCATATTTTAAATATATTCATACTAGCTAATTTCCATATTGAACTTACCTCTTCTTTTGTATCCTGAGAGATTTCCACAATCTTATTCACATCCCGATCTACACTGGTAATTTTGGAAGATAACTGCCGTTGAGCAGTCTGGAATAACGAAAGAAAAGGAATGATGATTTTTCATGTATATACTCATTATAATATAAATATATCACAAAAATTAGATTCAGCAGACTTCCTACACTTCAATTTGTCGGCATGCTACAGTCTAACTTGCAATAGCCAGTATTATTTCTTATAAGGTCATGCGATATGCAAAAATGAATAAATTCACGAAATAGATTTATAAAATATTTGAAAGTCAAACATGTGGAATACCATTTAATTTGTCACGTTATCCCATGTTTTTGTTTTTTACAAAGTAACTCAGTTTATGTGAAATTTAATTATTTATCAATTATAATATATCAGTATCATTGTTTGTCCAGGGCAATGAACAGAATCCCTATAATGAATGCAATATATATGGCATGCCGATTAGGTAAGCCCTATTCAAATCTGTAACGGATAAATCAGGAACCAAACATATAACATATTGAAGAGATAAACTATAACCAAACAAATATAGGCTAATAAATATTGTAATCACAAACATGAATCAGTAAATGAAAAACTTGCCGAGATTGATGAGTAAACATCCTCAAGCTGTTTGGCTACATTATTGCAAGCATCAGATAAACTACGTTTCGTAGCAAACATCATATCAGGAAGCTTCCAACCCTGAAAAGATTTAAGGAATAAACAGGTTGAGTTAATGCTAAGAAAATGGTGTGAAGCAGAAAACATACACAAGATAGCAGAAGTTGACATGCGCAATTATTATAATACTGATAAAAACCAAGTATTTCAGGGCTTAGAAAGATCAAAAAGCAGTATCTCATGAAACTTTTTATTGGAGAAGGACTTGATGCAATTATTTTAAGAGTTCCAAACATAAAAAGTTTCGTACAATATATTAATAAAATAAGTATGTCATTAAAAGTCAAAATATATTTTTCCTTGTAGGAGTATTTGGTAAGTTAATATAGGGTTTTTCTATTGGACAGCAGCTAATCTTACTGGAAATTCATGTACATACTACATACATTGGTTACAATGCGGTTAGTTACTAGATTGTTCTGTTGCTAGGAATTTGTGATCATCTGTTTTTCCTATTTAAGGTAAACTGAGTCATGCCAAGAACGAAAAAAGCTGGGTTTAATGAGAAACACTGATCCAAACTCTTCAGTGTCTGTAACAGCATCTCAAAAGTAAATATGCTAATAAAGTTCCAAAAGATGCTTGCCCAATTTAACTCTCAAGTCAGCAAAGAAACTAGTTGCAATAGCCTCCCATCGGAGTAAACCACAGTGATGCTGGCTAACTAAGAACACACATCAAAGTATAACTATTTGTATGAATCTGGGTGATTGAAATGCCTAAAAAATCATGCAAAAAATATTTTATAGATATGCATAAAGAAATTTTTGCCATCTTCCAAGATAATTACCTTCCACCAAACATAGCCATATCCAACTACTACTACAACAATAATCATACCATATTTTCTGGTACCTGCACAAGATGATAAACAGTCAGAGAATGTTGAAGAACTAATGTATTACAAAAACTATAAAAAGATGATTAGGGAGTAGTTTCTGCCAAGTTACAATGCGTAGCAAAAACTCGTATAGGTGGTAGACCCCAATTCTCAAAGTTGATTGATGTGTACCTGTGGCGTTAGTGCAGCCAGAAGAAAACTTCCTAATGCATGTATCTACGAAACTAAATTGATAACAAGCATATAATGAAGCAAAAGAGAGATCAAAACACCAAATATGAATGGAATTCTATATGAAATTTAATTTGCCAGAATTTTATATAGAATTCCATTCATATTTGGTGTTTTGAATTATATCTTTTGCTTCATTATATGCTTGTTATCAATTTAGTTTAGTAGACACATACATTAGGAAGTTTTCTTCAGGATGCAAAAATAAAAACACATCTCTACCACCACAGGTACACATCAACCAACTCTGAGAATTGGGGTCTACCACCTATATGAGTTTCTTGAGTGTCACTGGTATGGAACAGAAGGCATGACAAACCAAGATTTGTCAACATGTCATACACGAATAGCATAGCAAAAACATGGAAACTCAAAACACAACAAAGAAGATTGATAATGATGGTTAAAAAGAAGCAATGAACATTATTTAAATGCAACAGAGCAACCATTACTCCGATAACATTTCTAAAAATTCAAATTTTAAGAGAACTCGGTAAGCAAGGAAAACACATGAACATCCATGCTTATTTATTTGTGTATCTAATAGTGTTTGCATATTGCATGACAAAAAATCATATAAGAAATGTCAATAGCAAGAGTTCCATCCTAAAATTCTAGTTTAGAGTCTAAAACAAGACAGTAAATGGCAAATATGTCCTTTCATGGATAAGATCAAATAAAACTAGAACCTGATCCAGTCCCAGTAACAATAGTAATTGGTCTGTTTGATGTCAAAATTTGCAGCTCCTGCCGTAGACTGTTAACCTGTAAAAGTGACAACCTTTAAAAAAATCTTGCATACTCTAACATGAACTCTAGAATCATGAATAGAAGTTAGTCCCTTTTCCTAACATAAATAGCTCATTTGAAAAACAATCAAACAAATAAAACAAAGTGAGAACTATAGATGCAAAACAATCAAACTCAAGTACATTGAAATATCACAAATATCAACCAGTTTATACATGCAAGGTGGAAGTCCTCTAGTTCAGATAATTAATAATAATCATGCGGGATATCTTGGCATCAAGTCAAACTTGATGTTAAGAACTTTTCTTCTTTTTTTTTTTCTTCTTCTTTTTTTTCTCATTAGGAAAAAAATTCCAGATGCGCTAAAAGTTTCAGATATCATATTATGGAGTTTAGGCTATTCATAGCTTAGGAAGAACTAAGAAGAATGTATGGATTGAAAAAGGACATCTTAAATTAACATGGAGGTTGAGGAATGGATATTTAGCAAAGAAAAAAAATGTGAGCTTCAACGTGTGGAAAATGAGTTTCTTAAGTGGAAAACAAACCATAGGAGAATGTATAATTCAAAGCACAATCAGCAAGTGAAGAAAGTAGAGCAGAAGAGCAATGTGTGAAGGAAAGTCCAACACTTTAAGAGTGGCTGTAAATCTTATAATTCAACTCTAACAATCAATGAAGTATACAATGTATCTATTTGGGTTGTGTGATGCTATTACTCTGATAAAACCGTGAAACTGGAAACCACAGTATTTAATCTTTTATCAGCAAACCCAACCATAAAATCAATAAAGACCTGTCCATGTAAGTACACTTGTTCACACGTATACAAGACCGTGACCAAGTCTACAACCCACAATCAGAAAATCTCAAAATTGTATCAATACTCCTTACCTAATAAAATTGAAAGAATGGAAAGTCAATGAAATTCTAACTGTAGGTGATCATCAAGGTCAAATGAACTACTGTGGACACTTATTGACAGAAAATCTGAAATTTATCTAAATACTTTCTAAATTCCAAGGCATATCTCAATTCTCAAGCATAACTACATAGCCAAGCCAACCCTTGGCATACGTGTGAGTTTGTGTGTGAGCATAAAAAATGAAAATGAAAGGTCAAATGCAAACCTGAGCCAACAAAGTGTCATTGCGTGGCTTGCTAACTGATTTGCTAGAATCATCTTGTTTAATTTGCTTGAAGACAATCTGTGACACAAGACAGGTCATATTGAAACATAGGTTATCAGTATGAGCTAGAGTTGTAGTGATCAAGAATTGAACAAATGTTTTAGAATCACACATAATTACAAGTAAAAGAAGTTTAGCAAGAATTTTATAAGTTCTGAGATTATGGGATCTCATTAAATGAATAAAATCAAAACTACAACCAGAAACAGAAAACAGTGCTCTTAACACAACACAGTACAACAACAGATCTTACTATAAACGATAAGTTTCAAAATCATTCATCTCAAAGTATCTTCACTACTCCCACCAAAAGAAAACTAAACCCATCCAATGGATGTACATTACAACTATAAGGACAGATGATGAAGATACAAATCAAGGCAAAATAAAAATCAAACTTAAATATATTTAGTTTTTACTCATAACGTACCTTGAAAGCGCCTGAAACAAAATCAGAAACAGTTGACAATCCCCCTTCTTTGGCAGCAAGAACAGAGCCAACAAGACCTAATAGACACAGAACAACCAATTTAGTAATGCTCAAAGACGAGATACAAAGGAAAACAACACTATATCACTTAGTAAATATTACCATCCCACTTGCTCATCGATTTCTCATTTAAATATGTAAAACAAATTGCATAAAGCACCTTATTCAGAGCCACAACGGAAATACGAACACAACAAGCAAAAGATGAAATGAAAATGCATATTATGATAACACGCAAGACAATCCAACATGAGCATTATGATATATATCCTATGTTTAGCAGTTCAACTTGGCTTCTAAGTCAGTCCTACATCTAGAGAAAATTTCAATTAAGAGAGTCCATTGCAAGAATCAATTCCTTCACAATAATATCTTGACCGCACACAATTAGTAATTTCAGCTCAGGATCTAGGGGTTTAGCCGTTTAGGTTTATTGAAAACCCTAGCTTCGAATTCCACTAACATAACGACAATCGATTGGCACTAAATTTAAAAAAAAAAATTTGACGACGTAAAGTAAGACAATTTAATACAAACGAACATGTAATTAAACCAATTAGATGACACATAAACGGATTTGTACGGACCTGCACCGACGAGGAGGGTCAACTTTCCGAGAGGAAGAGCCATGACCGAAGAACAACAATACTACTTGTTGTAGCCTGTAGGTATCAACTTATGCGTATGTATATAGCTACCGCAACGAGCCGCTGCACGACATGAGAAAATCGACAAGAGAAAAAAAAAATTTGTTGAGCAAGAAAAAGCTCTCTTCCTGGTCCTTGATTGTCTGGCTCTGTGGCTCGCTCGCTGTGAGTGAAGAGACTCTGTGGGTGGGCTTCGAGAGCTCTAGCTAACCGAAACAACAACAACAACCCTATTTGCTCTTTGTTTGTAGAAAGGACCTTCGCTTTCTGGTTAATTTACGAGTTGAGACCTAAAGTTATGTCGATGACGACGAATATTCTCTCTCCTTTATTTTTTTTTCATTTTTTTCCTCTCTCAAATGGGTGGAATTTTGGAATTACACAACTGCTTTTGGTTTTGAGGACTAGAGATATGAAAAAAAAAAAAAAAAAATCTTGGTTTTAATTCATTTTGATTATAAAAAAAAAAAATTCAAATTTTTAATCCCACGGATAAGACTCAAACTCGCAACCTAATGTAGATGTGTTTATGGATAAAAATTCTAATAAATAAAAGATAAATTTTGTAATTTAAGTAAATCTTACTCGCAAATTTTGAGAAATTAAGTTAAAATAAACTATATTATTTGTATTTATTAAAAGTAAGTAAACACTGTAGGAGGTCGGCCTACAATCGAAATGGATCGGGTCGTACGTTGATGGGCCCAATGCAACTTGGGTTGGATCGTTTGAATGCTGTTGTCGTCTGCTGAATTGACCTGCAAAAGAACTTAGTCGACTGCAAAGGAACGTGGTCGACCGAGCTAATAACCTGCAAAAATTGAAGAATAGGTAAACAATGAAAGAAATAATTTAAAGAGGTGGATCAGATTGTTAGCCTTAGATATGCTTGGGCTGAGCAACGATGATCGTGAAAGCTTGAGTTTTGGATTCCGGTGGCCGTGATCCTTAGAATCAGAGTTTCAGTACGCTATTATAAGCTTTGTAATTTCCCCGTCCCTTCTCTGAAGAAAAGCTTCACTATTTATAGCCAACTTCCAGGCTACCGTTTGAAGTAAACAGGTAAGATTATGGGCCTGATCGTGGGCGAGATTCTTGGAGAGATTTTCTCCCCAGAATCTCGCTTTTTAGCACACCTGGATGGCTTGGTCTTTCAGACGACCAAGTCATGTAGTCACTGTTCTCGTTGGGCTCGTTGAGCTCTTCAAGCTTGGGCCAAAGCAAGACTAACCTGGGCTTTGCACTGTTGGGCACTATGGGCCATTTTTGGCTACCACAGTTTGTCCCCCACTCTCTAAAGAGTGTAACGAAGTAGAGAGTGATTTACATCGTATAGACTATCGTCGAGCGACCAAGCTTAAGTCGACATGATCTGTCACTGCTAGCTTGACATGGTTTCGTGGAGTCGTTTGATCACTACAGTTGGAATTAATTTGTATAAACTCTGTTGAAGACGCCGACTCAACTTGATAAGAATTGAGCTGTTTAATGAAACAAAAGATGTCGTACTACCAACGTCGTTCGACAAATATTCTGCAACGAGGGCAAACCAAAAGTTAAATTGAAATGACATCTGCCGCTTCAGAAACCCTAGGATGACTTCAGGACATTAAATTTTGGCGTGCTTGGTTAGTTCGAGGGGTTTTGAATTTCAAAAAACTCATCATGAGCAGTTGCGTGCGTGCGTGGGTTATTGGTAACTGTAAGGTTGCATTTACTTCAGGCGCTGACACGTGGCAAAAGGGGTGCAAAGGGTTTGAGTTATAAATATAACCTCCCAACCCTTTTAAACCACTTTTGCGAAGAACACATCGTCTGAGCTGCCACTTTTGCGAAGAACACACCGTCGAACTCAGGAAATCTTCAGGAGCTTCCAGCAACCCCAACCGTTTCACACCGGAGCTCTACTTCTTTTTCTTCTCAAAGGTGATTATTCTCCTCTTTATCTTTTAGTTTTTCCTGAAAAAACTTTGCTATTTGAAATAAGGGATAGAAACGTAAAGAAATGTGAGTATTTACTTGAATAATAGAGTTCTGGGTTCGAATGCATTGTTCTTCGTTGTTCTTCATTGTTTTTTGGTTGTCTGTTTGATTTTGATCTTTGTTTGCATAGTTATCTGTACTGTTCGGTGTTTATTTATTTCATACGACCGATGTAGACTGAAAGCATTATTCGATCGACTTTGTAGGACGTTAGAACTTGTAGATGGTAGGTTTTAAGACGACGATCCTAGAATAGGATTTTAGAAACCCTAGGTTGTGATTGTAGCGCCACAGCTTCTGACTTGTGCATTTTTTGCCTTGTCAGCTTTAGGAGGAACTATGTCGAATGATGATGTTAGCATGTCGAGTGGAGAAATATGCCTGTCGAGCGACAACACCATATTTGATCCGAAATATAGTTGGACAAGCGAAGGGGAGGATAGTGTTGAAGTTGATAGTGGTGTCGGTGTCGATCGACGAGTTACACTAGAGGATCCGTCGAACGTCGTTTCGATAAACACAAAAAGGATACTAGAACAAGGCGGCGTACGTGCAGTTGCGTCGATAGTCGACCATCCAGAATATATAGACGTAGATGAGGCCACTACGTCCGGTCGACCAGTAGGTGTGCTAGAAGAAAGTCCGTCAAGTTTGGTGTCGGAGGAAAACTTGTGTCTGCTGAGGGAAATTTACGGCATCCCTAGTAGTGTCGAGTTGCGTGCACCAAAGGAGTATGAAAAGGCCGACTGGGATATAGCTGAATGGACATGTCTTTATGAATACACATTCCGTCTGGGGTTTAGGTTCCCCATTCCCCCTTTGGTGCGACGAACATTGTTGTACTACGACCTTGCTCCGGGTCAGCTAATGCCAAACACATGGAGGATCTTGCTAAGTTTGAGTGTACTTAGTGAGAGATACGGCATACCATTTGGGATGTCGAGCCTCCTCCACAACTATTATTTGAAGGAGCACATATACGACCGAGGTCGCTATATGTTAGTACCTAGAAGCAAGGAGCAGCAGATCATTACCGACACGACAACGAACGATCGAAATTGGAAGGATACCTACTTTTTTGCAAAAGGTCCTCCAGTCGACGGTCCGTGGTTCGTGGACAATGAGCAGTATGTTTTAAGACGGATTTGGAACCGATATGGTGAGTGTCGTCCGAGTTTTGTCGTAGATAGGTTTCTTATTTTTACCTGATTTGTCTTTGCTGATACCTAGCTTATTTTGTAGAAATAAAGGGCTTAGAGGCCAAACCGTCGAGCAAAATTGCTCCTGTTCGCACTGCAGCAATGCTGAATATCCCTGAAAAGGATAGAAGCTGTAAAGTGTTGTTAACAGAAGGTAAACTTAGGCCTACCAAGCTATGGAGGTGGTCGACTCATAATAGGTCGCGAGCGCCATATCCTAACGTGAAGGATTTCTTGTCGTATATCTGGATTAGAAGGAGTTTCGAAATTCTTCAATATTCAATGACATTCTTGTCGCCTGTTTCTGACAATGAACGTCGTGTTGCAGTGACATCAATGGCAAACGCAAGAGTGAATATCCCGGACACTGCAGACGCCCTGAAGAATCTTAGGGACGACCTGATGAAGAAACGACAAGCAGCAGCAGCAAAGAAGAAACAGGTGGGGAAGTCGGCTGGAGGCTCCGCGCAGCCGCAAAAACAGGTTTATGAATCTTCTCCTGAACGGTCTCCCCAGAAGAAGAGGCCGAGGAAGAATCCGCCGGCCGACAAAGGGAAGAGGGTCGAGTCGAGTGCTAGAAAACAAGCGGTTGTCTCGCAGCCGGACTCGTCGGCAGCGACCCTTTCTAATCTGTCATCGTTCGACGATCCAACTTCTTTTTTGGATAAGTCGTTCGACTATGTCCTTCCTGCAGATGAGAAGCACCTGCAGAAGATGAAACTTGAGGAAGTCTTCGACACGACATTCCTCTCGGCATTCCATGTGAGTTGCATATATTATATATATATGTATTTTATTTTATTTTTATTTTTTTATTTGATGTCGTTCTATTTATGCTGACTTTCGACGCTGTACAGTCTTTGCAGGCTTCTCTACACTTGTATGGGAGGTACAAGTCGTTGGGTGAAAAGTATGGGAAGCAGCGGAAGCTTGTCGACGTCACTAGGCAGGAAAAGGCCCAGGCCGACAAAGCTGTCGAGGAGCTGACAAGAAAAAACTTGGCTCTTGAAAAAGAGTTGAGTGATATGAAGGCCGACAGGGATCGACACTCCTTGGAGTCGACCGAAGCTCGTGCTCCTTGATTGAAGAGCAGCATAATGTTGCTGCTTTAAAGGCTCAGCTGACGTCGATCGCCTCTGCTGCGTTAATTAAGGCGAAAGCAGAGCTGTACAAGGAATATATGTCGGGCCAACATGTTAATTGGAGCCGCGACGAAATGCAGGAGATGGTTGAGACTTATGACGAAATGCGTCAGCTGGAGGAGGACGACAACGCACTCCCCGAAGGTGCCGATGTTGCTGGCCTCCAGTCTGCTATCGATCCACCAATCGACAATCAATCTCCTGCTGATCCCATTGAAGCTACTTCCCTCCTTGATCCTCCTGCCGCCTGAAATTTAATTTTATTTTGAACAATTTTTTTGTAATCGTGGATGATATGGTCGTTCGACCTCCTTTATATATATCTCTCTTTTTGAAGGCTTTTGTAGAGGATTTGGTCGTCCTGACCATTTATTGACTAGTCTTTTCGATGTTTTTGATTTGTTTATATATCATGATCTGCTTACAATCTTTAATGCATGTAGCATTCATTTGATTTGTATGTGGAAACGACACGACCATCTTATAATGGGGGTTTACACAAGTTTAAACACCTGCATGAAACAAGCCTGTAAACTAAATACTCATGCGCATGTCGAACAACTTCATAGTATAGATAAACATGGCTTGTTTATTTATCATAAAATACGTGTAAAAGAGTTAATCGACAAAATATTTCGCATACATGCATTCAGTCGACCATTCATCGCGTATGTGCGATAATCGACAGTTAACAAATTCACTAACAAGAAATCATCAATTGGTTTAATACAACTCGCGTACAAGCGTTTTAGTCGACAAATGTCATCGCGTACATGCGTCAGTCGACAAAATATATTTGAATCGCGTACATGCGTTAGTCGACAACTATATTTGAATCGCGTACATGCGTTAATCGACAACTATATTTGAATCGCGTACATGCGTTAACTTTCACTTTCAATTTTCATCAAGTGTTGTCCCCGACTCCCAGCGTGCGTTTGATTAAATAAGGATGGTGGGAGTTGATTCTTGTTGTCGTCGACGTCGGGGTATTGCCAATGCTGTAATAACAGAAAAATATCGTAGCAAAATAATACGTAGAGGTCGACTGAGGTTATGAAAAATGTTTTGTGAGCTCAGTTATAAACTTGTACTAAGTTTTTCATCATTGCTCTTTTTCGCGTCGTTAGTATCTTTAGAAATATCAGAAAGTAAAAGCAATAAATGTAATTAACGTAATTTAAGTTTTAGAAGTGATACTGTTTCAAGTGGAGTGCGTTCCAACTGTTGTTCAGTTCTCGACCGTCGAGTCCTCGCAATTTGTAAGCTCCTCGACCGACAATGTCTGTTATTTGATAAGGCCCTTCCCATGTCGGCCCCAATTTTCCGGCTCCCTCTTCTCTGGTGTTTTGGAAAACGCGGCGTAGTACCCAGTCGTGTAGCTTAAAGGTTCTGACATGTACTTTTTTGTTGTAATGTCGTGCGACCTGTTGCTGATACGACTGTATTCTAAGAGCCGCTCGATCACGTCTTTCGTCCAGGTGATCCAACTCGAGGGCGAGCTCATGGTTGTTTTGAGCTTCATTTGGATTTTCACTCCGTGCGGTTGCGAGTCGTGTCTCGATGGGGATCAATGCTTCAGACCCATAGACAAGGGAGAACGGAGTTTCTCCAGTCGACCGTCGTGGGGTGGTTCGGTACGACCATAGGATCTCTGGGAGCTTTTCCACCCACTGATTCTTTTCCGCTTCTAGTCGTTTCTTCAGGGTGTTGATGATGGTTTTATTCGTCGACTCCGCTTGTCCATTTGCTTGTGGATATCGTGGAGTTGAGAAACTCAGCTTTATCCCATACTTATCGCAGAAGTTCTTGAAGTCGAATGAAATGAACTGTGACCCATTATCGGTCACTATCTCTCGTGGAACTCCGAACCTGCAAATTATGTTTTTCCACACGAAATTGCGTACCTCGATGTCGCGTACTTGGGGTAGAGCTTCGATTTCTACCCATTTTGTGAAGTAGTCTGTCATCACTAACATGTAGACGACGCCTCCAGGTGCAGCTGGGAGTTTTCCTACAATATCCATCCCCCATTTCATAAAAGGCCAAGGGGCTGAGATTGAATTTAACATGCCAGGGGGTAGATGGCAGACTGGTGCGAATCTTTGGCACTTTTCGCACGACTTCACGTGATTTTGGGAATCGGAGCGCATGGTTGGCCAGTAGTATCCTGCTGTGATTGCTCTGTTCGACAGACTTCGAGCCCCCGAGTGATTTCCACATTCTTCATAGTGTAGACTCTTGAGAACGTCGTACGCTTCTCGTGGAGTTACGCATCTCAAGTAGGGTCCTGTAAAAGATTTTTTGTATAGCTTACCGTATAAAATACAAAACTTCGCAGCTTTTGCTTTGATTTTTCTTGCCTCAGCTTTGTCCCCAGGTAAAACGTCGGCTCGCAAGTAGTCTAGTAGTGGATCCATCCAATTTTTTATGTAGTTGACTGGGGCGACTATTTCTGTTGCTTGAATAGTTGGTGTTGTAAGGTGAACGACTGGAATCGACTTTGATCCGCTTGTCGTTGTCGAGCCAAGATAAGCTAGTGTATCTGCACGTGAGTTCTCCGACCTGGGTATCTGTTCGATGGTGAACTTGTCGAAAGTCGACTGAATCTGCTTGGCTTTGGCCAAGTAGGCGGTCATCCTTTGATCTCTTGCTTCGTATGAACCGTTTATCTGTCGAACGACTAGTTGTGAGTCGCTGAATACTTGGAGACTTTTGACATTCAGGCTCTTGGCTAGGTCGAGTCCAGCAATCAGCGCTTCGTACTCCGCTTCGTTATTCGTCGCTCGGAATTCGCAATGGATGGATTGCTCAATTATGTCCCCGTGAGGGGATGTGAGTACCAATCCCAGTCCACTGCCTTTTACGTTGCTTGATCCGTCGACCGACAAACTCCATTTTTCGTCCGACGTTGTCTCTGTTAGAGCTATTAGCTCTTTTTCAGCCTGCAAGTTTTCGTTAGGTGTAAAGTCTGCAAGGAAATCAGCTAATACCTGTGATTTTAACGCTGTCCTTGGATGGTAATTGATGTCGTACTCACTTAGCTCAACAGCCCATTTCGTCAGTCGACCTGAAACTTCAGGCTTATGCAATATATTTTTCAGAGGGTAAGTCGTTAATACCTTAATTGAATGGCACTGGAAGTAATGCCTCAACTTTCTGGCTGCAACGACCAACGAGAGTGCCAGTTTTTCCAATTGACTGTATCGTGTCTCAGCATCGAGCAGTGCCTTACTTACGTAGTAGACTGGATGTTGTCGATCGCCTTCTTCCCTTACCAATACTGCACTGACTGCTGTGGTCGACACGGCTAAGTATAGGAGTAGTGTCTCGTTGTCCTTAGGTTTTGACAGCAGTGGTGGGGAGGTCAAATATTCCTTAAGGTCCTGCAATGCCTTCTCGCAATCGTTGTTCCACTCGAAGGCCTTGTTTTTCCTCAAGGTGTTGAAAAATGGATGGCATCGTTCAGACGACTTGGAAATGAACCTGTTCAATGCTGCTACTCGACCAGTCAATTTCTGTACGTCTTTGATGCATTTAGGCGACTCGATTTCTTGTATCGATCGGATTTGGTCTGGGTTGGCTTCGACTCCTCTTTGTGTGACTAAGTACCCTAAAAATTTTCCTGATGAGACACCAAAAGAACATTTAGTGGGATTTAATTTCATACCGTACTTGTCGAGGACGTCGAACGACTGCCTGAGGTGGTCTATGTGTTGTTAAGCCATAAGTGATTTGACCAGCATGTCGTCGATGTAGACTTCCATCGTCGAGCCAAGCATTTTGGCAAACATCATATTCACAAGTCGTTGGTAGGTAGCACCTGCATTTTTCAAACCAAACGGCATTACTTTATAACAGAAGGTACCTCGTTCGGTTACGAAGGCTGTCTTTTCCTGGTCGTCTGGATGCATCAGGATCTGGTTGTAGCCTGAGTAGGCGTCCATGAAGCTGAGTAATTCGTGTCCAGCTGTTGCGTCGACAAGCATGTCGATATGAGGTAAAGGGAAGGAGTCTTTGGGGCATGCTTTGTTGAGGTCTGTGAAGTCGATGCATACCCGCCACTTGCCATTCTTCTTTTTGACGACCACGACATTTGCTAGCCAATCAGGATACTGGACTTCTTTTACTGAGCCAATGTCGATTAGCTTCTGAATTTCTTCGTTGATGACTTTGTTTCTCTCCGGAGCGAATTTCCTTCGCTTTTGTTTAACTGGTCGATGATCGGGGTCGACCTGTAGTTGGTGCACTATTACCTCCGGGTCAATGCCGACCATATCTGCGTGCGACCACGCAAAGTTGCCTTGTCGTTCTCTTAGGAAGTCGATTAGTTGTTCCCTAACTTCCTTCGACAGTCTTGACCCTATGAATACCTTCCTATCTGGTCGGCTTGAGTCGATCGATACTTCGTCGAGATCCTCCATCTTCGGAGCGTTTGGTGTCGACTCGACTTTGGAGTCCTGTAATTGCTATAAAGACTCTTTTTTCTTCTTCATGGCGTTTTGGTAGCATTCTCTAGCTGCTCTCTGCTCTCCTTTAATTTCACGAACTCCCCACGTGGTTGGGAACTTGATCATTTGGTGGTAAGTTGAAGGGATTGCCTTCATTTCATGGATCCAGGGTCTTTCTAGGATTGCGTTGTAGGGCGACTGACAGTCGAGCACCAGGAAGTTGACGTAGAGGTTCACGCCTTCAGCGTAGATGGGTAGCACGATTTCCCCCAACGTACTTTTTTGTTCTCCGCTGAATCCTGTCAGCATTGTCGTCCGACGGCTTAGCTTTGACTCGTCGACCTGCATTTCTCTCAAGGCACTGTTAAACAAAATATTGCATGAACTGCCATTATCAATCAGAATTCTTTTCGTTAAACAGTTAGCAATGTGAAGTGAAATAACAAGTGCATCATGATGAGGAGAAAACAAATCTGATTTATCTGAGGATTTGAAGGTGACGGTCTCGTCGACGGTCGATGGGTGCTCCCTACTTGGCTGAATTTCCGTGTTCAACACTTGTCGTGTATGTCTTTTTGCAGCTGAATAACTGATGCCACTCACTTCAGAACCTCCTGCAATAAAATTTATTACCCTGTCGTGTCGAGGTGGCTTTGGGGGATTGTCATTTGAGTTCGCCATTCTGTCGTTTCGTCTTGCCAGGGTTTGTTTTCCCTTCTCTGTTAAGAACTCTTGTAGATGTCCTTGTTTTAGTAGTTCCGCAACTTCGAACTTAAGGGCGATGCAATCTTCAGTTCGATGTCCATGATCCCCGTGGAACTCGCATCTCAGCTTTGCGTCTCTATGCTCTGGAAGTGCATTCATTTTTCTTGGCCATTTCACCGTCTTGCCCATCTCCCTCATGACTGATACGAGGTCGACTGGTTCAATGCTCAAATTATATTCTGGTACCTCTGCTTTTGGTCGACTGGTTCGCGGGTAGCCCCTTCTGTATGGTCGACTGTCGCTTGAGCCTTCATCAGTTTGTCGAGTGTTCCTTTCTCCCGTCGGATAAGGTTCTGACCTTCTGTCGTTAGACCTCCTATCCACTCGGTCGTTTCTGCGGTTTGAGTAGTTGTTGGCCCTACTTACGTAGTTAGCTTCATCTTCTTCCCATTTTATTTGGGCCCATGCTTTGGCCAACACATCCTCCATTGTCTTGCATGGATACTTGGTCAATTCTTTATAGAGATCAGAATCAAACCTGAGGCCCTTTTTGAAGGCGTATATCGCAGTCGCCTGATTGCAATGAGGGATTTGGACCTTCTCTCTGTTGAAACGACCTACATATGTCCTTAAATTTTCGCCGTGCTTCTGGGTTATAGTGTATAGGTCGTCCGACTGTTTTTCCAGCTTGCGGCTACTTGCGAATTGTTCCACAAAGGTATCTGTAAGCTGCACAAATGAATTAATTGAATTATTAGGAAGGTTAGTGTACCACTGTAGAGCTGGACCATTGAGACTAGATCCGAAAGCTTTGCACATGCACGCCTCCCGGAGGTCGCGTGGAATTGCTGCGGTGAACATCCTCTGTTTATACTGTGCAATGTGGTCGTCTGGATCAGTCGTTCCCTCATATTGCTTCATGTTCGGGAAACTGAACTTCTTCGGCATCTCAACGAGCGCTATTGCGTCGACAAACGGTGAGTCGGCAAAGCTGTTCACGTTGCTCCTTTTTATTGGAGCTGGGACGCCAGGAATTTGTTGTATAAGAGCTTCCATTTCAGCAAACCTGTGAGAAAATTCCATGTTAACAATAGTAGATGGATCAGGTCCAGATTTTACTAAACCTGGAGTCGACTGAAGTGATGCTGGTGTCCCCAAGATATTCTCAGGTTGCCTGCCAGTAATAGGATCTTGCTCGTTGTCGTTTCGAGCGGGCAAGTTGTTGAGGTCGATGTCGACTCTGGTCGTCTGGGGTGTTTGCTGGGTTTGTCTGACATTTGGATTCCCATCAGGTGCTGATGGGCCTGTCGGAGCGTATCGACCTCGTCGATCGACCTCTTGTTCAGCGTTGGTGACATGAACTGGATGCCCCGCATCTTCGCTGTCAGGAACAACGCCATCGACCATGGCTCGCAGTTCTTCATTAGTGGCTCGAATAGCAGCGTTTTCAGCTTCTAATGCTCGTAACTTCTTTGCGTTTGCTGCTGTTTGAGCTACCAATGCAGCGATCTGCTCTTCAATGGTTGGGGTAGTTCCTTCTCCTAACATCGCTGTCTGTTTGAAAGTATGAAGATTGCGGTTGATATTTGTAGAGTTGCAACGGGCCCCACGGTGGGCGCCAAACTGTAGGAGGTCGGCCTACAATCGAAATTGATCGGGTCGTACGTTGATGGGCCCAATGCAACTTGGGTTGGATCGTTTGAATGCTGTTGTCGTCTGCTGAATTGACCTGCAAAAGAACTTAGTCGACTGCAAAGGAACGTGGT
The DNA here is from genome assembly GCA_954870605.1 of Acer campestre. Taxonomy (NCBI): domain Eukaryota; kingdom Viridiplantae; phylum Streptophyta; class Magnoliopsida; order Sapindales; family Sapindaceae; genus Acer; species Acer campestre. The sequence continues at coordinate 32,128,500 of OX940806.1, forward strand.
CGACCGAGCTAATAACCTGCAAAAATTGAAGAATAGGTAAACAATGAAAGAAATAATTTAAAGAGGTGGATCAGATTGTTAGCCTTAGATATGCTTGGGCTGAGCAACGATGATCGTGAAAGCTTGAGTTTTGGATTCCGGTGGCCGTGATCCTTAGAATCAGAGTTTCAGTACGCTATTATAAGCTTTGTAATTTCCCCGTCCCTTCTCTGAAGAAAAGCTTCACTATTTATAGCCAACTTCCAGGCTACCGTTTGAAGTAAACAGGTAAGATTATGGGTCTGATCGTGGGCGAGATTCTTGGAGAGATTTTCTCCCCAGAATCTCGCTTTTTAGCACACCTGGATGGCTTGGTCTTTCAGACGACCAAGTCATGTAGTCACTGTTCTCGTTGGGCTCGTTGAGCTCTTCAAGCTTGGGTCAAAGCAAGACTAACCTGGGCTTTGCACTGTTGGGCACTATGGGCCATTTTTGGCTACCACGAACACTAATAGAATTTCGTAATTTAATTATGTTTATTGTGAGACTCGATTCATTTTTATTCTTGATTAACAAACAAGCCTCGATAATAAATAGTAGATCCAATTTAAATTTTTGATTGGCAAATAATACTAAGAAATATAATGGAAATGATTGGACATTAACACCTTATTTTTAATCTGCTCATCTTAATGAAAAATAATGAGTGACTTTAATTGTTAAATATTGAATTAATTTAGTTAGGACTTAAAAGAAATATTTTTGTTTTCTTATGTAGTAGATATATCTTGTACTTGTTACATTCTAACATGTATTGATTATGCATTTATTATAGATGTATCAATTCTTCTACTTATAACTTCGTATAAATACAAAGAGCAATATTTAACGCAAACCCTTTTTTTGGTTATCCACTTATATGATCTCATTGTAATAAAATACGAAAGTATGATTGGAATACACCGATAAAGTTTTGAATAAAAATCGAATTCTTATTACATGTCAAACGCACAATTTATGACTACAACTGCATCCCCATGGTCAATGGAGTTGCTACATGGTAACATCACAACGAAAGATGTATAATGCAATGCAGCAGCTGCATTCTCATTTTTGTCCAAAGTTTAGCTATATAGACCAAAATGCCAAACTCGTGACAATTAAAGGTAGGTAGCTGGGCCATGTGGGAACAAACGTGACACGTAAAGAAGCCAAGAATAAATTTTCAACCGCGCAATCTGGCCCACAAAAAGGTGGTCCTCTTAGGGCTCGTTTGGTACGCCGCATTGTATTGTATTAGGAGTTTAAAATGTATTAGAATAATACAATACAATGTTTGGTTTATTTTGCACTGTTTACTGTATTGTATTAGCTAATATATTTTAATTGGTCTAATACGATGGATATTGTATTATCTAATACAGAATAGAAGGTTGTATTAGTTAATTCTGTATTAGATAATACAGCATAATACAATCTAATACAAAATATCAACAAACACATGATTGTATAAGAATAATACAGTCCAATACAATACAATCCAATTCAATACAGTCCAATACAATCCAATACAGTACAATACAGCATACCAAACGAGCCCTTAGTCTCTTACTCCTTATTCATTTGGGGCGTACAATTAATTTTATCTGGTCCAAGTCTTTTCATCAACTACTAACAACTCAATAATACGATTCTAAATCTGGACATTGTCAGATTGAATGTGAGTTCTTACCATTAAGCCGCATAGAATGTGGTTGATCAAACACCATTTACTACTCTCACAACATACGGAACTCAAAAACTCAATAGCAAATACATAATCCACATGTTCGGGCCGACCTACTCATGTGAGTCTATCTATTGGGCTGAGTAAACCTTGATGAGGCCCGAATGAATTGGTACAAATCAGACCCGGATTCAATCAAGTTGTAAACTCAAAAATATTTTAATCACAACTAGAGAGGCAGATCTAACCTTTTTTCTTTTCTTTTCTTTTTTTTTTTTTCTTTTTTTTTTGTAAGCATTACAAGAACTATTACAATAGGAATGTCGGCACCGACTAAACAATATATGTGCAGTCCGAATATCTACTCTCATAACAAGAGATAAATACTCTCACAACTCGAAAAGAAAACTCCTCACACATACTTGTAAAATGTGCGTAATGGAAGAGAAGTGCACTATCAGCTACTTGAACAGCAAATACACGAGTACAAAAGAAGAAAATCTAGCCGTTTGATTATAACTTCTTAAAAATTCTTAAATTTGCTTGTGCTTGTGGATTCTGTTAAGATGTACCCTAAAGAGGAAATACTGCAAATATAGTCGAAAATATATAAAAATGCAAATCGTCCAAAATATTGGAGATATATTAGGAAATATCGAGATTTTATTTTATTTTTTTTCCAATTTTACAGCTTATATTTGTCCAATTTTGCATGAAAAGTGTCCATTAAATTGTTTTGCAAATCAAGGATGCAATTGATGATCAAAAGGGCATAAATTAAATTTCCTGAGATTACACGCATTTTTATTGCGAGGGTTTCCAATTCAATAGAAGATATGTCTAATGTACAAATCAAAAGTATATATGATCTAGCTAGCTTATCTTGCCATCCGATGATATATATAGAAAGAAATTATCAAGTGCTGAATCTAATAGGAAGTGTAGATTTGCATTTGGGTCAAGATGTGTTCAAAGTTGTCGGTCGTCTTCTCGATCGAATGTGAATGCATCCCTTCATAAGTTGTCACCACAACTCCTTCATCTTTTGTCAATCGTTGAACTTGTTTTTTCACATTGCACCCTTGATGTGTACATCGATAGTAGCTTCTATAAAAACAAAAGACAAATAAACCAGTAAGTCAATTTGTTTCTATTAATATATGACAATAAACTCAACCTAACCTAGTAATTAAATTTCAAAAACTTGGATCTCAAGTAACCAATTTGTGATGTAGATCGAAAAATGTCTCTCTCATCTCTAATTAATTATGTATTTTAATTAGTTAGAAGTAAATAATTAAACTACATCAATTCAAACAGATCCTTTCAAAACAAAACAAAAAAAAAATAAAAAAATCAAATAGATGGATGATTAATTGACTTTTCCACAAATTAGATAGAATCATCCATCATGACTAAGTAGTACACGTGTTGGATTATCCAATGAGACTATGCCGCGTTGTAAATTTTCTTTCTATCAAAGATTTGAATAAAAAGGGATTTTTTTTTCTATTCGGACAATGTAGTATGCAATGGCGTGTGTGCAAATTAGTCTTTTTTGCATTAAAATAATATATATATATTTTCTATTATCAGTTTGTTCCGACAATAAATATATTAGAACGAAAGATGTAGACCACTAGATTTACATACTTTGACTCAAAGTATATACACTTGTCAAAACTTCTCCATATTCTATTGTCCACAATATTCTTCGTCCTGATATATTTATTGTTAGGACGAACTGACAATAGAAAGACTGTACGTATATACATAACTCGTTTTTTTAGTATAAATATGTAACGATGGCAAATTAGTAGTTAAAAGCTAATAAAGGAAAGTGAAATCTATGTTTGATTGTCAAGCTTCAGAGTAACTATATATCTTAAAAAGTTTGAAACAAAAGGGAGCAAAATGAATTGTACGTGACAATTAATACAGATTACTGCAGAGAGTATTATCGCATCTGGTTTTCGTTGAGTTTCAAAGTGAGTACAATTGTGTAATTAATTAATTAATAAAATAGGTAGGAGTTGCCTTGTCTCATCTAATATCAATTCCGCTCAACCCAAAAACTTAACATATATGATATAACATTAGATAAATGACCAACATCATCGAGACTCGTGGCTCTATTACGGGAGAAGATATTCTTGGATACGTAGGTTTTACCCTATAATGGTAATGTTAGTGATCACTTGACCTAAAAAAAAACACTTAAGTTTTTATATATATTAACATGTTTCTTCTTTTGAAAAGAGAACTAAAATTAGGAAGGCATGACTGCTTCAATTTTCAGAGAGAGAATAATACATCAGCCTCTTTGATCAATTATATATCAGTATGCTCTTTGATTCTGAGTAAGAGTTAATGTTATTTTGTCGTCCTCATGCCATGTCTGCATGGACATTTATAGTGCTCTTCTTGAAACTGCAGAAACTCTCCATCATCATAATTCATATATACCTATATATATATATATATAACATATGGTGTAATTATTCCCAAAACAAACTAAATTAATCACTTTTTATTTATTTTCACTATGTTGATATGTTTATGCTTTATTTCCCTATATATATATATATATGCAGATTGGTGATACAGTGATAATAGTGGGTTAATAAAATTAATTATGGCATGATTAAAATATATGCATGAGTATATATATACATATATATATATATATATATATATTATCTAATATATGATAAGAGCATAAAAAACAAGTAATTAAAAGAAAATAAAAATGAAATTAAAACAGTGATCAAGTGCTATATATATATATATTGCAGTTAAGTAGTGATTAATAATAATTAATTACCTTGGAAACTTGTTGTTTTTGACAGCTTTTTGGCCATATTTTCTCCATCTATAACCATCATCAAGAATATCAACTTGGCTTCTGGTTTGAAAAGCATATTTAGGTTTCTTCATCTTCTTCTTCTCAGATGACCCCTTGATCTTCTTATTATCAGACTCAACAAAGCCATTATTATCACCTTTGTTGTTCAGAGACATCATGTTGTTGTTATTGTTGTTATTGTTGTTGTTGTTGTTGTTGTTCATGAAACTCAAACCACCACCTGGATTAATCTCCATCTCAGACATCAACCCCAAGAACCCATTACTGTTTCCCTTGTTGTACTGGTTGTTGCTGTTGCTGTTGATCATCATAGTTGATGAGGAAGAAGAAGCAGGAAAAAGAGTTTGGTAGCCCTCCATTTCAGAGAGAGAGAGGAAGGAAAAAAGAGACTCTATGACCAGATTGGAGAAGAAGAATATGTGATTGAGGTTTGATGATAACTTCGTATAAACACAAAGAGCAATATTTAACACAAACCCTTTTTTTGGTTATCCACTTATATGATCTCATTGTAATAAAATACGAAAGTACGATTGGAATACACCGATAAAGTTTTGAATAAAAATCGAATTCTTGTTACATGTCAAACGCACTATTTATGACTACAACTGCATCCCCATGGTCAATGGAGTTGCTACATGGTAACATCACAACGACAGCAGCTGCATTCTTATTTTTGTCCAAAGTTTAGCTATATAGACCAAAATGCCAAACTCTTGACAATTAAAGGTAGGTAGCTGGGCCTTGTGGGAACAAACCTGACACGTAAAGAAGCCAAGAATAAATTTTCAACCGCGCAATCTGGCCCACAAAAAGGTGGTCCTCTTAGTCTCTTACTCCTTATTCATTTGGGGCGTACAATTAATTTTATCTGGTCCAAGTCTTTTCATCAACTACTAACAACTCAATAATACGATTCTAAATCTGGACATTGTCAGATTGAATGTGAGTTCTTACCATTAAGCCGCATAGAATAGTGGTTGATCAAACACCATTTGCTACTCTCACAACATACGGAACTCAAAAACTCAATAGCAAATACATAATCCACATGTTCGGGCCGACCTACTCATGTGAGTCTATCTATTGGGCTGAGTAAACCTTGATGAGGCCCGAATGAATTGGTACAAATCAGACCCGGATTCAATCAAGTTGTAAACTCAAATATATTTTAATCACAACTAGAGAGGCAGATCTAACCTTTTTTTTTTTCTTTTCTTTGTTTTTTCTTTTCTTTTTTATAAGCATTACAAGAACTATTACAATAGGAATGTCGGCACCGACTAAACAATATATGTGCAGTCCGAATATCTACTCCCATAACAAGAGATAAATACTCTCACAACTCGAAAAGAAAACTCCTCACACATACTTGTAAAATGTGCGTAATGGAAGAGAAGTGCACTATCAGCTACTTGAACAGCAAATACATGAGTACAAAAGAAGAAAATCTAGCCGTTTGATTATAACTTCTTAAAAAATTTTAAATTTGCTTGTGCTTGTGGATTCTGTTAAGATGTATCCTAAAGAGGAAATACTGCAAATATAGTCGAAAATATATAAAAATGCAAATCGTCCAAAATATTGGAGATATATTAGGAAATATCGAGAATTTTTTTTTTTTTCCAATTTTACAGCTTATATTTGTCCAATTTTGCATGAAAAGTGTCCATTAAATTGTTTTGCAAATCAAGGATGCAATTGATGATCAAAAGGGCATAAATTAAATTTCCTGAGATTACACGCATTTTTATTGTGAGGGTTTCCAATTCAATAGAAGATATCTCTAATGTACAAATTAAAGTATATATGATCTAGCTAGCTTATCTTGCCATCCGATGATATATATAGAAAGAAATTATCAAGTGCTGAATCTAATAGGAAGTGTAGATTTGCATTTGGGTCAAGATGTGTTCAAAGTTGTCGGTCGTCTTCTCGATCGAATGTGAATGCATCCCTTCATAAGTTGTCACCACAACTCCTTCATCTTTTGTCAATCGTTGAACTTGTTTTTTCACATTGCACCCTTGATGTGTACATCGATAGTAGCTTCTATAAAAACAAAAGACAAATAAACCAGTAAGTCAATTTGTTTCTATTAATATATGACAATAAACTCAACCTAACCTAGTAATTAAATTTCAAAAACTTGGATCTCAAGTAACCAATTTGTGATGTAGATCGAAAAATGTCTCTCTCATCTCTAATTAATTATGTATTTTAATTAGTTAGAAGTAAATAATTAAACTACATCAATTCAAATAGATCCTTTCAAAACAAAACAAAAAAAAAAAAAAATCAAATAGATGGATGATTAATTGACTTTTCCACAAATTAGATAGAATCATCCATCATGACTAAGTAGTACACGTGTTGGATTATCCAATGAGACTATGCCGCTTTGTAAATTTTCTTTCTATCAAAGATTTGACTAAAAACGGATTTTTTTTTTCTATTCGGACAATATAGTATGCAATGGAGTGTGTGCAAATTAGTCTTTTTTGCGTAAAAAGAATATATATATATATATATTATATTATCAGTTCGTCCCGATAATAAATATATAAAGACGAAAAATATGAATTACTAGTTTTACATACTTTGACTCAAAGTATATGCACTTGTCAAAACTTCTTCATATTCTATGGTCCACATTCTTCGTCTTGATATATTTATTATTAGGACGAACTGACAATAGAAAGACTGTACGTATATATATAACTCGTTTTTTAGTGTAAATATGTAAGGATGACAACTTAGTAGTTAAAAGCTAATAAAGGAAAGTGAAATCCATGTTTGATTGTCAAGCTTCAAAGTAAGAGGTTGTTTGTTTTTTCCACTTAAAACTTAATGGGTCTGAATCATAATTATTAAGTTATTTTGTTTGTTTTTTTAAGTGGTCAAATAACTTAAAAATTCCAAAAAACAACTTAAAATAAAAAGTAAAAAATCTTAACTTTTCACTTAATTATAAATCACTGAATTGCATTAAATACAATCTAAAATCTTTTCTTCCGATACTATCCTCCATATATAACATATTTCATATTTCATCATAAGTATATATTGTATAGAAATCTTTATTTTAATAAATTGCTTATTTTAAATAGCTTTAAAAATAAAAATAAAAAGAACCCTAATCACTTCTCATATTAGTATTTAATATCAATATTTTATTATGATATTAGGGTGATGTATTTATATATTATTATTTTTTCTTAGAATGTTTTGTGTGAGTTTTCCTGCTCCCCTTTTATTTTATTTTTATTTAAAAAAAAAAAAAACCTTTTCTTTTCTTAGTAAAAATAAAGTTTGTTTGTAATCGAAGAAGAAGATCATGATCATATGTGTTCATACATAATTATTATTTTTGGATTGTTTTTATTCTATATTATATGTATAATTGTTTAACATCGGTATAGATGTAAAATTACTTCTTTTCAGACAATTTTATTTGTAAAAAACAAATATGTTGACAGTACATTCAGATATGAGAAAAAAAAAAACAAATATGTTATTTAGATTCAGGTTTCAGTCACTATTCAGTCTTCAATAAAATTCAGGATTATTCAGTCTTTAGACAAAAAAACAAATGACCCCTAAGTATATATAACTTAAAAAGTTTGAAACAAAAGGGAGCAAAATGAATTGTACGTGACAATTAATACAGATTACTGCAGAGAGTATTATCGCATCTGGTTTTCGTTGAGTTTCAAAGTGAGTACAATTGTGTAATTAATTAAGTTAATTAATAAAATAGGTAGGAGTTGCCTTGTCTCATCTAATATCAATTCCGCTCAACCCAAAAACTTAACATATATGATATAACATTAGATAAATGACCAACATCATCGAGACTCGTGGCTCTATTACGGGAGAAGATATTCTTGGATACGTAGGTTTTACCCTATAATGGTAATGTTAGTGATCACTTGACCTAAAAAAAAAACACTTAAGTTTTTATGTAAAAGCTCAATGGTTAGATATATTAACATGTCTCTTCCTTTGAAAAGAGAACTAAAATTAGGAAGGCATAACTGCTTCAATTTTCAGAGAGAGAATAATAATACATCAGCCTCTCTGATCAATTATATATCAGTATGCTCTTTGATTCTGAGTAAGAGTTAATGCTATTTTGTCGTCCTCATGCCATGTCTGCATGGACATTTATAGTGTTCTTCTTGAAACTGCAGTAACTCTCCATCGTCATAATTCATATCTATATATATATAACATATAGATATATAGATATATATATATGTATAAAATTAATTATAGTGATAAAATTAATTATGGCATGATTAAAATATATGCATGAGTATATATATAGATATATATATATGTATCTATTATCTAATATATTTCATTAGATGTCAAGAAATAATAAGAGCATAAAAAAAAAGTAATTAAAAGAAAATAAAAATGAAATTAAAACAGTGATCAAGTGCAATATATATATAGCAGTTAAGTAGTGATTAATAATAATTAATTACCTTGGAAACTTATTGTTTTTGACAGCTTTTTGGCCATATTTTCTCCATCTATAACCATCATCAAGAATATCAACTTGGCTTCTGGTTTGAAAAGCATATTTAGGTTTCTTCATCTTCTTCTTCTCAGATGACCCCTTGATCTTCTTATTATCAGACTCAACAAAGCCATTATTATCACTTTTGTTGTTCAGAGACATCATGTTGTTGTTATTGTTGTTGTTGTTGTTGTTGTTGTTCATGAAACTCAAACCACCACCTGGATTAATCTCCATCTCAGACATCAACCCCAAGAACCCATTACTGTTTCCCTTGTTGTACTGGTTGTTGCTGTTGCTGTTGATCATCATAGTTGATGAGGAAGAAGAAGCAGGAAAAAGAGTTTGGTAGCCCTCCATTTCACAGAGAGAGAGAGAGAGAGAGAGAGAGAGAGGAAAAAAGAGACTCTATGACCAGATTGGAGAATAAGAATATGTGATTGAGGTTTGATGATTTATATATATATATATATATTAAAAATAAAAGTGAATTTAAAGGTATGATTTTAGTTGAAATTTAAAAACAACAAGGCGGCTTGATGGGCTCGTACCTAGCAACTTCTTGTTTATGATAGATATATGTTTGGAGTCGTAGACGGCACGTAAATACAATACACAGCAAAAAGAAATAAAGTTATAAGATTTATTTAAAGAATAAAAATAAAAATTGGGTGGTTAAATTATCTAAAGAAATAATTAAAGGTTAAAATAAGATAATATTAGAAATGTTTAAAATTTTAAATAATAATACTAAACATCCCATATAAAATCTCATATTTTTCATCTCAATTGTGAGTAGATACACATTAATGATGAATTATCTTAACTATTTCATATATCCACTCACCATTTGTCAAATTGTATTTAATTTGTAAGTGTTGGTGTTGGTGGGTTGGTTTTGTTTGACTAATTTTTGATTTCGTACAAGAGTACTTTCTTTGAAATGGTGGTCATGGTTAATAATAATAATAATAATAATATATTTATATATATATATATTAAGGAAATGGTTATAAATCCTCTCCCCGATAGTGGGAGCAGTATTCCGGGCCGTGCTTGTAGAATTTAATTAATCTCACTGGGTCCCGGCAGTAGTTGTATTTCAAAAAAAAAAAAAAAGGAAATGGTTATAAATAATATATTTTGATAAATTGAAAAGGGTTTAATTGTTGTGTAATACTAATGGGTGCTCCACAAGGACCACAACACGCATGAGATGAGATTGTTCTTATTTACACTATTAGACATGATAAAAATATTTATTTAAAGCTAGTCTAGTGCTTTGTAAGGAATATCTCCACCATGTATTGTGCCCCATTCGTGGGGTAATTGTATTAACTCGCTAGTGGTATTTGATTTCGACAAATCTAAAGGTCTAATAAATCTCTCACAACTTTTTTGATGTTAGTTTTAAAAAATAAATAAAATAGTCTTAACATATTTAAGTTATTTTGGTCAAACGCATGATCTCAAAATCATGATACCGTATTTCATTATTTCCATTGCCTTGCATGAATTTCATTTTTCAGTTATTGGAATCAAAACATTAAACATATAGTTTAGTCATAGCTCGTTTTTAATTATTGACCAAAAGGATTTTTATATGACTTCTTAAATTTAATATCCGATAAATTAATTATTTAAAATTTTGAATTCTTTTAAAATTTATTTTAACTCTTAATTTTTTTTTATTTTTATATAAAACATCCATCTTTATATTTTTTTAGGGAAATTATCAATCTCCCCCTGAGTTTTGCCCTATTCTCTAATTAGTTTTAAAATTCTCTAATTTCCCCCTCCCATGCCCATTTTTATATGGTGAGACTGGGTTGTATTTATGCATGAGAGGGGCAAAATTGGAGAATTTTGAAATTAGGGAGAAAATTGGAGAATAGGGCAAAAAACAGGGGAACAATGATAATTTCCCTATTTTTTAACAAATATATAAAAAATAAAATAAAAATCTTGAAGTGTGTGATGACATTAACTATTATCAAACCTTATCTTAACTCTTTTAACAACCGATCCCTTAATATATATATATATATATATATCAATCAATATTCAAAACATTTTTCTCACACAAAAGAAAATTTGGTATATATATATATTTTAATCATATTAAGACTCGTAATATTACACCCTTGTTCACAACTCGGTCAAAGTGAAAGCATGAACTGTTCAATGCAACGTATACTTCACATATATAATTAATATCATAGCTACTAAAATTTACTTCTTTTATTTTTTTTATTTTTTTATAAATAAAATAAAATAATCTGACACAAGCCTACAAGGTAAGGAGTCCAAAATATCTACTTGTAATACTAAAATCTAATTAACAAGACATTGTTTGATTAAGTTTTATATATCTACCCTAAACTGTGATTTTTCTAGAAGGTATAACATTAATGACGGAGTTTTTTTTTATTTTTTTATTTTTTTATTTTTATTTTTTTGAATATAAAATGACGGAGTTTGTTGATATAGGGGTGGTGTTAATTAATTAAGAAACCTAATCAATAAATTAATTGAGTAAATTACAATTAATCCGCCAAACTCTACAGGGGTAAGTAATAAGGGATCCAATTCAATGGATGTGGAAAAGTTGTACAGAGACTAGAGAGAGCAAAAAAAAAAAAAGAGGGTGGAACACTATTGGTAGTCCATGGTGTTTGACTGGTTGGTATTAATGGACACGTGGGTTTGAATGTTAAAAACTCAAAAGTCATCAAACTCATGATCATCGTCATCGTATTCTAATGTCATGTTTTGAATCTTGGTTGGTTGGTGGTCCTCACAGCGGCGCAGCCTCCATTACCTTTTATTTTATTTTATTTTATCAAACAAACAGTCGTTTGGGATCATTTTTGGGAGGGTTGGACTCGAACACATGACCTCGTGACGTAGGTGTGAGGGATTTACCACTGGACTAACCTCATCTCGTCACTGTCAATGATAATTACATGAAATTATCATAAATCAATAAACAGAAATGGAGCTAGAACAGGGAAAGTATAATAATGAGAGATGGGAAAATCGTATTTTAGTCCCTGCAGTTTGCCTTAATCTGCGTTTAGTCTACAGTTTTTTGGTAGTGTAACTTTCAGTCCATCTGTATTCTGACAATATGAATTCCAGTCCCTACCGTCCAATTCTGTTAAGGTTTCGTCAAGTCAACGAGGGTCAATGAGGGTAAAAAGGTAAAATAACATCAGATGTTCTAGAAGCTTATATAACCAAAGGGTATAATAGTGATTTACAAATTAATTTTAAAAAACAAATAAATATTATTAAATTGATTTTAAGAAAAGAAACAAATAATAAAAACAAAATTAAAATCTAATTTCTCTTTCTCTCACCATCACACCACCGTTCACCACTTCACCATCTTCTTCTCTCTCTGTAACTTCATTCTCTCTCTAAGAAAAAAAACTCTTTCTTTCTCTGTAAATCTCTCTCCCTCTTCTGTCATCATCAAGTGAGATAGAGAGAGATAGATGGATCGATCATTGCGCGGAGGAGTAGATCGATCTGGGAGAGGGAGAAGCCGATCGATCTGCGCGTGTGACAGTGGAGTCGATCGAACTGCTCGTCGCGCGGAGGAGTTGCTTGTCGCCGATCGAACAAGATCTGGGTTGTTGACCGCTCGCCGGAGATGAGCGACCGCCATTGACCAGAGACGGGGCGACCGCCAGCAGAAGAAGAAGAAGAAAGGTCACTGGCGACCGCCGGCAAAAGAAGAAGAAAAGAGATAAATTGATTTTGATTAATTTTTTTTTAATGATTTAGGTTATTAATTGGATGGTGTTTGAACGATGGTGATCTGGGTTTTCCAACAAAAAAAAGATCTCAAGTTGAAGAAAATTGAAGAAGATGATCTGGATCACCTGGGTTGTTTTTAATGGTGATTTGGGCAATAATGTGATCTGGGTTTTTTATTATTTAGGTTATTTTTTGTTTTTGATGATGATGATTGGGAAAGAAAAAAAATTATTTAGGTTATTTTTATTGATTGGATGGTGTTTGAAAGATGGTGATCTAGGTTTTCCAAAAAAAAAAAAAAAGTTATTGAGTTGAAGAAAATCGAAGAAGATGATTTGGGGTTTTTTTTATTTTTATTTTTATTTTTTTTTTATTTAGGTTATTTTTTGTTTTTGTTTTTGTTTTTGTTTTTTATGATGATAATGATTGGGAAAGAAGAAAAAAAAAGGCTGGGAAGAAAATTGAAGGAAGATGCACAGATCTGTAAAAAAAGTTTTTTTTTTCTTTAATTTTAAAAATTTATATTGATGCCTATTATTAATTATTTAACATATTTTTAATAGTTTTATTTTTTTAATTAGTTTTCTATATTTTTTAAATTTAATTAGTTTTATTTATTTTTAATTTTTATAAGTTTTATATATTTTTCAATTTTAAATTTAATTAGTTTTTAAAAAGAGAGATTTTTTTTTCAATTCCTTTTTTTATTTTTTGTTTTTTAATATATTTTTTATTTAATAAGGGTAAAACGGTCTTTTCAATGTCATCAGCACATATGAGGGGTATTAACGTCTTTTAGTCCGACTGACATGGCAGAATCCGTCGTTTGACGGATTCTGTCACAGAAGGACTAAAAGCTACAATAAAAAAAAACCGTGGACTCAACGTGGATTAAGTCAAACTACGGGGACTAAAAGACAATTCCCCCAACGAGAGATTACTCTCTGTATGGAGAGTTTCTTGTGTCAGCTGGACTCCGGCAAGATGTGACAAGGTGACCCATGGTCTTGCGAAGGAAGCCCTAGGTTGACGGAGGATAATTTCTGAATGGAGGACTTCCCTCAGGTTGTTAGGAGAGAGGTGGAAGCTGAGTTTCAAAGATAATGCCTGTTCTGGGGTTTTTCTGTTTTTATTTTCCTAGTCGCTGTTCTTTGTTTGGGTTTGCTCTTTGTGCTGCCCTGTTCTCTCTTTGCTCTGTTGTGCCTTGTGAGCTATAAAAATAAATAAATAAAAATCATTTCTCCCTTGTAAATTTATGATGACGGGGTTAGGGTTTCACCGGCTGCAAGTAGTATTGAGCATAATTATTTGTGATTGGCATTCATTCTGTGATCACTGAATACCAATTTTGATTTTCCTCGACACGTTTAAAGTTTATGAAATATTACAATAATTCGAGGTTTTGAAAGAAGAGAGAGACTTGAATCCACAACCTTATAGTGTAGGTGTAAGAATTATACCATCGGGCCAACCTCATATTGACAACACCTTTAAAGTTTATACACGATCGTTAACGAGATATATTATATATATAATAAAGAGCTTGCTGTCTTGTAAGATTGTTAAGAGTTTAAGGGCCTCAAATGATCAATCGAAGCTCCTTGTTAATTACTAGTCGGAATTCTAATTGCTATACAGTCGATTTTAAATCAGTTTGGAGATTTAATCCCATTTAATTTTTTATTTACATGTATCATGTTTATAAACCTTTAACTTTGTGCATGGCTTCGTGTGACAATATTGTCCATACTTATAAGTGACATTGTCAATACTTATAATAAATATTGTCCATACTTATAATAAATATAGCATTATGTCAACAGTTTGTTTCTCGTGAACCGGGAATAATAATATAACATGCAGTGTGTATTCGATATTTTAATTTCTGCTTCTTTGAATTGACGAAATTATAATTATCTGTAAATGCAAACATGCAATGCAAAGCCATTTTTTTCCAATCGACTTTGAAAGGAATAGCTCTGCTGGGTGCTACAAATGACAAAAGAGGATTCAATTCAAAAGCTACGTACTCTTTTTCTAGTTTTTGATCTTTTGTTAATTTGTATAAAAAAAAATGTGTTTTTTTTTTTTTTTTTGTCTAAAGACAATATGTCACATGGCTGCTCAATTATATCCTTCGTGGAAAGAACAAAGCTATTTAATAATTGTACCCGAGTCAAATTTAAAATGATGAAGAATATATACAAAGTTTCAACGGAGATCTCAAGTTCTTGACTTTTCTTTTTAATTATTATAAATAATTCAGGATTTAGGAATCGAGAAAACAGGACTAGAACTCTAAAAGTAAAATGTGATCAATGTCCTTTCAAAAAAAAAAAAAAATGTGATCAATGTATCCTTCGTCCTTTCAAAAAATAAAAAATAAAAAAATGTATCCTTCGTGGAAAGAAGAAAGTTATTTAATAATTGTACCCGAGTCAAATTAAACATGATGCGAGAATATATACAAAGGTTTTTTTTTTTTTTTTTTTTTTTTTTCAATTTCTATGGAGATTTCAAATTCTTGGCTTTTCTTCTTTTAAATTATTACAAATAATTCGGTATTTGGGGATCGAGGAGACGGGACTGTAAGTAAAATACTAAAATGTGAATGTTATGCATGCACTATAAGGAAAATTCTGAATATATACTATCTTAAATCTACATGTGATAATTAAATATTGGAGATTTTAAATGTTAAAAATAAAGATCATGAGTACTACTTGAGCTTTCTGACAAAAATTTAATTTCAAAACTTGTAATGAGGTTTCTGATGACTGATGATTTTTGAAACTGCTGGATATTTTCTGATTTTAAACCGTGTGAAACATTTTGGACGATGGAACATATTGAAAGAAAAACAAATTAATAAGTGTCAATTTGTCTGTTGATTGGGAAGTTTGAAAAATTAGGTTTCGTTGATGTAGAAATATATAAAGAGGAAATGGAATATGGTAAAAAAGCATTTTCATTGATTATATTATGAAATTTTTCGTACGGAATTTTGATTGATATCGATGTGAGATGTTTTTACTTTACCTCACTATACACGTAATATTCCACACGAAAAATTTTAGGAGCGTCACAAAACTACCGAGAAGTTTCTTTTATATATATATATATATATATCAGCTTTATGTATATTTTACGTAGCAAGTGACGCCATTTGATGTTAACGTGATCCAAACTTTTTTCTTCAATCGGTTCATGTATAATTGGCTTCTCATCTAATTAATTCATCAAATGCTTTCGCTACACGAAATTCAAATTAACTCATTATTGATTAGATGAGTCCCTATTGTAAGTTTGAATGTGGAGGCTAGCTAGCTAGAATAGATTATAGATCTACAACTACCAATAAAATATCTCGAAAGAAACGGCTTTTTTACGTTATCTGTATGTACAAGGATCATCTGCTGATCTCCCTTCATGCTGAACCATACTGAGTATGGGTGAACGTTTAATGGATCGGTTCATTTTTCAATATAACCGATAAAAACCCGATAAAGTTCGGTTTTTAAAAATATGAACCGATCTAATAAAATTTACAAATGTCAACCGATAAAAAACCAACCAAATTGGACTGGTTCGGTTCGGTTAAGTTTTTTTTCGGTTTTGGTCCTACTGGGTCAAATTCATGGGCTTTAATTAATGCACATATTTTCATATTTTAATCATTTTGAGCCTTTTACCAAATTAAATTATG
This sequence comes from Acer campestre, assembly GCA_954870605.1. Lineage (NCBI taxonomy): Eukaryota > Viridiplantae > Streptophyta > Magnoliopsida > Sapindales > Sapindaceae > Acer > Acer campestre. The sequence goes on from OX940806.1 coordinate 32,145,070, forward strand.
GGCATGAAAATACTAGTTAAAATAATATTTGGCAAAAGAAACAAAGGAAAAATATATATATTACGTGACACACTTTCATATTTTTATAGTTTCATGGACTGTTGAAAATTAAACTGAGTTTTTCTGTTTTATAAGTTAGATCTAGGTTCGGTTTTGCGGTTTGGGATAGCGAACCGGAAAAAAAACCGATCCAATCGTTTTTCAAAAAAATGAACCAAACTGAACCGATCAACATAAGAAAACCAAGAAAAAACCAATTGGATCGGTTCGGTTCGGTTTATTTGTTTTTTTCCCACCCCTAATACTGAGCTTTGAAGGATCAGTTGACAAGTGTCCTTCTTAAACTTGGATGGTCAAGATTTATTCTTATCTTTTTTTCCCTGTATTAAATACCCAACGACACCGTTTTATAACAAAAATTCATTTGATACCAAACCGTAAAACCTAGCCTTGGCTTGTTATATTTTTAATTTTTTAAAAAATTATCTTGCTTGCAGAAGTTCTTGACTATGAAGAAACAAGAGAAGCCTGATGAATTATAGAGATTAAAGCGGAGGAGCCATTGAAGTCTGGTGCATCATTTTGGTGGTCAAAACCCAGAGAGTAGACAATCATGAAAAATATGTTTGAAAAAAAAAAACAAGCAGAATTGAAGTTGAAATCGAAAAAGGGGAACCCGAATCAATGCACAAATCCAAATGCCTCTACCACCACAAATCCCATAACCTGGTTTTCAACTCCTTCACTTCGTCTCTCATCTAAATACACCATTTTACATCTCTGCTTCTTTTATAAAGAAATCTCTCAAATCCAAATCCACATTATTCAATTGGTGAGAGAGAGTTATATCTTGTTACAGTAAAGTTATATCTCTGTTTCTTGTTAAAAAAAAAAAAAAAATCTAGGATTTTGTGGATTTTCAAAAGCTTTGTTGGAAAAAATAAATTTTGGTCATTAGACTTTCCCAGATGATTGACCATTTTAAAGAAGGACACTTGTCAACTGATCCTTTATAGCTCAGCATAGTTTAGTAGGGAAAGAGCTCAGCGGATGATCTTTTGTCCTATCTGTGTACGTCTAATTAGATTATTATACTGTATATTTGATAAAAAGATTAGATATAATTAAATAAAAAAAGCTTGATATATATATATATATATATATATTAATATATATACATATATATAGCTGTATCGAAATGGGCTAATACAACATGTCTGTCTCATGCAAGTTTTTCTATTGAGTTCTTGGTTAGGGATGGCAATGGGGCGGGTAGGGGTGGATCAAGGGTGCCCCAAACCCGAAACTCGATTTTCAACGGTTGCTCAAATCCCGACCCGTGATCCGAACATGTTTTCAATTTCCACCCAAACCCAACCTGAATGACCTAATTTATTTACGTAAATTTAAATTTAATATAGCACGATAACTAAATTTAATAAACATTAAATTCATCCGTAAAGTACAAAATACAAATCTCAAAATGACTTGAACAAAAATACAAAATACATATAACATTTTCAGTATCAATAAAATCCATTCAACATCTTCACCAAAATAGTTTAAACATAAAAAATTTCAATAACAAAATCCATCCAACATCTTCACCATCACTCAGTCTTCTTGAAAACATGCATGGTTTTTTCAAACATGGATCTGTAGCAAAGAAAATATAGGTTTCCTTCTTTCTTTTCCTTTTATATTTAAAAAATATATTTAAATATATATATATATATATATTCCAGGTCAAACGACACGGGTCGGGTCAAAAAGGACCGCCCCATACCTGATCCGGTAACCCGACCGGGTCAAAAAATGTACCCTAAACCTACCCCATTACCCATTTTTACTGCCCCAAACCCACCCCAAACGGACCAGGGCCCCGTGGGTTTGGGGCAGATTGGGGATTTTTGCCGTCCCTATTATCGGTTCTTACTACAGTATTGTTAGGGGTCCGTTATATATCCATGGTATAGTTACAACCAAGGAACTTAAAATCGATAGATATATTGAAATATCCATCGATATATCCATATTTTAGAGGGACTGATATCGAAATAGGTAAATATCCAATATCCAATATCCAATATCCTGCAGAATATCCGGTCGATTTCAAAATATCCGTAAAAATCTCTCGATATTCTTGAAATTCCCAAAATTTCATGAATTTCACCCTGAAAGTCCATGGATATTTTGCATATTATTAAAATAATATTTTTAATCCTAAACAATTAAATTATTGTTAAAATAATTTAGATTGAAAATCATTTTAGAATAAGTATTTACAAATTTATAAAAATTTCCAACATAATAGTCAATAGTAAAATTATTGAGGACTTAAAGTGAAATTGGATAAAAAACCAAAGAGTGGACGAGTAAAATATGTAAAATTTTGTGAAAGCAATATGAAAAAAAAAATAAAAAATTGTTTGTGACTCAAATGTGTAAGCTTGAATCCAAATGTAAAATTATAACCACATTTGCTTTAATCTACACAAAACAAAGGAATCGTCTTGCCTATTTTAAGCTTGAACAACTTGTTTATTGTTATTATAATATTAAGTTGAAACTTAGGGATATGACAGCTGAAAAAGATAAAGTAAATGAAACTGATTTATGGATCTACTTCAAGTAGCTGTTGAAGTAAGAGACGATAATGAGAATCCTATTTTTAACTGGGTTAGACCTACCTCCTTAGATGATATCAAGGGAAATCCCAATTCACATATTGCTTCTCATGCTTGAGACATGCGAATAAATGTTGAACAAATGATTAGAGAATAAGTTGGTGTAGATCGTGGAGTTATTGTTACCAGCTTTTCCGATGACCAACATACCTCTAATGTAAATAGTGGAGGAAAATATGATGGAGATAATGGGGATGGTGGGGATGAGGCAAGAGGTTAGGATTCTGGTGCAGGAGGTTGGAATGTTGGTGCAACAAGTTGGGATGTTCATGCTGAAGGTTGAGATGCTGGTGCAACAGGTTGGAATGCTAGTGCGGCAGGTTGGGATGCTCATGTAGGTAATTTTGATCAAAATCATGGTAGACAACAAAGAGGAACAAGTCAAATTGATGAAGATTCTTTGAATATGACTCTCTCCTCAATGAGTATAGATACAAAAAATAGTTATTTGGATGATTCGTAGATAATGTCAGGTTCTCATGTACCATATTATGGTAATTATGGTTGCTGCAATATATTTAATTATCCTTCTCCACAAATGCTATATGCAATACCTATGCATGCAGATCAACAATATCTACCAAGTTGGGTAAATCTAAACTACCCAATTCATAGATCAGTTAAAAGAGATTAAACAACATACGCATGACATATTAATAACTACATTGAAAACTATGCAAGCACGTTTTCTTGAGAAAATTATTGTCCGAATCAAGATAGAAATGTATCTTATGTATTTGTATCAGCAAGAAATTCATTTTGGTTTTAAATTTCAAACACGCAATGTATTATTATGTATGAATTATGATTTATGATAGAATCTTAGAAGTATGGAACTATATATATATTAATGATAATTATGTTTATTTAATATTTAATCTCTTTATATTGTATATATTATTGTAAAAGTGAAACAAAATATTATTCTATTAAATACTCAATTTTAAAAACTGTATACAGACTCTACCTATGTTATAATTTATAATAAACTCATAACAATGCTAATTTATCGTTGAAATATGATTTATTTTATGTATAATTACTTGTTTAAGTTTGTACTAAAATTTCACAAAAAAAATCTAACTTTAGATGTAAATATCCATTATTTTTTAAATTTTTGACAAAATATCCACCGATATCGATAATATCTCCAAAATATCCGTAGATTTAGAAGCCCGATATTGATACCGATACCGATACCGATATTAAGTTCCTTGGCTACAACATATGCTAGTGTGGTTGAAAGAAGGGGGGACCACAATGGGGGCTAGGTGGGCAATGGAAAAAAAGAATTTATAATTTATTTTTTAAAAAATATTTATTTTATACTTTAGTACTATAAATTTAAGTATTTTTCATTTGGCTCCCCAACTACAAACTCCTGGTTCCACCCCTAGTTGAAAAGTTAAGTTTATGATAACATATATACATGCAATCCGAATACTTGTAGTTATTTTATAGTTTGTGAAGGTTAACGTAGGTACCATTTGCAAAATGTGTGATCACAAACCGATATCTTTATATAACCATGTAATAGCAAATCCGCTCATGAGTTATTTATTTATGTTGAAATTTGCTGAAGTTACAGGAAGATATATAGCATGTATGATGAAGTAAATAAATGTCGATACTTTGATTGAAATATTTCGATAATTTTTATATTTTAAGGGGTCCAGTGTTTTAAAGATATATTTATGATATTTCAAATCAAATTTCCAACACAATCTGATAAATCGTTTCATTCAAACAATATATATATATAATTTGACGTCCACATATAAAATTTGACGTTCACATTACAGGGTCATTAAGTTGCTATTTGACGAAAATATGTATTCTTTGTAAGTTGGAAAATTCAAATGTATTAAAAAAATTAAAGTCCAGACAGTCCGGCCAACTAGAATATTAATTAATGCAATTAATACAACATACATAGACCACACACAGATATTGAAAGTTGGTGATCAAGATTTGAATATCTCCATGGAAGTCTCCTTGAGGAGATTTCTTCTTTGAGTTGTAACCTTCAGATTATTTCTGTTAATTATGTTTCCAGATTAGCTAACAAAGTCGCTCACGACCTGGCAAAGTTTGCCTTAACGGTTGATGAGGATTTGTATTGGATGGAGGATGTCCATCCTTGTGTGAGAAGAGATGTTCAAGCGGATCTCCCTGTTTTGAATTCGCTTGAACTCTCTACCTTACCTGTTATGTAGTTTGTGTTGCTGTTTTTACTGTTTGGTTATCAAAAAAAAAAAAAAAAAAAAAAATCTACATGGCGTCAGAATTTCATCTTAGTTTCTGTAATTCAATACGGATTCGATAAATCAAACTTTTGATATCCATATACGAGAGAAATTTGATCTTGACAACCCTAAATAATTATAAGAAATCTAACAAAAAATTCCACAGTCTGCATGCACCTAAATGTTTGACAATAGCTGAATTAATTTGTTTACTTTGACTATGTGGAATTTTTTATATATCATGATTTTGATTTTTTGGATGTGTATATTGTCCACTGTCACTGTTCTGGCAAAACGTGTGGAAAATGAAACAGAAGAGATAGATATAACACTAAAATGACATCTAGAAACTTGTCCTGGAAGTAATTTAACATATAGAAACAAAAAACTAATTGTGTGGTGTGAAAATAAAATAAAATGTGTCAATGGCAATCACGTACAGAATATGGTAATGTCAATTGATCGTGTAAGAGCTGAAATTATATATCAGTCAACCTGACCAAAATGTCAAAAAAATGAACAATCCCCAAATAGAGTTTTATTGACTGAAATTTAGACTCAACAATTTCTTGTAAGATGACACACTTGGCGAAATCTAACCTCTCAGAACACTTGGGAACCGAGGTCCGAGGACCTTATTTTAAGGAATCTGATCCTTCACTGACATGAGCTCTTCCCGAAATTTTATAGTGCCACGTGACTGTTAAGAACTTGTAAAGCAAAGATTTAATTAATTCAAATGTTCCTTCGAAATTCGAATAAATAGTAGACGATCTTGTTTTTAGACTATAAATATATTAAGAAGTTTGTTTAGGTCCCGTTTGATTTTTTATTTGAAAACTGAACAGTGCTGAATGTTACTGAATACTGGATAGTGACTGAAATTGAAAATTGAAAACTGAAAACTAAAAAACATGTTTGTTTTATTTTGCTGAAAACTGAATATAAGTGATAAGTTGTTTGTTTTTTAAAGTTATAATTATATGAAAATAAATACTTTTACATTTATGCCGTTCTAACTATTATTTGTTATATATTTACATTTTAATATATTACGGACAACTTTAACATTTAAATTAATTTTAAAATAAATTTATTTAGTTATTAATGATATTTCAAATTTATATTATTGTATAGAATTTAATAATTACTAAGCTCTTAACTAGTGACATTATAAAACTAATGGGCTACTTCATATGTATATTACGAACAAAATAAAGTTTATCAATATGTTCTTATTAGCAATCTACTTCATGTGTATAATTTATTATTTAATTGATTTGGAATAAACTTAGATAATTATATAATTTATAGATTTCATGTAAAAAAAAAAAAAACATTATAGAACAAGTGGTTAGTTTTGGAAATAGATTAAATTAGTGAGGATAGTTTTGGAAGTAAAACTTTGCGTTAAATTCTACTGAATCTGTATTAAGTGAAAAGTGAAATTTTTTCACTTTTTAAAATAAGTGGTTTTAGGGGTTCATCAAGTGATTTTAACACTTAAAAAACCAAACAAAAATAACTGAATGGAACACATTAAGTACCATTCAATGTTAAGTAGAAAAATCAAACAGGGCATTAGATTTAGCTTTGTTCAACAGAGGATTAAAGTTCATACTTTAGACCATTTTGATTGTACACAATTAAGTGCCTATGCATTTCTTGTTTATATTGTAGTAGGCGTTGCTTTTCGAATTGTGCTTATAGCGGTTTATCTCATCAGGTTTTGATCGATCATTAACTCAACCGGTGTCGACTTAAGAAAAATAAATAATCACGCGAGAGTGATGCCATTTTAATTGAATGCAGTCAGGACTTTAATCATATTTCAAACCATTTTAATTATATACAGTTGCTATATTTGGGCTTACTTGGTATCCATATCCATATATAGAGCCCATTATTTCTCTTATTTAACTCAAAGTCCAATTAATTTTCACAAGTGTATTGAAATGTTTTTCTTTCACTAGTAGATGGGTTTTTCTTTGAGACAGTGAGACAGAACACCGAATGCAAAAAATATTACCGAACATGCTCTATCTCTAGAAATTACATGTGAAATACACATTTAGATGAACGAATTTGGGATTTAGGTAAATTACTCTTAGGTTAGCAATTCGAATCTTACCAAGTGCGAAAGCTTTTAAAAAAAACCCGGTTTCAAGTTAATAGATATTATCAAAAAAAATATATGATATTTATTCATTTTAATATAATTTTTGTCAATTACAAACGTAAGTATGAGGTGATCTCGTTCGTACATCGGGGGACTAGTTTAAATAAATTAAATATAGAACAATCTCTCTTATGTCATTGGAATAATTATATATGATGTTCTAATATTGCTTGTTTTGATAGATCCGATGATCAGGTTCTAATATATACCGATCTGGATTTTAAGTTCTAACATTAGTTTTAAGAAAAGATTAAGCTATGCTAGGTCGGTTGCCACTGTGCTGATATAGTATCAGTGTTAGTTATAAAAAAAAGTAAAATCAATATAGTTAATACAAATCAACTTTCCATATTGTTTTAATAACTTAATACAAATAAACTTGGCTTATCATATCAATTTTTTTTTTTTTTTTTGGTACAATTTAACATTCCAAATATATTTTTTTGGTACAATTTATCATATCAATTTTTTTTTTTTTTTTTTTTGTACAATTTAACATTCCAAATATTTTTCCTTCCATCAAAAAAAAAATATATATATTTTTCCTCAAAAAAAAAAAAAAAAAATCCAAATATTAAGTATATTATATTTATATTTTCAGATAAAAATTCCTATATAAAAAAAAAATACAAATCAATGATTAAGAATTTAGGATACAAATAAATTCATATCATATCACACACATATATATAGAATGAGTCTTTCATGAGCGAACTTTTATTTTAATTTTGGTAAGCATCATGATGAAAACACATCGACTTTAATGAATTTTGATCTGATTTTTTTTTTTTTTTTGGATAATGATTTTAATGAAATCTACATATAAACAAAATTTGAGAATTTTCCGAGTACTATAACTATTCATTCAAATTTTGTTAAATATAAAGGTATCGAAAAATATGCGAAATATAGGAAAATTTAAGAAAAATAGTTCAATTTTTCAAAAAATTCTCAAATTTTGTTTATAAGTAGATTACAATGGACTCATCATCAAAAAAAATAAAAATATTAGATCAAAATTCATTAAAATCGATGTATTTTCATCAAGGTCCTTACCAAAATTAAAATAAAGGATCCCTTACGAGAGACTTATACGTATATATATATATTATTTTTCAAAATAATATATATAAAATTAAAAATTAAATTTATTTTTAATTAACATAATTATTACATCACCATAAATATAATTAATTAGATAATGACTGTTGACTAATCGTCTAATCCCAAGAGGAATGTGGACGCAACCCCGCCAAAAACAAGAACAAATTGAGTTTCGTAGACGCGATAAATTGAGAATAATAATAATAATAAAATCTTCTCATCTATAAAACCTCTTCATTATATATAATCTCTCGAGCGCTCCGCCAGTGTTTTTTGTTTATTGAAAATGGATTTTTCGTGTGCGACTGCGAAGTCGTTCTTGATTGATTTTCGAGCTTCAACGAATTCGTTCTTGTCACAGTACGAGCCTCTCGTTCTGCTTCTGGTTCCTCTCCTCACTCTCCTCGTCGCGCGTGTGCTGCAATCGTCTCTTCATGTTGTTCAAGAGAAAGGACTCAAACAGACCTTGATAGGGTTTTTCATGAGCTCAATCAAGTAATTTATAATCTTATTGTCTGATTCTCAACAATTTTTGTTTTTTGTTTTTTGTTCTAACTTAATTTGAGTATGGCAGGTTGGTTCCCGGTGTTAAGAGTTACATTGATGCGGAGAAACAGAAGGTCAGATATATTTGATTGGATTTGATTTTTGTTTTGTTTTATTTTTGAATAAATTGATGTGTTGTTATTTAATTTTGTATTCTCGTATTGTCTGATTCGTGGGGTTCATTTCTTGCCGATGTAAAATATTATATTGAATTTGTTTTGCCAAGCAATAAATGGAGTAGGTTTTAGTAGCATTTAATGAGTTTTCGGCAGTCTCTGTTTAGTCTATTTTATTGGTAGAGATGTGCAGTTCATAAATTGTTTGGCAGTGTTTTTTTTCTTCTTCTTTTAAACGATTCGGTGTGATTTGATCTGATTTTTGGATTGATGAACACCGTCGTCACTGAATATGCCAAGGTAGTTTTTGACACCATTGCATGTGGAATTTCCTTGGTTAATTTACACTGGTTTTTGATTAATTGGCCTTATAGTTATGTAGACTGAGGAGTGTCTGCCAGCTCCTTTTGCATCTTGTTATAGGTGTATAACAAGGCCAATGTTGAGCTAGAAGCTTTAATTAACTTTAGGGTTACGAGGGCACATGTTAAGGAGATATTTAATATTTAAAATCAGTTAAAATCGTAACTTTTTTTTTTCGAAGACCTAAGAGACTGTGCAATTTTGTTTTTATCCGATTTGGAACGTTAGATATCCTTCCTTAACATAATCCTTAACCTTTATTGCACCCAACCATAAAAATCCTTGATTCTGGTTATAGCTCGGGATCAATTGCCCTGAATTGTTTTTATGCTGTTTATTGCTAGCTAATGTTGGATTAGGATACATGTACTGTGTTATTGTGGGTAGGATGACGCTGCTAAAATCTTCTTGAACTCACTTCTTTAAGTACTTTGTATAGCCAATGAGTAATGCCTATATTTGCTGGTTAGAGTGGATGGCTTATCATGCTCTATCGATGCAAATAGATATTAAAATTCTTTGTCTTGTGTTATGTTCTTTTGCCTGAATTATAAGGATTGTGCAAGTCAAAAATTGCATATTGCTTTATGCTAACATCAAAGTTGGTTTATGCATATCGTTGTTGACCTATATGTATGGTGCATTTTTTTGTTCATGTTTAGTGTTATTTGTAGGTCAGTGTGTAGCAAATTTTTTTATTTTATTTTATTTTTATTTTATTTTTTTAATGGAATATTATCATATAGGTTAAAAACTTAGTAATTCTAGATTGCTTAAAGTGTTTTATATTTCTCATTTTAATTGATTAATTGGTTTATCTATGAGATTGGCTTTTGCGTTATATTGGTGAATGTGTTGGTCAGGTGGTGGATCAGATGCAGTCTGGTGGTAAATCTAAAAGAGAGAGTTGGAGAACAGAGTTGCCTAGGGTGGGTTTAGGAGCAGAAGTCATAGAAAATATGAAAGAGGAAAAAAGAAAAGATGCTCTCTGGCAAGGAAAATGTTCGGGTACAGTGTATGTCCGTAATTATTAAACACTGAATAATAGGTTATATTTCAATTTTCAATTATGCTTGAGTTTGATGTGCTCTATTTTATTATTTTCTTGCAGCTACATTGGAGGAAGTGAATCTGAAGGTCATTTTGCTTTGATAAATGAGGCATGTTCAATGTTAGTAAGATATGGTCAAGTAATGATTTTCATTTACTATTCCTTTAGTGGACTGCTGGTGCACTTCTTTTATAAATAAATCCTTTATTTCCAATAAAAACAAAGTTTTCAACTTGTTAGATGTTGCAAAAATTTATCCTTTCAGATACTGCAATTCAAATAAGGATTGTAGCATTTGTTGATTCTGTCATGGTTATGAATTTCCTTAAAAAGTGTCTTTATGGTGCTTTTGTCATCTTCCCAGATAGGATAGTCATATGATTTACCTTGATAATTTTTATAGTATCAGATCAGTTCACCCATCCCTATGTCTACATCCTTTTGTTACCTCTCATCCAACCTTTCTCTGAACCCCTTTTCAGGTTTGCGCATACCAATCCATTGCATTTGGATGTATTCCAGAGTGTAGCACGATTTGAGGCAGAAGTTGTTGCAATGACTGCTGCTCTACTTGGCAATAAAGAAAAGGCTTCTGGAGGACAAGTATGTGGAAACATGACATCAGGAGGAACTGAAAGTATACTATTGGCTATGAAATCATGTCGTGACTATATGAGATATAAGAAGGGAATTACCAAGCCTGAAATGTATGTTATTTCCAATATTTCACTTACATCTTTATGCTACTGTTTTTTTGATCGGAGAGTTACAATTGTGATGTTTTTCTTCTCGAATACAGGATCATACCTGAATCCGCACACTCAGCATATGACAAAGCTTCACAATATTTTAACATCAAGCTCTGGCGTGTTCCTGTTAACAAAGAATATCTAGCTGATGTCAAAGCAATAAGGCGACACATTAACAGAAACACCATTTTGGTATATGTTTTTAGATCTTGCGTTGAGACAAAATTATATCTTTAGTCTCTCATATGGTTATATTTAGTATTTTCATGTAAATGTTTCATTATAATTGTGGTTTGTCTCATCAGCATTTGGACCTAATGTAAATTTCATAATATACAGATCGTTGGATCTGCACCAGGATTTCCTCATGGCATCATTGACCCCATTGAGGTGTGCTACAGTTTTATCTTTTTTGCTACTGATGAGACATATGCATGTGAAACTTGAAATTCATATGCAATTTGTTTTAGTTTCTAATTGAATTTGAGTAAATCTGGCACTATATTTTGTAGGAGCTTGGAGAACTGGCTCTTAGCTATGGAATATGTCTCCATGTTGATCTTTGTCTTGGTGGCTTTGTGTTGCCTTTTGCTCGAACACTTGGGTATGTCTGGACGAGTTCCTTATAATCAGATACCCTAAATTATGGTTGCTGGATGTTCTGCTATGTTTTCGCAACTGCACTTAATTATTTCAGAAGGCATAAGTTTCTCTGTTTTTGGTTTGTTAATTGCCTCATTTCACAAATTTAATGGTTTTCACAGAACTTATCTGTTTTTTGGTTGAATTTTAGTTAGGGCTGCAGGCAATCAGTACTGAATGACCTTAGAGATATATTTATTGGAAGCTGTAGGATTTTATCTTGAATATGATTATACATTAAATAGATTTAGATCAACCTGCACCTTTCTTATGTGTTGCAAGCTAATTTATATCTAATGCTATAACATGTTGTCTCTCTCTGTCTCTTTCTTGTGCGCTCATCACACATTATCACACTTTTTGAATGTGTTTACTATGAGGAATGAGATGATAATATCCACACTCGTTGAATGGGTATTTTTTTCATGTGAAATGGGATGATAATCTAAATAGAGGACAAGCTTTTAACAATATTCTCCAGTCTGCCGTGTATGCTTGTTTGGTCATTATTGGCATTCTTTTTCTCTTCTCAGGTACCCAATTCCACCATTTGATTTTTGCGTACCAGGAGTAACCTCAATATCAGTGGATGTACATAAATATGGATTAGCGCCAAAAGGAACTAGTGTAGTTTTGTACAGAAATCATGACATTAGAAAGGTAAATTTTAAACTCTAAATTTTTAAAATGTTCTTTGGATATATAATTAGAGGTTGCATGCAGTCATACCCATTTACTATTTTCATACATGAATCCACAAATGGCTAGAAATTCACTTATCGTGCCATTTTGTGATGAATGAGAGTGACATTTATAAATGTACAGTTTGCAGATCAATCAGAACATTATAACAATTTTGATAATCATGTGACTAATTATATATGTTCATCTGGTTGCGCTGTGCATACAAAGTTTCTCACTTGATTAGTAAATTTACTGATTGCTGACTTTTCATTTGTGCTGAGTCATAAATATCATGTTAAAATATGTTGTTAATTGATTAGTTAATGTTTCTCCCTAAAATTATTCTAATATGCTTTTCATGTCATGGCATCTTGCTCGGTGGATACTAATTATATGTCCTGGGTTCTTGGCTTCCCGTTTGCCAACAGCATCAATTTGTTGCTGGTAAGTAATCCCCCAACTCCCCTTCCCAATTAAAATTACACAATAAAACAACACAAGATGTACAACTCATGATAGCAATTGTAATGAATTCATTATTTCTCTTGCTTTGGTAATGCATTTTTATGGAGACACACAGACTGGTTTAGTAAATATCTCACTTGTCATGTCTGGTAACGTTAAAGCAATTTCTGCTACCATGAGCCATGGTTTAAAAACTTGTGCTTATGCCATTCTATATTTATGTTGCAGTTACCGAGTGGTCAGGGGGGCTATATGTGTCTCCAACCATAGCTGGAAGCAGGCCTGGAGGTCTGATTGCTGGTGCTTGGGCAGCAATGATGTCTCTCGGGCAAGAAGGTTACAGGATTGACTTCTTAATCTTTGAAATTTGAAGCAATGAAGTGATTATTTTGTGTTTTGCTAATCCAAATATATTTTTTTGCAATGTAAAAAATGTTTGGCTTTTATGCTGATTATGTTTTCACTATAAACTGTAGGATACTTGGAGTACACTGAAGCTATCATGGAAGTGTCAAAGAGCTTACAAAAGGGGTTAGTGGTGTTTTCAAATCTTCCTTCCCCAATATTAATTTTCAGCTACTTATAAAGCAAGTGTATATACAGAATAAAGGAGATTCCTGAGTTATTTATCATTGGAAGACCGGACATGACAATCGTGGCATTTGGATCCGATGTTTTCGATATTTTTGAAGTAAATGATATAATGTCTTCCAAGGGCTGGCATTTGAATGCATTGCAGAGACCCAACAGGTGACCTTTTTAAAGTACCAGTAAATATGACTATGCTGGCATGCAGCATAGTTATTCCTATAAGCATGCTAACATTTCATACTCTAGAGACTGAAAGCTTTTTTTGGTTTTTGATGAATTCAGCCTTCATATCTGTGTTACCCTTCAACACGTACCAGTTGTTGATGACTTCCTCCGAGATTTGAAGGAATCTGTGGAAACTGTAAGTTGTTTTTCACGAACAAATATTTGGGGAGATGATGTTTGGTGGTTTCATGCTGCCTGCTTAATGTATCACCATGCCCTAATTAATACACACTCAATTCCTTCTCTTTTATTGTTTCAGTTGAAAGCAAATCCAGGTCCAATTAAAGGTGGCCTAGCTCCTATATACGGTGCTGCTGGGAAGATGCCAGATAGAGGCATGGTTCAGGAATTGTTGGTAAATTACATGGACAGTACATGTTAAGTCATTCTTGATTTGTCGACACAGAAGTCTTATCATTATCGTTCCAATTTTTATTAAAACTACGCAGCATCCTGATGTGTGTATCCATACTATGTATCATTATTCCGATTTTGTATCAAAATAATGCACTAGGTTAAACTTGCATTGAAGTTACGTTCGATTAATGCTCTTCATTTCGCACACAGTCGCCTTGAAATCGAAAATTCGGGTTCAGAAGATTCAATGTCTAAACGAGTCTAATCTGTTTAAAATGTTAGTGCTCATTATTGCTGACCTAAATGTAGAACTATGCAGCACTGTTTTATTATCTCTTTGTGGACAATTATAGAAGACTTTAGACCTTACCATTTGTCCCTTTGTTTTGGTTGCAAGTTTTCAACATTTAGTAGGTGTATATCTTGTTATGTGTGCTCAATTTTCCACCACTGTTTTTGATAAGCGCTACTAGTCAAAGGGCCACCATTCATTTAGCTAGCCTCAGATGATGATTGATGAAATGTTATTATCATGCATTTTTGTTAAATGATATAATTTTACTAGATATTCCAATTTGATTTTCTATAAATATTGGTTTATGATATAAAAAAAAAAAAAAAAAAACATACATATACATCTTACATTAGATTTATATAAATCACAAGGAGGTTTCTGCTGTCACCCTCTTTTATTTATATTTGTGTTCCATTCAAACTCTTGATAAAATATATAAATGATCATCACTCAAAACACTTATTGCCAACAACCAATAACCAAGTAAGGGTATTACAAAAACACAATATTAATGCTAGCTTCTTACTTTTTAATGCATCACACTTGACTTCTTCTTCTTCTTCATCTTCGTCTTCTTCTTCTTCCTCTTAGAGCTCCAACACCAGGTCTACATTTCAAAAATCAACATATAATTGGATCAAGACAATCACTTATAGTATTGTATCACGTGCATTTATTAATCGGTAATGAAAATCAGAAGGAATAAGGAAATATAACTTAATCCTTAGATGGGAGGTTGGAATTAAGTTCGGTTTCCTTCGGAACTTAATTCTTGATTTGTGTAAAAGGTCTATGTAATTCCCAACAATTTAAACAGTGGAATCAAAAATCAGAAATTAAGTTCTCTTTCCCTCGTTGAGATCTAATAGTAAAGATGACTGTTCATAATCAAAAGTTTCTCCTTAAATTTATCAGAAACCTCTTCTTGTTGTAGAAACAACGAGTTAGCTGTAAGTAGGTCATACTTCTAGCTTGGAGAAAATATGTCGTCCCAATAATGGGGTCGACATGTTGGAAACAAGAAAAAAGCGTACTTACAATCTGCATCTGTTTTAATCCAGTACTCTCTGTTGCCATTTGAGTCACTGCCGGCAAAGCTGAACTGGGACAAGTTGGACTGGCTCTTGTAGCGTCTTATCTTTTCTTTCGAGAGGCTTCTCTGTGGGAATATCATGATGTCCTGATCTTCTGGGACCATCTGATGACCTCCATCGTCCTCGTAAGAGTAAATCATAGTCTTCTTGACGCTGTTCTCCTTCTTCAGGATCTTCTCGTTCTTTTTCGTGGCTGCTGAGCTCTCAGGATGGACTTTCCTGTGGAACATGTGCAGGATCTACAAACAAAACCACACATTATTTGTATAGAATTATAGAATTGCAAATATAGATTCGAAATGGTACGTAATGGTGATCGTCTCCAACCTAAAAGGTCAAGCTGATAGGAAAGAGAGTCCAGCAATAGTATTTAAGAACTCTAACTGATGCATGTGGGGGACTTGAACTAAAGATTCCTAGGACAACCAAGTTTTTGATACTATGTTAGTAATCAGATTTAAAAGCTTAAGCCGATAGTAAATTGTCCAACAATAGTAATTATGACGAGATCTTTTAAAATTCAGAAGAATGTAAATGACCAGGAATCAGGATACATATAAATATATATATACCTTGTGCAGTTTTGTTTCAGCTGATGAAGCAGAATCAACAGTACTTCCACCAGAGCTCCTAGAAGCATGAAGCATTTTCTTCTTCAACAACTTTTTCATGATATGCACAGCAGATTTATCAGCTTCCTTGTCAGTTCTTTTCTCCTGATTAGTTGAATAATTCTCCTCTGTCACCAATTTAGTTCTCTGAAACAGCTCTCCAAGTGATGTCCTGTGTTCCTTGATCGTCTTGTTATTATTCGCCACTGTCGTTGTGGTCTCAGACAATTCGATAGCTGACCCGAAAAGGTACTCCTGAAGTGGACACACTGTGTCTTGATGACCTTCCATTAATGGCTTTCCACTGAGTGTAATGCTGCTTCCATGACTGCTCCTCCCAAGGCTCACATAGCTGTTCCTCCCGGAAGAGTCGTTGCAGCAAGCATCTTCTCTATTAGCTTCAGCTCCCAGAACCTTCTCCAACTCATCATTAATCAGCTTTAATTCATTCTCTGTAACCTCAGTTTCCTTCTCAGTTATGTTCTCAAGGGATGAGATGCCAAATGTTGGCGTCGAAGGGTCTGGGACATTGCTATTATTAGGGTCCGAAGAACCAAGTGTTCCAATTGCAAGAAAGCCATGGAATAGCTCAGATATTGCAGCTGATGATTGATGATCATCTTCATAGTCATCTTCTTCAGCTACTCTCGCAGCTTCTAAACCCGCGAAAGAATTCCTCATTTGGTGGTCTCTCTGGCCTTGCTTGAATTGTTTGTAGCCATAGCTTGGCTTTTGGTAGCATTGTTGATCATCCACTGATGTCTGCCCTCCTCCTGTAAGACAAGTACAAGCATTCCCTGACACAGAATATGTTAACAAATACTAGAAAAGGATTCAACCATTAAATATAATTTTGTGCTACATATCATATGTACAACGTGTCTGCATTTTGTTACACGCGAATTCTATTATATGAATGTAGCTATACGTACAAAAGATGATCAATTGAACGTTTTATTTTATATACAAATACCCTTTTAAGCAAAATTTGATATCGTTTTAGCTTTAACATTTATATATTTGCATGTAATTATAAGGCAGAACAAGACTTACCGATTGCAAAATCCTTGAAAGGTTCACTGCTATTTTGCCGAAACTTACGGTGCATCCAACCCAGTAACTACAACGAAAAATCAAATTATATATATATATAGGTGCATGAAAAATATATATAGTCTTGTTGTTGATTACCTTCATAGCTGGTTCTCTAGCTCAACTTGAAAGCTGATCGATGGAACTACTCAATGTGATGGAGATGGAGTTTGGTTACAATAATTAAGTGGAAATGGTGGTGGGAAAAGGGATAAGCCAGTGGACTTTGTTTATGAGTGAGATATAATATAGTTGAGTAGCGAAGCCCTTGTAATGTGTAAATGTAAAATGGTCGATGATCGACTTATCATCAGATAAAGGTGGGAGGAGAGAAACACAGAGATAGTTCCAAGAATTTAGGTTGGCTATTCATTTCATTGTCAATATCAGATCATGTGCCCTAATGGAAACTGGGTCCTCCGATATTTTATTAGCCACCATGTACGATTGCTAATTAAATAATATTGTAAATCTATAATCATAATGTGCGAGATTCCGTACATTTTTTCATACAAGATTTCAATTATATAACGTTACATAATGAATAGTACTCTGTACTCATGTACTCTATAATGTTACAACATTAGAATCCTAACCATAAGTGTAACGTTACAGAATTTATTGTGTAACATTACAAAATCGGATTCCATGCATACAAAAAAAAACTTATATATGGAATCTCATCGATTATGTAACGTTACTGAGTAAACTTTATAACATTACAACATTACAACATCAATGAGAATCCAAATTGTACTTGTAACATTAGAAAATTCACTCCGTAACATTAAAAAGGTAGATCTCACACGAAAAAATATATGGAATCTCGCACTTGAGACCGGCCTCCTCACACGTTTCTGCATGGGTGTGATACAATATATGATTAAATTGTTATGATATATAATTAATTAGAGAAACTATAGTTTACTAGCTATATATTTGGTATGGAAGTCACCACATGTAACAGTTAGGGCAGTAGAGAGAATATATAGCAGTAGACTAATAGGTTTGCATATAAAATGACAGAGAAGAAGATCTTTTGTCACTAGGGATACAAAAAGTTAGAATATCATGTTCTTTTTGGTAGCTCCACTACACTTTCTGTGGAGTATTCTATATTATTTTCTTCTTTTTTTCATTTGAAATGACCATATATATCCGGTAATATACAAAGCAATAAGATCTGATAAATTATATACATAATTCATTCATTTCTCTATAAAATGTTATTATTACTTTGTTTAAATTTGGTGTCGAAATCTGATGTTCAAATCTGATGTCAAAATAATATGGCAATACTCTAATCCATCTATTTAAATCATGCAAATATAATACAATCTAAATTAATGGATTATAATGTTGTCACACCATTTGGGCACCATATTTATACACCAAATTTATGTAAAGTAGCATTACTCATATATACATAGTACATATTCAATGTATATATATTATCATGATGTTAGTACTTAATTATTGCTTTGGAGGCATGCAACAATTTGCAAACACATGTTGAACCATTTTGGAAGACAGCAAGCTCTGATGGGATCGATTTCATCTACCATTTATATATATATATATATATAGATTTTCTATTATAGTTCGTCCTGACAATAAATATATTATGACGAATAATATGGACCATAGATTATGGAGAAGTTTTGACAAGTGTATACATTTTGAGTCAAAATATGCTAATTTAGTGGTTCACATTCTTCGTTATGATATATTTATTATCAGGACGAACTGATAATAGAAAATCTTATATATATATATGTATCACCGGTGGTGTGACATCTCGAACCTGAGATATTGTTAGGCTGAATGAACGTCGTAAATTGTTTGATCTCTTTAATTACTATAAGATATTACTAAATTTTTAAAGATTACATGCATGACACATCAACATTATTATTAGAAATGATCAAATGAATGTGTTGGGTTGTGAAACCTAAATCAATAATGTTGCGTTACGTTGACAAATCACTAACGTTTCTTGTTTTATTAGGGAGTGACAGTTTTACCCTTAGGGTTTCATTATTTAAACTTTTGTATTCTTAGGATTCGAGTGGGAGAGAGAAAAATATGGACAGCCTAAATAGAAAATATTTGGTTCTCCATCGTAGACATCGATATGATAAGTTCTGGTGTGCTCAGTGATGTAGATTTAGTTGTCTATCTGTTTCTTGTTTTCTTACTTTCGTGTGTTATAGAATGATCATGATTTATTTTTCATTCATTTTGTTTTTTCTTTTGCAATTACTGTCAATCACGAATTTCAATATGTTCAGATAAAAACTCGGACGGGTCAAGTCGAATAAAGGTTTGTCGACTATAGCTTTACTTCTCAAACTATTTTGACCTGTCCTGCAGCTAGCCAGAACTATCTAGTTGTTGCAGTGTTATTTGCAACGATCAGTCATGGATCGATCGTTGTTATATACATAGGCTGTCATGTTCACTTTTACTTTTTTTTATCATATGATCAAAATTATTAATTTCAGTCAGAAATATGTTTCTCATCTCTCTCCGAAAAAAAGAAAGAGAAAAACTAGAGGCTGTTGTTGGCTTTGAAAAACTTAACATGGCACCCCCACGTAGAAAACTTTATGACTAAGACTATGAGTTGGATGGAATTTGAGAAACGAGTTAATAACTTGCAGACAAAAATGGCAATAGAGCCGTATACTCTTCATGACAACAAATATCATTCCATATGCACAAAGGGCCATTATGATATTATTGAAAAGGTACTTGTAAACAATCGATCACATCAATATAAAAATAGGATGACGATAATGACATTTCTAAAAAACTGTATCTATATACCTTTTGTAACTACATCCATCAAAAAAATTTAAAAAAATCTCTAATTTGTAATTAAACACAACTTAATGCCAAAAATACATTTTCTTTAATTATATTGTATTATATTTTTGTAAGTACACACAACCTATAACTATTGTTATGTTATTTAATCAACTTTATTATTATTTCAAATTTGTTGTTATCTCTAATTATATTACTATTCTTTCTCTTCCCTACCTCTTTTCTCTTCTCGTTTTTAAAAAAATCAAACTCCATTTTTAGTTAAAAATCTATTTTAAGATATATATATATATATATATTAGAGAACCACTTTCTGTTTGAGAGAGTTGTTGGGATACAAAATTTGTGATATCTCTCAATTGAAGTGGAAGTAGATATGTGTTAAATGATATTAAAAAAAAAAATAGTGTTCGATGAAATTGAAGAACATCTAATATATATATATATATTTTTGACAAGAAAGAACATCTAATATTGATTAAAAAAATTATATATATATATATATATATATAAATAAAATAAAAAGCCTAAAGTGTGCTTGAAAGAAATAAAAAAATATAGATAATATAGTTAATTTAAACGTCTGTTTATATACATAATGATTGTGTTCTTCTAACAAAAATAATAAAAATTAATTTAAAACTTACTTTTTTCACAACCAAATTGGTCTCATGATTTTGATTCATTTTCCTTACTTAGCAATCAATTAGTATTTCCTTAAAAAAGATTGAAAATATATTTAAAAGGAAATCTAGGATTTATTAAAATAGAAAGAGTTTTTATGATATATGTTAATATCAAACCATTAATAGGAAGAAAAAAAAATGACAAAAGATTAAAATAGGAAACTAATTAATAATTATTCGTGGGTGTACTAACAAACAATTAATCTTCTTAGTAATTTTACTCAAGGGTATTATTGGATTTTTAAAAATATACTAATTTTGGGGTGTACACACAGTTTTTAAGGGGTATAAATATCGTCACTCATAAAAATAACACAATTTTGTTATAAGTACGGAACCCACATTGGTATGATATTATCCGTTTTGGGCCTAAGTCCGTACGGATTTGCTCTTGGGACTCTACCCAAAAAGCCTCATACCTATGGAGGTTGATTCCATATTTATATACCCATAATCATCCTCATATCTAGCTAATATGGGACTTTGATCGCACACCCAACAAAATTTTATGATATAAAACATTTTTATCTATATTTTTTGTCAGTTTATCCTGATATAAAATATATCAAGACGAATAATGTAGATCATTACATTTATATACTTTGACTCAAAGTGTATGCACTTATCAGAACTTCTCCATATTTTATAGTCTACATTCTTCGTCGATGAACTGATAGTAGAAAGACTATATATATATATAACATTTTGGAATCGATGATCAATGTTCAAGTGCGGATTCTGTGCGTTTTTCCAATTCCACAATTTTATGTTCACAACACTACGTAATCATATACTCTCTCTCTCTCTCTTTTTTTTTTTTTGAAATACTGAATGAACGCTCTTATCATCTAATTACATTGAATTGTGATAATCGGATATTGTTTTTAATACAATAAAGTTACGCTGACCTGAAATGTATTGGTATTATTTGCTTTAAAAAGTTCTATTATTTCTGTGTATATATGGTCTTTACGATTAGATGGCAATTTGTTTTATTTCCACAAATGCTATATATATTTTAAAGCATTGATTGATTGAAGGTGAGATAGCTGCGGAGAATTAAGGATTCTGAAACCTTATATTATAATTGCAAATCCTGTCCTATCTATGTGATTGCAACAATTAATAAAACCAAACTCGAAAATATAATGGTACATTTTGTGATCATGTACCATATATTCATATCTCTATGAATATTATGATCAATTGATCATCATAACTAATAAGTTTCATCATTTTGGCTATATATGAAAAACCTTTTCAAGCACTACTTATTCATAATAACGCTAGCAATTTATGGATTGTTCTTCTTGCATTCCATTAACTTGAATTCTTTGTATAAAGAATTCGAGAGAAAATAAAATCCGTGCATAATATTGACGCGCGCACATACAAGATAATAGTTTTTTTTTCCCATATCTCTCAATTTTAGTGTTGTGGACTATGTGATGAAGAATATATATAACAATATCACATGGTGAAGCCGACGAAACAAAGTGCTCTAGAAATGAAAAGGCAAATATGTCACTGCTATGATACAAACCAAACCATATTTACATATATATTGGACAAATATATATCTAAGCATGTGTACTGTTAGAAAAAAAAAAAAAAAAAAATCCTTTACTATAGTCTATAATTGTAGGGTCAGGTGAATTTTCCATGCTATAGGACGACGACCTCTCTTTATTGGGTAGCAAACATGAAACTAGAAAACGAAGTTTGCTAGGCAGTTTCCAAGCCACAAACATGAGGGAAAACTCTCTCCAAGGAAACATATTCATCCCCACCTGCCCTAGCTGTTCCATAATTTCATTTTATATCTTTAATTTTTCTCAAGTCAAGATTCGGTTCTCTAACGAGAGACGAAGACAGCTAAGGTATTTAGGGGGCAATTTGAAAAACTATTAAAATTTTAATTAAAAAATATAAATAACAAAAACGAAATTAGAGTTCAATGTGAATATTTTTTGTAAAAAAAAAATTGGAGCTGCCCCTCACTCACTAACATAGCTTCCGTTTCTAACATTAGTGAACAGGCCATTTGTTTTTTATCTTCTAGTGATTCTATAATGTTAGATGATCGAATCCGTTTACAAAACCTGCGGAATCCTAAACCTGAAAAATGGTCTATCCCTCAAAAAACCACTATTTGTAGCGATACAAAATTAGATTTCTTTAAGTTTTGGCTTGATAAAGAATTTTTGTGTATTCCACAACTCTCATTTTCGTTAAGAGAATTTAATATGGAGGTGGGGGTCTTTTTTTTTATCTCTTTGTTTGTGATAAATCGAGATGTTGAAACCAAGCACAGTGGAGAATATATATATGAGGCAAACAGATGGAGTCTCATGGAGATAACACAATTAAACATTTTTGTTGTTGTTGCATCTTGCATGTTAACGTTGAAGACGATGGCGTTGATTCTACAGGGTTCGATCGACAATGATATTGATCATAATTAAATTAATTAAACGTTGTAAGTTGTGAGACCACTTGATCTTAATTAGATGAATAAATTAATGTGAATAGAAATTGATGTGGGATTTGATGCCTTACACTTGTATGGCTGTGAAGAGTGTGCATGCATGCATTGTTGGCTTGCATATCAACCATAAATTGTCAGATCCAGCAGACACTTTTTCAGACAACTCGTGCATGCACCACTCACTTTTTTCTATTTCGTTATTTTGGATTGTTATAAGACCAAATTGATCATCATGATCAGATCAGAGTCGTCCATTCTCATCAGCTTGTCTGACAGATTAGATCATCGATCTCACACTAAGCTCATTTGGTCCGCAGTGCTGTATTTAGATTAAAAATTTAAAATGTATTAAAATGATACAGTATAATATTTGGTTTGTTTTACAATGGTCATTGTATTGTATTAATTAATGCATCTTAATTGGTCTAATACTATTTAAGAGGTGAGCCGATCAATCTAATCTATTTCACCGACTAGTTAGGTGTATAAATTATGTCCTCGTACCATAGATAGAGGTTCATTCAACATTATTTAAATAATAATAATAATAATAATATATTAAAGATCAAATTGGGTGGCTCTAAATTAAATTGTAAGGATAAAAAGAGTGTAATTAATAAAGAGAACAAGAACAAGAACAAGAGAGTCAAATGTTTGGGGTCTGCTCATTTGTCTACTCTCTCTCCACAGCAATATTCCCCTGCATCAAGATGTACGATTCCCACAAACATCCACATCCACAACGGCAATATTACCGTCCGATGGGACGTTCGTGTCATGCCCCCCCTCATCATCATCTTAATTTTCTTCTTTCATGTTTTGTGGTCCATGATGATCTGATAATTATATGATTGTTGATTGATATTACCAACCACCAGAAGTATGGTACAGTTTTTGTGTACCAGATCGGAAACTATAGCAGACTCGGACATTGCCAATGCCACCACAAATTAAACAATTGACATGGAAATTATGTGGGTCTAATATGTCATTATGTTGTAGATCGAAAGTGATTGCTATACATCCCTAAATCCTACTCTTGATTTTCCGATTTTATGTGTGCACGTATGTATAATCTAACGGTTAAGAATCCGAGATGATATAAGATCAACAATAGAATATATATATATATATCATTCTTAAACATACTCGTGACGTATTATATTATTATATCTTAATATATATTATAACTATTCAATATCTATTATTTTCGTTAAAATATGAATCACATGATTACGATAACATACAATGTTACCTTGCGCACCAATGACAATTGTAATTGTGTATCTTGGGTCGTCCTAAATTAAAAGATCAACTTGACAATTAGAGATGATGATCATTCTTAAACGTGTACATAACAAGATATCACATCTTGAGATCAAAGAATTTTGTTAAAATGTGAATTGCGGAACCTTACACGAAATGATAATATATGCAACGCGACTTTACAACATGCAATGAGCTAGACCTAGTTCAAATGTACAACACAATCATGTATACATTTTTTTTTTCAAAATGAATTCACATTGACTAGACAACCAACTCTTTTCATACGTTGATCAGATTCTATTGTTGATCAAAGTAGAATCTGAGATGATATAAGATCAACGATAGAATCTATATATATATATATATCATTCTTAAACATGCTCGTGACGTATCATATTTTAATATATCTAAGAACTGTTAGGTCAATATCTATTGTTTTCGTTAAAATATGAATTACATGATTATGATAATATGCAATGCGACCTTACGCAAGTAACGCAACAATGACAATTGTAACTGTGTATCTCGGGTCGTCCTAAATCAAAAGATCAACTTTAAAATTAGAGATGATCATTCTTAAACATATACATAACAAGATATCATATCTTGAAATCTAAGAATTTTGTTAAAATGTGAATCACAAAACCTTACACGAAATGATAATATATGCAACAAGACATTACAACATGCAATGAGACCTAGTTCAAATGTACAACATAATCATGTATACATTTTTTTTCAAAATGAATTTACATTGACTAGACAACAACTCTTTTCATACTTAATATAAGAGTACGTAGATAATTAAATTAGATCGAATTTCACTGTAAGTAATTTCTTGATATATAAGTATAGATAAATTAGCTTGAATTTCACTGTTAGACAATTCTGGGATAAGTCATGATTTGATGAAACAAAGTTGTGTAGATATTTTTTTTAGTTATCGAACATGATTTCAACGTATCAATCTATCATCAATCGTTTCAAAACTCAAAATAATCACCCAAGATTGCTTATAGTTTGCTTTTACATGAGTAAATCAATGTCAAGATTTTGTTAAAATCTCACATCTAATCAACTTCACGAATCAATATTGCTAATAATACTTGTGACCAGAAAAGAACAAAAACGTGTGTTACAAATCTTCTCAACAAATAATCAGCATATATTCATGTTTAAAGAATGTATAAGTTGCATACGATGAATAAAGAATCAGTCAATGATCAAAATGAGCCAAATAATTGAATCTCAATTCCTAAAAAGCAATTCAAGTTCTTCAATACTAATGGGGCCTTGCTGTTTATTTGGTATATAGACAAGTATTTATCAATGTGCTCCACCTTTTTTAATGTTATTTAATTTTCTTCTTATAATAATATTCTAGTGTTATTGTTCATTTAATTAAACAGTTTTTAATTATATATATATATATTAAACTAATATGGAATTTTTAACATTCAGTGGATTTCATTTATTTCTTCTAAGATTTGGTTTAATTATAAATAAATTAAAACCTTTCTTGTAGAAGAGATTTTTTTTTAAAAAAATTATTGATCAAAATCATCAGCATTTCAAGAGAGGTTTTTGATAAATTTTAAAATCAATGAGGGTAATGAAATTTGCCTATATTGAAATAGAAAACATTTTTATCAATTTCACATAAATACAACAAAGAAAATGATTTATAATTTATTAGAACCCTTTTGATACTACAAAAAACAAAAGTTGGAATATTTATAATATGAGGAAATAGGGGTATATAGTACTTTTTCAAAATGGATTTGTGTAACTACAACCACTTTAATAACTCATGTTTTAATAGCACCAAAAATGAAATTTGGACAAAAATACCCATCAGCTTCTTTTCTTTTCTCTTTTCTATCCTTCATCTTCTTTCTTCTTCTTTTTCCCCAAACCTCCATTGATGGAGCTTCAATGGAGGTGTCACCGTCGACTGGCGAGTTGATGGACAAAACCACCGGCAAAACGTCCGTCGTGCGCCACCAATTGTAACGGAAGTATCTATTTTCAATTTCGAGCTGTATGAAGAGAGAAACGAAGCCAAACCCGAATAGTTTTCGAACCTTCATCGTCAGATCTGCGACAATCCGTCGCGAATCTGATGAAACCGATGCCACCAATGAACTCGACGTCGTCCAATCTTCCAGATCCGACTATCTACGGAGTCAACCGGCGCCGTCGTCGGCACTGTCACCATTGATGGAGGTTGAACAGAATAAGTCTCGAACAAACTGGGATTAAGTCTCGAAACGCATCAATAAATCTCGAAAATGTCACAATAAGTCTCGAATTTTTGAGAAAAAAAAAAAGCAATAAACTGGGATTAAGTCTCGAAACGCATCAATAAGTCTCGAAAATGTCACAATAAGTCTCGAATTTTCGAGAAAAAAAAAAAGCAAAGGAAAAGAGTAAGTGGGGGTATTTTGGTCTCATCACCTATTTTGGTGCTATTAAAACATGACTTATTAATGTGGTGTTATTTGCACAAGCCCTCCCCCAAAAAGTGCTATTTAATTTTTGAACCCATATTTATATACTAATTAATGATATATTATTCGATGACTTTTCCTACATTTGAATTTCTAAAAATAAGGATTATATTGTATCATGTAGCTAGGAGAAGAAGCATCAAGCAAGCAATATCACTAGGGATATATCTCTCATGAATCATGATTATGAATCTTTATATATATATATATATATGCTGCCATTTTCTCCTTATCCTAGGTATGATTTTTTCTTGATAATCTTCATGATTCAATCTCAAAGTCAAGCTTCATGGGTCCCAAAATGTCAAGATCATTTTGATCATGGTCATCATATGATATGTGTTTTAGGTTTGATCTTTTTTGTTTGGTTCCAAGGCTTCAACATTTTCTAAGTGACT
Source organism: Acer campestre (assembly GCA_954870605.1). Taxonomy (NCBI): domain Eukaryota; kingdom Viridiplantae; phylum Streptophyta; class Magnoliopsida; order Sapindales; family Sapindaceae; genus Acer; species Acer campestre. Next base: position 32,172,347 of record OX940806.1, read on the forward strand.
ACTTTTAGGTATATTGATTCCTAAAAAAAAAAACTGCTATAAATTTATTATCCTTGTGATCATCAACATTGATAAATTGACATTACAATGCAAGATAATTGGATCTCTCCTAGTTTTAATTTACTACCATTTCAAGTGATTTGAAATTTTCAAATGTAAACATCTGAATTTTAGCAACATTTAACATTAAATTTTCAGCCATTAATTGAATTTAACGGGTGGAAATTGCTTCTCTTTTGTTGGTTTACATCACAACAATGATCCTGATTTTATTGAAACAAAATGGTTTTTTTTTTACAATATCTATTAATCCGAGGTCATGTATTTTTTTAAAGCTTTCACTATTGGTAGATTCGAGTTGCTAACTTGGGAGTCATTTACCCAAACCCAAACTTGTTCATCTACCAGCTAAGATAGTCCCTGTTGACAAAATGATAAATATTAAACATTCCCTTCTTTCAATTCAATTTGTTGTTGATAAGCCTAGCTAGTGCCCTAGTTAATTTATTCAATCATCATCTATTTTAATTTCCAACCGATTTTAATTTGAGTGGGTCATATATCTAATTAATAGCCTGGCACAAGTCAAATTATTGATAGGCCCAACCCAATCCAAAGTTGGGTTTTTTTTTTTGTTTTTTTTTTTTTTGGTAAAAAGGGCCCAATTATGATGATGACAATGCAATGCAAAAAAAAATTGTTGTGGTTCTATAGAATTTGACAATGACAAAACAAAAAAATGGATAATAAAACTTGACCCCAAAATGATTCGATTTGAAAAGACTAGGAATCTAGAGTCCTTTAATTGCTTTCAATTAATAACATAATAGATGCTCATTCTAATTGTCATACTTATCTTTACTTGTTAGTATACATTATATGCATCTTTTCTACATTACGTTAGGGATTGACTTGTTTAATGCCTTTGATTGAATTGCATAAACTCTTTTCAATTCCTTGATCAAGAATAAGTCCTACCCTAAAAGGTCCTAACTACGATGGTTATCTTTAAGATTCTACTGAATTGGATTTAATTATTTCAATTATTAGACCGATCCAATATCTGGTCAGGTCAGAGATCTATCGAAACCTATTGAGATCAAATACTACACATCTAGTTCAATCCAATCCAATTCTAGGTACCAAACATCAATCGCTCCTAGCTTGACGCAATATTACAACAATGGATAAGCTAACAACTCATGAAACCTTCCAAAGTTCCATTACAATAAAAGCAAATGACATTGAAGTGGCGGTGGTGGTGAGTGCTGACATGGTGATGGGGTTTGTGTTCAGAATTGATGTCGAAGTTTTTGTCAGTGACAAAGCAAACAAAAGAGAAAGAGACAATAATGAATTAAATTGTTGCCTTTGTTTGCCTATTTTGATTGTCCTGCAACTCACATGTCAATAGATTGCGATAAGCCCCTATGCCAATCCCCTCGCGACTTTCCTTGCTTGTTTTCTAGCCTTTGCATTGCACGCACACACGCCATTATCATCAATTCATCATCCTACATGCCCCTTCATTTCCTATAAAAGTATCGTCTCCCGATGGTTTCGTTCAATTAAAATATTGACAGATTTTTACATTTGTTACCAACCTTTCTTACTATTCGTCCATAATCTCTCTTCGAATCTCTAAAATATAAATTGAAGTTTGACTTCTAATCTCTGTATCATAAATTTTTTGGAAACAGCTCTCAAAGTCCCAATAATTTGTCTATATAATTTTTTTTTACATTTGAGAGAGCGTAAAAGTCACACCGTAGCTTATGTAACGTTACTCTTATGATTTAAACGTAATTTTATACCCGTGAGGATTTATACGTAGGAAGCCTTCTCTATCTATCGACTATATATTAGTCAAATTTGCCCTCTCGTCGATTCTTAAAAATGGTATCAAAATCAAATAACATTCTTGTTTGCCAATTGTGTCCAATGGGGACTTTTCCAATTTTTCAGAATTGAGTACATTCAAATTACCATAATTGCGCTTATGATCAAATCCACATAACAAATTATTCTTAAAACAATAATACTCTCTATCCAGCTAATATATACCCCCACGAAAGTACCAAATTTCAAAACAACAAATCTCAAACTGTGGTACAAGGACCACATCATCATCATTAAATGTCGCACTCATAAATGTAAAAACTCACAGAGAACATTGTTGTCCCTACAAGAAATGTAGCTTGGCATTGTGAAATCAAAGGGCAGTTTTGAGTTTTCACACTTGTCCTTCCATTTTAGGGTAATCAAACTTTTTTAAGACCTCGCTAGCTGCATGAAACATAGGACACCTAATACAAATTAGAGGTCTTATAGAAAACATTAAATTAAAGACCAAATAGTTAGGCTAATTGACACCGATGGCTCCTAAACTCTTTAAAAATTTGAACTATACCCCTTATACTGTTTTTTCAATATTAAACCCCCTAAACTCTCACAAATTGATAAAAACCGACTGTAGATGCCTCCTCACATGAGACAATATAAACCCAAGTGTTTACTAATAAAGGAGAGTTCAAGGGGTTTAGTGTTGAAAAAAAAATATAGGGGATATAATACAAATTTTTAAAGAGTTGAGGGGATATCAGTGTGAATTAGCCAAATATTTATTACTAGAAAAGAGAGTTCCACCCAAAACCCAAAAAGGAATCATGGAAAATCGCATCAAATTGACAATTCAAAAAAATATAAAAAATAATAATAAACCGAATAAAATAAAGCAATTATTTGGCACATATATAAAATAATTATAAATATATTATGATAATATCCCAGTTTAATTATTTACCATACAATATAATAAAGACCATAATGCAATTTTATTTGTATCCCACTAACTATCAATACTTTAATTTTGACGGGCCCACCTCGGGAACTATCTTCACCTAATCAAATACTTAGTTGCTAAGCAAAAAAATTAGAAAAAATAATCACTTAAAATGGTTTTGATTATTCAAGACTTTTTTAAGTGACCTCGCGGCGGCTAATTACCAATGTTCAAGTCCTAGACGGTCTAAACCGTGCTTTTAACTGTTGATCTTGTCATGTTATGGCACTATTAGTGTCGAATTATTAAAAAAAAAAACTTTCAATCAGGCCAATTAAATTCACAATTAGAGAAAAATTAAAAAGAAATGGTTTCAAAAGGAGAGACCAATAATTAATATTCAAGAAGCGAATACTTCATTTTCTAAGCATTAAAAATATTTAAAAAAAAATTCCTCTCATTTTTTTTTTTTTCTGGGCTCGAAAATACAACGGACGAGAGAGAGAATTAAAAAAGTGAAAAAAAAAAATTGCAATTTTCTTTTGTTGTTGGACCTAACTAAACATTCGGACTCCAAAGAGACCACAAACGAGAATTGAATAAACCTAACACGTCCGGCAAGACTTTTCTAGCCAAACCCTTGTGGTGGGTGCTGCAGCTGGTCGCCGTCGACGACCGTACAACCTCCGTCACCTCATCCTTGTCCGGGGAAGACCCGATGGTGATATCCGCCGCTTCATTGTTCTCAGCCGAACCGGATTCTCTTTCCGGCGAACTCACTAGCGACACATCAGCAGCAGCGACAAAAACCGTGCTTCCCGAAGTCTCCTCTGTCATTTCTTCTTGTTTTTCGATGACAGAATATTCGGGTCGACCCGGACCCGGACCCGGACCCGGAATAACTTTGACCAGTTGTTTGTTGTTGCTGGTGGTGTTGTTATTATCAGCAGCGAAACGGCGTGCCGTTTTGTCCCTCCTCTTGCCTTTGCCGTTTTTCTTGGACTTCTCGCTCTCGCCGCTGGTCAAGTGGTCTTCAAAAGCTTCAATAGCTTGGTGGATGAGTTCGCGGTTAGACGAAGAGTCCCATCTGAACCAGAAGCTGGTGTAGCAGTCAAAGCAGTCGCAGTAGAGACCAGGAGCCTTGTGTTGACTACTACTACCACTGTTGTTTGGTGTTGATTTCTTGGAGGGCTTCTTCTGGGTAAAAGAAGGTGGGTTGGTGGCAACAGCGGCGGCGGAGAAGGAGGAGGAGACGGTGGTTTTCATGGAGCGCATGATGAGATAAGCGAGGACTTCACGATCTTCGAGAGGGAGGACGGAAGCTAGAGCGATAATGGCTGCTGGGAGGAGCTTCAACACAGACAGATAGTCCAATCCTCCTCCTCCGACTCCTCCACCTCCACCGGCGGCGTTTGAACATACCGATGACGATGAAGAAAACGAAGAAGAAGGAGATGGAGATGGGTATACTTTACCTTTGTTTTTTATCTTCATTGATTCTTTTTTCTTGTTTGATTTTTTTTGTTGTTGATGTTGATGATGAGAACAAAATTGGAGGTTCTTCAACTTAACTTTTGCTTATTTTTTTCTTTTCTATTGGGCTGTGAATATTTTTGTTGTTATTTGCATAAAGTGAGAAAAATAGAGAGGCGCGGTACAGAGTGTAGGGTTTTTTTTTTTTTTTTTGGATTTGTTTTTCTTTAGTTTTTATTTTTAAAAATAATAATAAATTACTTGAAAAACAAGGCAGTGTGGAAGGGTACGTCTTCTCCTGGGCAAGAGCAGAGGAGAGGAGAGAGGTCACCGTTCCTTGTTTTTTCAGGTTGGTACTGCTACTTTACCTTCTCTTGTGGGCGCGTGTGTCCCACTATTTATTCTCTCGTACTCTACATTATTGATCGTTTAATATTTTTAATATTATTATCTAATTTCTACTTTCTAGAGTCATTCAATACTCAATAGTTAACATCCATTGAATAATTTGAATCTATTTTTTAAAAGAATTATTATAATTCAAAAAGATGAGAAATAAAAAGTTTTTTCAATTCACTAAATACTATTTAATAACTTGAAACTATAGCAAAACTTTGGAATCTAATATATCACAAAACATAATAAAAGAAATTTTCTTAAACAAAAAAAAAAATAGAAAATTTGTTGGACTACTTTAAAATCATGTTAAAATTGACATATTTTTCATTTTTTTTTTTAAATATACATAGTTACAGTAATGACCCTTCATAGGTCAAATAAACGTCCTTACCATTAAGGAAAGAGGTGATTATATTTTAAAATTTAAATCATAAAAAATTAATATATATATATATTTATCAAAAATGAGAATTGGAATAATGATGTTTCTTTGAACTAGTCTTTACTAAGCAATTTGATTCATAATAGCCTAGCACTGGTAGTCTTGAGATCTATCTGGATTATAATAGAAAATTATATTTTGGATTAATTGCATAAAAAAAAAAGTGGGGGTCATAATCAACTTTTAATAACATTTGCCTAAAATACTACACTAATTTGTGCCACATCCACTTTGAGTAAAGTGAGTGAATTTATGTTAAACTAATTTGTTGGTTTTGAGTAAAGTTGGTGAATTTATGTTAACTAATTTGTTGGCTTGTGCTACATCCACTATGAGTCAAATGAGTGAAGAGAATATCTTCCATGAGACTGTCATATGGTAAGACCGTCCAATGAGATTGTATCATTTAAATTATAAAATTCTAATTTGATGTAATTTTATTAGACGGTCTCACCACGTGACAGTCTCATATAAGATTTTTCATAAGTGGATTTATGTAAATTAACTTGTTGACACATCTACTTTAAATTGAGTGAGTGAATTTCCACAACAGAAGTCCGAGTTCCATATTGACAGGTTTGGTACCCTTCACTCAATTGGTGTTAGAATTTTTTTGAAATTTTTTTTTTAAAAATTAATAACTAATTTGTTACTACATTTATCAACCTTAGACTGACTGCCTCCATAAATAAGACTAATAGTTCTTCAAATAATCAATATTCACCTTTTTAAAAAATAAAATAAAAAACCTAATCAAAATCAAGTTCAAAAGCACATTTGTTTGGCAAAACCAAAAGCACTACCGTCTAAAAAGCACGCACTTGTCCGCGCGTGCAACTGACACTGTTCAGGCGATAAGGGACTATGACCGTTGTGGGTTGGTGGTCTACGACGCGACGCTACGCTACTTGGCCTCACCGCACACAAACACACGCACATGTCACGTTTTTACTTTTTTAACCATCAGACAGCCAGTCACTTTCGGCACTTTTTCCGTATAAAGCCATCTAATTACAGGAGGGCATGAAAGTCTTTTCGTCAAAATATAGATAAGGACAACCGACCAAAGTGACCAAGAACGGCGTGGTAAATTTTAAGACGCTATAAAAAGTTGGTGGTGAGCTCAAAAAATATGTAAGGATCTGATTGGTCAAACCACACATTTTTTTTTATTTTTTTTACATGCCCTGTCCTTTGTCGGTCTTTGTTTTGACTTCTCTGCCTCATATATCATATATGTGACCTCCGTGTTCATACACAATATTTTTTTTGATACAGATTTTGCTTTCCAGGCAGGTTCAAAATCCACATCACATATAGGTTTAGGTTTCACTTCTTTTTAGTAAAAAGCAAAGACAATTATATCTAATAAGCTTATCACTTATCTGATTATGTTTACATTATTCCTGAATGCCATCATTAGTTTATGTTTACTAAAGTGTTGTATACCTCCTCTCGATCTTCTTTTTCTAACGCGTCGTTTCAAATCCCACCATACACAATATCAATATCCTCTTCCGCGTTTGGTCGTTTCAAATCCCACCATATTCAATATCAATATTAGCATCGAAAGCTTTCCAATGTCATCATAATATCATACAACTTGAAATCGTTTCAAGTCTTATTATACACGTATAGGATGTTCCATTTTAGTCATTTCAAATCTCGCTCACTGTCTAGAGGATCAACGTAGAAAGTTTTTCCGGTGACATGTAACTCTTAGTCGTTAAGAGGTTTTAAATCCTACTATACAAGTATATATGTGTATATGTACAGTGATGTTTATTCCCTTTCCAACACTTTTAAGTCAAATCCCACTATACACAGTACTAGCATTAGCATTAAAAATTTTCTCTTATATATTATTTATGGGAGCCGTAAACCCAAAAAGGCAAAAAGCTAATGAACGTACATAATATGTTGGTTGTGAGGAAAACATCAAACAATGATTTCCCATTATTAACAATCATATTAATTAAGTTACTGTTATGATTAACAAATGGGTTTTATTTAATTATCTCTCCCACTATCAAGTATCACACTATCACCCACCATAATAATAACTCAACGATAAAACCATGCAATATAAATGTCTCTCAAACTCAACAATAAAGAAGATAGAATACACTGCTTGTCACTTTTAAACTAAGAAAACCATGCAATATAAATGTCTCTCATAGTAAACACAGAATCATGAGGATTTATACAAAATCAAAACCAAAAACAACTTAAATAAAAAAAAATAAAAAATAAAAAGGAGTACTTTTTCAACAACAAAACTAGTTCATTCCAAGTGTTGTGACAAAAATCAATCAGATTTCTTATCTGCTTCTTGTTGTGGTGGCTTGCTTGTAGCTGCAGAGAGTTTATCCTCTGCAAATTTTCCTCGGATCTCATCTCTTTCCTTGAAATATCTCTCGAATGCTTTTGGAAGAAATCGTGGAATCAAGAAGCCAAAGAGATTGACTGAGAAGTACACTATATTTGCCACTGCTAAACTCCTCCCAAACCAAAACCATGCAATGTCCTGCAACAATTTTTACAAAAATGTGATCAAATGTTAATTAATCTATCTGGGTTTTGAATTTGATCCTCTGTTTTTTTTTTCTTTCTGAAAAGTAAAGGACCACAAGTGCTAAAAAAACAAACACTGTAAAAATATTGTTATTTAGATAAAGGTCAGAGGTTAAATTGATAATCCCGCGCGTAAATTTAGTAAAGTACCTTGAATTGTGCATTTGCAGGAAGAGTTTTGTTGAACCAGACATCGTTAACCCAATCGAGAATGACGAAGACTCTCCTCACAGTGTAGAGCAATGGCACCAGAGCTCTGACTGGTGGGGAAAACAACGATAACCCACTTATAATATTCTCCGTCAGGATTTGAAACGAAAGCAAGAAGAGGTGTGGCGTCGCTGATCGGACTGCGTTGTCGTCTCCTCTCGCGAAGCCACCCAACACGTACGCTAGCGGCAAGAACAGCCCCACCGTCGTCCCCACCACGACGTACAGCCTAAAGAACTTGCTTCCTTGGATAATCTCCGTCGACCCGGAGGAGGAGACGCCGCCGTGCGACGGAAACGCCAGCCGCGACAGGATTAGGAGATACGCCGACGCGAAGGCCGGAAACACCAAATCGAGAAGCGGAACCAGACCGCTTGCAGAGAAAACCATAATGAAAGCTACAAGCTGGAGCTCTATAACGCGTAGAGATCCCATTACGCCGCCGACGACCGTCTGGTTTTGCTGCTGCTGGTGCTGCTTTTGTTGGGTTTTTTGTCCCGGGAGTGTCGCAGTCGTCGTCGTCGTCTTGTCTGGCTGTTCTCTTTGAGCCACCGCAAGTGTCACACCAGACATTTTTTCTGGTAGCTTGAAATTACAAAAATGGTAACTTTTTCTTATCGAAATCTGAAGAACAAAACACAAGCTCAATTTAAACAAAAATTGATATCAATATCATATATATACCCAGAAAGATTAAAGTTTTTTGCATGCAAAAATTCTGATGAAGAAAACAGAGGAAACAGAGGAAGAAGAGATCTTACTTGAATTGCTTGTAATTTGTAAATATTATTGTAAATGATTTCACATTCGAAGACACAGTCAAGTCTCTCCGGATACAGGGGCTGGTCATATAATGTTTGAAAAAAAATTTAGCGATCGGAGAGGAGAGGAGTGAGTGATCGATCATGGTTTCCAAGGCAAATTTTGCACGTGTAGTCTTGTATGTGTGACACATGGTTTTATAACCACGTGGCATTTCTTGATTTACACGTGGCATAAGTCCATGCTTGTTGCCGGTTTGAGTCTATGTCTATCTGTTCTCCGTGAACCAAGGTGTTATGTGCACCACTAATGGATGTTCGACACGTCATCTCGTGATTTTGGACTAGGTAATTCTAGTTTGGGCCAGTCCTGGAGTGTAATAGACAAATAAGGCATAGGCCCAACCAAACCCGACCCAATTCTAAACTAAAAACCCTTTAAATTAGAGTAATATTACATTGTCCGAATTTAGTACACAAATCTAGTGCCCAAATAATGTGGTAATACTGTGATCCATTCATTTAATTCATACAAATTTAATACAATGTAAATGAATTGAATACAATGATGCCACATCATTTGGACAAAACTAGTATAAAAAATTAATAAACCCCTATTGTAATAATTAATAATTTCTTTTTGAAACCTAGTATAAATTTCGGTCCAGACTGTCGTATAAATTAATAATTTCTTAAAAGTACAAAATATAGTAATATACTATATAATATTTAAGAACTAGAAAAGTACTTCAAAAAAACTGGTTTGCACAATGATACCATTTGACTTCATCCCTCATCTGATGGATTGTCCTTGAGATGTTATTGTTATTACCTTCTTGTCTAGCTAAAATGTTTCAACTAAATTTAATATTTCAACATTCCTCAAAATGATTTGGAAATTTTCTTAACAAATATTTCCTAAATAAGGAATCCTCTAAAAAAAAAAAAAAAAAATTGTTCGGAAGAAAAAACCCGACTAAACAAGGAACGTTGAAAAGGAACCTTTCATAAACAAGAAAAACGACTTTCACACGTTTTCTACGGCAAAATAACATTCTATAAGGTAAAACCTTTCAAAAAAACAACCCCTCTAAATTAATACTCAATGTAGGTATCAAGAATATTAATATAGAGGGTCTTGCTTATTATTTTTCCAATTTTCTTATATAGCTAACTTAACTGGAACAATTGATTTAAGTAAATATATATATACGAAAATTAAACGTATGTAATCTCACAAATTATTTCATACGGAATTCTGATTTCACAATGTTAGTTTATTAAGTAATTAATCAGGCATGGGAGATTATTTAATTAAATGGTTTGTTATGAATAGTTATTTTGAATGCTTAGTTGGCCAAGATTAAATGGCACGGAGTTTTAATTTCCTTTTGATAGACTGAATGTTGGGATGGTCTTATCTCAAGAATATTATTTAAAAAAAGGGTGTGGATATCGACACCCATAAATATGATAAGTACACCCATATCTAAAATTTATAATTAATATTAGTATAAACACCCATCTTAATGCCAATAATACCTTTATTTAAATGGATGTTTTAATTTTAATACAATTTATTTATAAACCCCCATAAGTTATTAACACACCCAATTTCACAAATGATAAATTCTTAAGTTTTCCAGGCTCGAAAACACAGTCCAGAGAATTCTTAAATTCTTAAATTTTGAGAAGCTCTACTTCAGGGAAATAAAAACAGCGAAAACTCAAATCTGTCAAGTTGTTGATATCTATTACAACGGATTTCACATCCTCATACTACCGTTGATTTTCTAGATACACAACAATGGTTAGAGTTTTCGATGCGTACAACCTTGATTAAATCCCACTTGAAATCGATTTATGTGGCAGTTTAACATACTAACAGGGTATATAAATTAGTCAGGTCATTAATTGAACTATAAAAAAAATACAGAACACTTCCAATTGTAGGAATAGAATGAGTGGTCTTCACTCCAGAGACAGCAAATCTGAATATGATCTGTTCCTACATCAAACATCATAGGGTGCCCAATCTTTAGATTTTTTGTTTCGATAATTCGGTCCCTACCAAGAGATCATTATTGTTAACAATTCAATGTCCAACACTTTATAATTTAACCTTAAATTGATTAAAAAAGGACAAGATCACGACTCACCAAAAAAGGAGGAGAAGAACTCCAAGTATTTGTATGACTGTTGTAGTCCATAGTACATTCAACTCAAACATCGTTCATACCTAGTTGACAATTCACAAAAATTCGATCATTGTTCCAACAATAGAACAATAGGATATATACTGCTATTGTTTTTTTGTTTAAAAAAGTTACTTATCAAATTTTGTTTATCGATAAAGTTCATAACAAAATAAATAAATAAATATGAACCTTTGTACGATCAGAATCCTTTGTAAATTCTTTTTATATTACTTTATTTGTGAGTGTAATTAATAAGTATACATAGTATTTGGTTTATTTTTAATTAACTAATTTGTTATTATTGGTAAAAAAAAATTTAGATATTTTTGTAATTAAAATTTTTATTAAAATATAGGTGTACTTATCATATTTATGGGTGTCAATATCTGGACCCTTTAAAAAATGACAGTTAATATAAGATAATGGGTTTATAATTACATGTTAGTTGTTAGTAGTTGGATTTCAATTAAATGTTCTATAAAAATAAAATAAATACATTAAATAAAAACTACCTCTTGCATCCGGCTCAACAACTATGTAGCCACGTAGGTCATGTATTGTAAGTTGTAACTAAATTACACGACTGCTTCATCGAATATTTTATCTTATTATTCTTAGACTGAGCTGTTAACCCGGTCCAATGATCAATTGTTTCTTAAACAAGATCGTAAAGATAACATAATAAATAGTAAAAAATAATTAATCTTAATTGGGTGGGTAATGTAAATGATATAACAATACTATTAATTTTGCATGGACTTGTCTATGGTGGCTTTCTTACTCTAATGTGGCTTGGTAGGAAATACGCTCATTTAACCTCACGATATCTCAATTTTGAGTCAGAGAGTGATATTTAAAGAAAAAAAAAAAACAAAAACAACAGTACATAAGTTTATTCGATGCTAAACTGAAAACAAATTCAATATCACGATTCATTTACATGTCAATAACAATTCATTGATATTGCAATAACAAATAATTTCAAAAACAAAACAATGTTTGATAAAATAAATTAAAACAAAAGCCCAAAATCCAGCCCAAAATATAATTAAATGCATGTATGCACAGTAGCTAATTGCTTGCTTAAACAGATTTTGTATTATTGATTGTCAGGACGAATAATATGGACTACTATATTTATATACTTTAATTCAAAGTATATGCTAACTTCTTTATAATTTATAGTTCACATTCTTCGTCTTGATATATTTATTGTTAGGATGAACTGATAATAGAAAGACCACTTGAGCGTGTGTGTGTATATATATATATATAGATCCTTTGCTTAAGAGACTTTCATTGAAGGACACATCAATAACTAGAAACAATGGGGAATAAAAAGATCTCCAAGAGTGCTGTTGTTCATCATGTGTTTCCTGTGAGAATCATAGATGTGAGATTCAGAGAGGGAGAGAACATGATGGAAGTCGAACAATACATCAGAAACTCGAGTTTCGATCCGTACATATCGAGTAAGTAATACAATATTTCCGAATAATTTTTCGAGTTTCGTATATCTTGAGATGGTACGGATCGGATTTTATTTGAATTAATTACGTTCCTCCTCTTGTGTACTTTGTTGATTCAGGTCTAACGATAAACCAGCAGACACAAATGGTCACAGTGAAGGGCCAGATTGATTCGTATAGTCTTGTTACTCGCCTCCGCAAAACATTTATTCATTGCTCACTTGTGGCAGATAGAAAGGATGATGAAGAATTAACTGCTGGAGAAGAGTAATAAAATTTGATTATTATTACTCAAAACAAATTTTTTTGTAATTTTTATTTTCAAAGAAGCTTTTGAAGAGATCTGGAAATCCAGATCCAGATCTCTTCGAGCCATCAAAGACTCATCTCTCTCGCTCTCTCTCATTCAACTACTGCTTTCAACTTGTTCATAGAAATCAAAAGAGAAAAAGAAATCTAAAAATTAATGGTCGGCAACCAAGCATTAACAGCGCACACAAACAATGGAAGACAAGGCTAGAAAAGAAAAACAGAGCATCACACCAACCAAGCTATTATCCATAGCCTCAACACCTGATCGTCGGCAAACCACAGCGCACAAAAACAAAGGAAGACCAAGGCCTCCTGGATGAAAAAACAAGACAAAGACTACCAGCAACAACTCAGCCTATAACAGCTTTATGGCAGAAGAAACACCAGAACTAGCGTGATTGAAGAGGAGAAGATTTGGGGGTGAATTGAATAGGAGAATATTTGATCTAGGGTTCGCGTGATTGAAAAGGTTAAAGGATTAGGGAAAAGAAATTGGGGATATTCATGGATGAGCACACAAACTGAATCCGAAATGAATAGAAAAATGGTGTTTGGTTCGGTTCATAGCTTCTATTCGGTTCAAACCGATTTGAAATTTGGAAACTGAATTGAATTCAGTTCGATTTCGGTTTCGGTTTTGAATATATAAAACCAAACCGAACCGAATAAACCGCATTGTCTTAATTAATTATTTAGTAATGTTCAATTTTATTATGGACCGTTTGTTGATGATGTTTTATTTTGGACTACATTATGTATTATATTTTTTTTAATTCTAATTTATAGAAGTTAAGAAAATGTTATATTTTGATTCAATGTATAGATCGAATATGATTGAAATTTTAGATTCGTTTGAAAATTGAATTGTATTTTGTTTAAATTATTTTTTTATATATTATGTTTTCTTAAAATGTTTAAGCCTAAACGCTAAAAAAACAACTTAAAGGCCCAAAAAATTAGAAAACATATTAAAAAAACCTTCAAAGTTAAATATGTCTAAAACCGAATTGAACCGAACCGAGATAAAGGTGTTCGGTTTAATTTGGTTTTTAGGTTCAAAACGGTTCAAACCGATTCACATTTTCAAAAACCGAATATGTGTCGGTTTTGACCAAAACCGAACCGAACCGATCCATTTCCACCTCTATGGATTTTTGAAAAAGAAGAGGTTAAGGATTAGGGATTTAGTGAAAAGAACTTGAGGATTTTTGGTGTTGAGTTTTAGATGAGGAAGAAGAAAATAATTTAAGAAATAATAATAATAATTTTTTAATCAGGATGGTTTGCACTGTGGAAATCTAATGGAGCTAATTTGAAACCCACCAACCTATTAGGGATGTCAATGGTACGGGTCAGGACGGGTTTTCCATTACCATCCCTAATACCAATTTATACGAGAAATACCATTCTTGAAGAATATCCACCATAAAATAAACGGTGTGGGTATGGGATTCCCCATTAAGGGATCGGTTTTTTGCCCTATACCATCCCCATCCCATTATTGTATTTTTTTTTAAATTTTTTTTTATGACTTTTTGATAAGTATCATATAAATAGTATTGAATAATATGATAATAATAGTGTGAGGGGTATATTATATATAATGATATGGATGGAATAGTGTTTCAATGGAGGGAAAAAAAATGGGAAAAAAAGAGAGGGAAAATTATGTTTTTTTGCCCCATACCATCCCCATCCCATTAATGTATTTTTTTTAATGACTTTTTGATAAGTATCATATAAATAGTATTGAATAATATGAAAATAATAGCGTGAGGGGTATATTATATATAATGATACGGACGGAGTAGTATTTCAATGGAGGGAAAAAAAAAAGGAAAAAAAGAGAGGGAAAATTATGTTTTTTTGCCCCATATCATCCTCATCCCATTAATGTTTTTTTTTTTTTTTTTTTTTTTTTTTTTTTTTTTTTTTTTAATGACGTTTTGATAAGTATCATATAAATAATATTGAATAATATGAAAATAATAGTGTGAGGGGTATATTATAAATAATGATATGGATGCAATAGTGTTTCAATCGAGGGGAAAAAAACCGGGAAAAAGGGAGAGAGTTATGTTTGTGGGAGGGAAAAATATGAGGGAAAATTATGTTATATATATATATATAGCGGGTACAGGTACGGGGCGGGGCAGAGACTTGAAATCCCGTAATCGTACCGAAATTAAATCGAGGTTTAAAAAAAATATCAACCCCATATCACGACTTAAATGGTACGGTTATAATAAATGGTACGGTTATTGGACCAATGGGTAATTTTGACATCCCTACTACCTATTGAGATGGGTTCAAATTACCCCCCTTGGACTCTTAGAGGGTAATGTGCTACTCGGTTTGAAGCTTGTTGTTATTGGTAGAATTCGAACCATTAATTTGGGAGTCATTTGCCCAAATCTCAAGTTTGTCTATCTACCAGCAAAGTTACTTCGGGGGGGCATTAGTTTTGATAAATTAAAATTAATTTATTTCATAATTTTGGAAGGGAAAGATATTTGGTAAAACCTTCCAATACTAATTATTTAACTATTTACCTTGTAAGAGATTATTTTTCAAAAGCAATTATGAAATAATCAATTTTATGATTTAATGAATCTTTTAAAACACCCGGATTGCCCTCATTAGTTTAACTTAAAGACATATTTATCCATATATTTTTGTTTCCTAAACTGATATCTCTTGTTAATTTAACGTTTATTTTTCATGTTCTAAATCATCATCATTAGAATTGAATCCTAAAAAATTAAGGTGGTATAAAAAAAATAGATAAAACAATATTTATATGAGAATTTTCAGAATATATATACTTGCAGTTTTTTGTTTGTTTGTTTGTTTTTATTTTTTATTTTTTATAATATACTAATTTCCTCTATAAAATGAATTAGTCCCACGAGACTCAAGAAATAATATCTTCTCCTCGACCAATGACGACCATAGAAGAAGTTTGTGCATATATTAAAATGATTTTTGTAAATTTATCACGATTGAGGAGAACACATGATGTTTTGGATAAATAAATAAATGCTTTATGATTTATAGTTATTTCTATTCGTAATTTAAATACAATTTTCTTTATAAGTGATTTGATTTGAATAAATTGAAAGTATTTCAGTATTATATCCATTTTGGCCATTGTATACCACCACGACTGTTTGACAATATAACTTATCAAACACATATATAGTGCTTTTAATTCTCATAACACTTTAAAAAGTACAGTTCATCAAACGATAACCTATGGGTGTCCAAAAAACCGAGTACTTGTACCACTAATCTATGTTTGGTAGGTGGGATTGATGAATTAAGAATGAGAGAGAGAGTATAAGGGATAAAGAAGATAACATCTATCATTCATGAATTAATGAATACCTTTCCTGATTATTTTCCATGAAACTAATTCAATTTTATTTCATTCCCGATTAGTAAATACGCCATAGGTTTAAATCAATTATTATGGAACCAGGGGCGAAGCCAGGATTTCGACTTTGGGGGGGCCAAGACAAAAAATAGAAATATTCAAACTAGCTCTAGACAAATATGATAAACAAATGTAATAGTATCTAGTTTCATATGTAATACTTAATTTAATAAACAACATAGACACCAGCTTTATAAATCAAAATGGAATCCGTCGCTATTTTAAATATCTAAAATCATCTATAATCGAATTTATACTAAGTTTCTTTGTGATTAATTTCACATTCCATATGTAAAGAGGTTAAAAAATGTGGTGGATCGAGGGGAAGGCCGGGAAGCCCACAGAGCACATGGGCCATTTTCCGGTATTTTTTTTTTTTTTCCCTCTTTTAATAATTATATAGTTAAGATCAATTTCTTCTATATTTTTCATTTTAGCCCCCACCATGTCTTCAAAATAAAATATTATAATATTCAACCTAATTATAAATAAATAAATAATATTGTACATATTTTTGATAATTTTTATGTAAATAACAAATATAATTTAATTCCACATTTTTTTTTTCATATTAATTTCACATTCCATATGTAAAGAGGTTTAAAAAATGTGGTGGATCAAGGGGAAGGCCGGGAAGCCCACAGGGCACATGGCCCATTTTCCGGTAAAATATATTTTTTTCTATTTTAATAATTATATAGTTAAGATCAATTCATTCACACACAGAGAGTCAGAGACAGAGAGAACCCATCTTCTCCCCCACCCAACACACACACACACACACACACACACACACACACACACACACACACCAGATTTCATGTATTGTGAATTCGTGTTGCTTAAATTTGTAACGTTCACACCAGATTTCATGTATTGTGAATTCGTGTTGCTTAAATTTGTAACGTTCTCTTTTACTCAATATTTTCTAATTAAATGAAACATAATCTAGAAACAAAAATTACAAGTCGCTTCTCAATTGTTTTACTCCAAATTTAATGAAATAAATAAATAAATAACATTATATTCATTAAAATGATGTCTGCATATCCAATTATAATCATATATGCGGTTGAATAAGAATATTATACTCTTAAAAAAAGAAAAAAAGAATATCATACTAAACTATAAAAAAAAACAAAAATAAAATTCACTTTTAATATCACAAATTAAAAGTTTGAATCTAAATTTTATAATAAAAGAACACGTAGTTTTACTATAAATATAAAACCATTTTCAATAAAGATATGATTATTTTTTCAGGTATTGAAACTCTACTTTGTATTCCATTTTAAGATAGGAAAAAAAAAATCTAGTATAAAAAACCCAAACTAATAAACTGTCAATGTTGTCTAATTAATAAACTTCGTTTTATGAAGATTGATCATATCAAAAAAAATGCCAATAGGGTGGCGCATGGTTTAGCTCGATACGCTTTGAATTTAGAGGAAGATATGTGCTGGATGAAAGAATTCCCTGTCTGCGTTAAGCATTTAGTTGAGGCTGATAAAGCCTGGGTGATGTTGGGTTTTTTTTGTTTTGTTTGGTTTCTTTTGGTGTTGTTTTTTGTTTTGTTTGGTTTCTTTTGGTGTTGTCTTCCTGTTTCTTTGTGTTTGTGTTTTGTTCTATAAAAATAAAAATAAAAATAAGCACTTGACACCAACTCACCAAGTACTCTTGAAATTTTCAAGAGAGCAAAATATAACTACTAGAGCGGTCTATTATAATCACTTATTCAAAGTCTTTTTTTAATATAAGTTATCTAAACATTTTTAATAAAATAGTTTCGAAATCGTCACTGTACGTTATATATAATAAAATAATAATGAGTTTCCACATATATGGTCATTTTCTAATTAGGTTATCCTGAAAATAAAATTCAGGATCAAAGTTACATAAAGTTGTGGAACTATATATGTTACACAACTAGATACTAGACTTAATTAGTTTCGTAACGTAACTTCAATCCTGAAATTATTTTTTAGAACCGACTTGATTAGAGAATTATTATTATTATTATATATACTGTTATGAATCAAATGTCAATGCATAATAACATATTCAAACATTTGTTTAAAAAAAAAGTTGCATTCTTCGGTTCTTCCTACCACCCCACCATGTTTGATGCCATTTTTTTTTCTTTCAAATTAATGGACCCCTATGTTGGCCTTAATTTAAATCAGGTTTATTTAATGGACTTCTCTCAGCCCTTGATTTATTTTCAAGAGGCAGGTTGATTGTAGCTTTGGTATTGGAGGGCTATCATATCAAATGATCAAAGTAGTATAAGCTATGATTTTCTGTGGTTGATTCTTGAGAAGTTTTTTGAGTTTGTGGGTGGGAAGGAGGAAAGAATTATGATGGCTTTGGAAGTGTTAGAAGAAATAAAAGGGAAAGGTTGCAAAAGGCATTATCACTCTATGGTGAAATGAATGTATGCAATTCAGTGTTTTGTTGAAAATGAATGTATTGCATTATCACGTATATTTTGTGTTGTGTAATTGTTTATTTTCTTTTATCTTATTTTTTTTGCTATATACGTTAATTGCTATGAGTTATAGATAAATATTAGACATGTCATTTCCGCGTTCATCGGTTCAAATACCCAACACTTTGCTAGAAGCCTAGAAGAAAGGTGCAAAAAGGGCGAAGGACTCTACTGGCCCATCATATCCCATTTAAAGCACTTATCTGGTTACGATACCTCTGATTCAGATACCTTTGATTCCTCTTAACCAAATCACTGATTCTGTTTGATTTCGTAAAATCAAGGTAAGTCAATTTTAAATAGGGTAATTACTAAATTAGTCCAATTTGTTTGACGTTTTTACAAAAGTTACCATCTATTTCTATTCTTATACATTTTGCCTTCCATTTTCTCTGGATTGGTTTCTATTGGTTTCATTTCTGTTGGTGTTTTGTTAATCCATTTCAAAGTGTAGTTTATTTACAGGTTCTCAATATTCCAATTAAAAGCACTATTACAGTCAAATTTTATTTCTATCAAGTTTAATTTAGACATGCCAAGAATGAATACAATTTGCTGTTGCTTTCAGGATGTGGTGGGATCATGTCGGGTGACTTTGCTTAATGGTGACATATATGTTCAAGAGGGGATGCAGAATAAGTGTGATCCGGTGGAATCTTGTTGCTGACCGAGGTTCCTCAAAGTGGAGACTGCCTTCCACCTCTTGTTAGCATACTCATCTGTAACGTCCATTTCCTTCACTTGTTAAATGAATGTTATCGATGGTTTGTCTCTCAGAATGTTGAAGCTGTCAGAATTAACTTTGTGAATCTCGTTTCTATGCTCCCAAAATCAAGATATGCTCTGTGTTCTAATCATAACAAATTGGATAATGTGTCTGAGCACGTCAGCACCCATAAGATGACATGCGCCACATGCCCAGTCACGTCATCACTGGGCCATGTGATTTCTTTTTGGGCTTGATCTCATGGATCAACAGAATTTTATGGTGATGTGGGTTAGTTTGTGGGCTTGAATCGATCCAACCCGATTCCACTGAAACGTGAGACTGACCCGGCCATTTTATATGAGCTAATTATTAAACCCCAGTCCCACTGACCACTCGTTGTAGTTTAGCACAAACATCCTTTTCACCATCAATCAATAGATTCAATATAGTGGGATCTACTACTCTAAGAAGAAACTGGCTCGAAAATGGTACCCTAAGATGAAACTAAAATGAAAGTGCCCCAAAAGTGGGATCCACATACCCTAATAAGGGTCCCAAAAGAGTCAAGTGGAGCACATCTGGAGACAACCTAAATGAGGCAAAAAGGAATCACCAATAATCTTCATGCAAACACTACACATCTCTCTTTTAACTCTAAATAGAATACAAAGTTTACCAAGGCCATGCAAAAGACTTGCTCATTTCAAGCTTTAAAAGCTAGCTCACATAAATATATATCTCTTTTATCGATCTTCTCTTAACTTACCGGTCCTTTTCATTTTCTTCTCCTGTGTCAAAAGTGACATTTACAAAAATATAATATAAAAAAAAAACCCCACTTCTTCTTCTCCTTCTCTTCAACTCTCCCACCAACTCCAAGCCACAATACACTTGAAGGGACGACCTTTGTTTACTGCATGAACCCATATATGGTTCTTGAATCTTGAAGATCAGGTGGTCAAGACAGTACTGGACTAAACATACATGCATCAACAGGTTTTTTTTTTTTTTTTTTTCTCTTAAAATGACTCCAACTTTCAAGGAGTTTAGGAAATATTTCACTAATTTGGACAAACATCCTATGGAATCAGTTGATTAAGTTTATGAAATGACGAAAATGCCCCTAATTTGTTATTTTAATATTAATTTTACAAAAAGTAAAGAACAGCCGGTGGAGGGGATTATATTCAAGTTTGAGTAGCTTGGTGTGTATAGATGTTATTAATGAGTTCGGTAAAAAAATTCTTTATTTGAGATAAAATAAGAATTTTTTTTTATGTGTTTTAGACCTAGTAACTGAGTTTGAAGTATATATAATTAGCTGTAATTTTTTCTGCCCCTGGCTACAGCACCGATCGAGCTGCTTATAAACAAAGAACTTAAAGGTAATGGCCATTTTCTTAAGTTCTTGTGGGATCTTGATTATAATCATGAAATTAATGTCAATAAGACTACACAAAAATCACACTTTTTTCTCCTCCAATATATATATATATATACACAAATGTTCAAGTCAGTGCGCACTGATATAACTTCATCAATGCGTTGGATGTGGACCATTAGATTTACATACTTTGACTCAAAGTGTCATGCACTTGTTGACACTTTTCCATAATCAGTGGTCCACATGCATTAGTATTTATATAGTTACATCAGTGCGCATTGATCAAAACGGAAACAATTTATGTATATATATATACACAGAGCGTCTGTTTTTGGTCTTAATTATGTCTTACTTTTCTTTCGTAATATAAGGTTGTGATATATGTATTCTTGGTTGTTGGGCTCTACTTGCTATATTCGCCATGTTTGATATGTTTGACTTCATCCTTCATCTCTTGAATTGTTCTCAAGAGGATAACTGTGATCACTTTCTTATTTAGCCAAAAGGTTTCAACTAAATTTAACATTTCAACATTCCCCAAAATAAATTGGAAATTTTTTTAACAAATATTTCCTAAATAAGGAATACTTTATAAGAAACGCCGAAAATGAACTTTTCCTAAACAAGAAAAACAACTTTCACATGTTTTTTATGATAAAATAACACTTTATAAGATAAAACCCGTCAAAATAATTACTCACTTAAATTATATATATATAGTTTTGACAAGTGCATACACTTTGAATCAAAGTATGCAAATTTAATGGTTCACATTCTTCCTCCTGTATATTTTATATCAGGACGAACTGACAATAGAAAAATTATATGTATATATATACAGAAATTTTCAAATCAGTGCATCCTGATATAATTTCGTGAGGATATTGAATGTGGGCCATTAGTTTTACATACTTTGACTTAAGTGTGTATGCATTTGTCAAAACTAGTGACTTACATTCTATATCCTGATAAAGTTATATCAGGATGCATTGACCATATCAGGACTGTATATATATATTGTTCTTTAAATTTTTTTATTTTTTTTTAAATAGTATAGGTTGTGTATTTTTTTAAAGTCCACAACTTATTTTAAATAAATTTTTAACAAAGTCCATGCATCGCACGAGTTTGCACACTAGTATATTAGTATATATACTGCCATATAATATACGAAAATTAAAAGTATAGAATCCCAATGATGCTTAGTTTATTAAATAGATGGTCCGGTGGTAAACCATTCACACATACGTTATGAGGTCGTGGATTTGAGTCCTCCCCCTCCTAAAAAAAGCTTGAATTTATATAATGTATTAAAAATAATAATAATAATAATCAGGCATGGTGGATTTTTTTAATTAAATGGTTTTATAACGTGATTGAGCTATCAATTTCTGTATAATCATAATTAAATGCATGCATGCACAGTAGCTAATTACCTGCTTAAATGCATATATATATATATATATATATTCTGTGTTTCAGAGACTTTCATTGAAACAATGGGGAATAAAAAGATCTCCAAGAGTGCTGTTGTTCATCATGTGTTTCCTGTGAGAATCATAGATATGGGATTCAAAGAGGG
Source organism: Acer campestre (assembly GCA_954870605.1). Lineage (NCBI taxonomy): Eukaryota > Viridiplantae > Streptophyta > Magnoliopsida > Sapindales > Sapindaceae > Acer > Acer campestre. Next base: position 32,194,566 of record OX940806.1, read on the forward strand.
AGAGAACATGACGGAAGTCGAACAATACATCAGAAACTCGAGTTTCGGTCCGTATATATCGAGTAAGTAATACAATATTTTTGAACAATTTTTCGAGTTATTAATTCCGTCATATAGTTATATAAATCTTGAGATAATATGGATCAGATTTTATTTGAATTAATTATTTTCCTCCTCTTGTGTACTTGTTGATTCAGGTCTAACAATAAACCAGCAGACACAAATGGTCACAGTGAAGGGCCTGATTGATTCGCATAGTCTTGTTACTCGCCTCCGCAAAAAATTTATTCATTGCTCACTTGTGGGAGATAGAAAGGATGATGAAGAATTAACTGCTGGAGAAGAGTAATAGAATAATTAATACTGGGAATAAAAGTTTCAAATATTTTAATTCTTTTTTTTTTAATCTTTAAAAGATTTATGTTATAGTTTAAAACAATGAGAATGGTTATATGTTAGTTTGATTATTATTACAAATTTTTTATTTTATTTTATGAAGAATTATTTTGAATGCTTAGTTGGCAAACATTAAATGACACAGTTATAATTTCCTTTTGACGGCGAATCCTTAGAGCTTGAAAGCAATGCGGTTTAGCATGGAAAGGGTCGGTCTGAAGCTTTTTGTTATCGGTAGGAATCGAACCGTTAATTTAGGAGTCACTTGACAAAGTCTCAAGCTCGTCCATCTATGATCAACAAAGCTACGTACAGGAGGCGTTAATTTTGATAAATTAAAATTGACATATTTCATAATTTTGGAAGGGAAAAATGTTTGGTAAAACCTTCTAAAACTAATTATTTAAGAATCTACCGTGTATGAGGTTATTTTTCAAAAGCAATTAAGAAATATTCAATTTTAGACTTAATGAATCTTTTATAACACCTGGATTGCCATCATTAGTTTAACTTAAAGACATATTTGTCAATATATTATTTTCCTAATCTGGCATCTCTTATTAATTTAACGTTTATTTTTCATATTCTAAATCATCATCATTCGAATTGAATCCTAAAAAATTATGGTGGTATAAAAAATAGATAAAAAAATATTTATAAGAGAAATTTCAGAATATATATACTTGCAGTTTTTTGTTTGTTTTATATATATATATATACACACTAATTTCCTCTACAGAATGAATTAGTCCCAAGACACTCAAGAAATAATATCTTCTCCTCGACCATAGAAGCAAATAAAAGAAGTTTGTGCATATATTAAAATGATTTTTGTAAATTTATCACGATTGAAGAGAACACATGATGTTTTGAATAAATAAATAAATGATTTATGATTTATAGTTATTTCTATTTGTAATTTAAATACAATTTTTCTTAATAAGTGATTGGTTTGAATAAATGAAAGTATTTCAGTATCATATCTATTTTGGTCATTATATACCGCCACGATTGTTTGACGATATAACTTACCAAACACATACATGGTGCTTTTAATTCTCTGAGCACTATAAAAAGTACAGTTTATCAAACGATAACCTAGGGGTGTGCAAATAACCGAGTACTTGCACCAGTAACGTTATGTTTGGTAGGAGGGAGAGAGAGTATGAGGGATGAAGAGGATAACATATATCCTTCATGTTGTTTGATATTGAAAAGAGAGTTAAATGGATGTATTGAAATATAATTTGTAAATTTACTGTATTGCCCTTTTATAAATCGAAGGGTAATAAAAAATTGGAGGATAATGTTGTCTTTCCCCGCCAATAAGGTCCCTCCTTTTCTCATCTGTCCCATGAGGGAAGGATTGATTTTTGATATTCGTGAGTGCCTTCGAATGCTTGACAAGGTGTCAGTTGTCTTTAAAGGAAGGGGTGCAAACGACCTTGCTGACAGTTTGGCCAAGTTAGGTTCTAACAGAGCTGGTGATAGGCTAGAATGGAGTGATGTTTGATAAGTGATTGTGTAGTTGTTTTGTTATGGCGTGTCTTTTTTCTTGCTAAGACTAGGTGGGGTTTGGGGTGCTGTTTGCTGATGTTAGGGGCTTTTATGTTTGGTTCTGGGGCTGCGTTTTGGCTAGTCTTTCCTGTTGTTTTCTTTTCTTCTTGTGATTTCTCTTTGTTGTGCCTTTGGTTGTCTGCAGTATTGTGTTCTCCCGCGCTCTTGTGCCTGGGTTTTAAGTTGTATACTTTTTTGGTTTGTACCCTCGTGGTCCTTATAAAATTCTTACTGTTTCAAAAAAAAAAAAAAAAAAAAAATCTCTCTTGTCTCTCCAACCAAACAATGGATTGGAGCTCTCCTCCCTGCTCTCCGCTTCCCTCCATCTCTTCTTCGTACCAAACAGAGCCGAAGAGATGTTCGACACGTCATCTCGTGATTGTGGATTGGGCAATTCTAATTTGGGCTAGCAATAATTATCAAGTGAGGTATACTTTACTTTAATTTCGGTAAGGATCTTGATAAAATTACATCGATTTTTATGAATTTTGATCTGAATTTTTTTGTGGATGATAAGTTCATTGAAATATACTTATAAATAAAATTTGAGAATTTTTCAAGGACTATAAATATTTTTTTTTAATTTTCCTATCTTTCTCACATTTTTCCGATGCCTTTATATCTAACAAAATTGAGATAAATAGTTCTAGTGCTTGAAAAATTCTCAAATTTTATTCATAGGTAAATTTCATTTAACTTATCCTCCATATATATATATATATAAATTCATATCAAAATTCATAAAAATCAATGTAATTTCATCAAAGTCCTTATCAAAATTAAAGTAAAATATACATCATGTATATATATGTATAGCATATCTCAAATATATATATATATATATATATATCTTTTTTGAGAAGATTAAGACTATAAAATCTAAAAAACAAAGAAGAGACATGTGTACTGATCTAAACCATTTCTTTTGTATTTTGAAACGAATAATTATATTTAGTTTGTATATATACGTATAACATCACATATATATATATACACACACACATACATTAAATATAATTATTCGTTTTAAAAAAACAAAAAAAAAAAACAAAAAATTGAATTCCAATTTTTTTTTAAAAAATAAATTAATGTCATCCCCTTAAATACCAAAATGCCACTCATTGAAAAAATTGATTTCCAAAAAACATCTAAAATAAATTAATATCATCCTCTTATTTACCAAAATGTCATTCATATATTGGATGTAATTATATGAAAATTGATGGAATGACCATTAGTGTCACACTTTTCGCCAGAAATAACCATTTTGAAACCAATTCTTAATCTAGTAGCTATTTTGATAGTGTGTCATCAAATTGATAGCCACCGGGGTAATTATCCCTAAATATATATACGAAAATTAAATGTATGGAATCTCATAGATTTTTTCATATGGAATTCCGATTTCATGATGTTGCTTAGTTTATTAAGTAATTAATCAGGCTTGGGAGATTATTTAATTAAATGGTTTGTTATTACAAAATTTTAATTTTATTTTATGAATAATTATTTTGAATGCTTAGTTGGTAAAGATTAAATAGCACAAAGTTATAATTTCCTTTTACCGGCAACTCCAACATGAACATTGATATACCGAATGATAATACCTTGTAACGTTCTAATCTCGAGAATTCTATTTAAAAAAATGACAATTAATACAAGATAATGGGTTTAGCTAATATATTTATAATTACATGTTAATTGTTAGTCATTAGATTTCAATTCAATGTTATTCAATGTTCTATAAAAATCAAGAAATTAAAAAAAAAAAAAAAAAGTCTCTTACATTACACGATTGTTTCACCAAATATTTCATCTTATTATTCTTCAATTAGTTTATCAATTCAATGCATTGTATGTTGGTGATTCTTAGACTAAGCCGTTGACGTTTAACCCGGTCCAAAAGTCAATAGTTTCTGAAACAACATCGTAAAGATTAAAAAAAAAAAAATGTATTTAATAATAATAAAAAACATATACAAGTTAATTAGTGTCTTCTCTCCATTTACATAATTGCCTTTTTCAGTTAATTTTTTATTTTATTTTATTTTATTTTTTTTATAAAACTTTTATTTTTTTTTTCAATTTTTCACTCTTTTAGCTGGGACTATTTTGTCCCGGTCTTTTGTTCTTAAAAAAAATTATATTAAAATATTAAATTTATACAATATGATTTAAAAATTAATTTAATATATATTATTTTATTATAACATTTTTTTTAATATTTTTTAATTAAAACTTAAATGTTATTTTATTTCAAATTAATTTTATTAATTTTTTTAATTTTTATTTATTTTTAACATATCAATAACAATTCATTGATATTACAATAACATTTATATTGATAAAACAATTTTTAAAACAATTCCCAAAACAATTCCCAAAACAAAACAATTTTTTATAAAGTGAATTAAAGCAAAAGCCCAAAATCTTATTTTAACAGCACAAACTTTTAAATCAAAATTTCACATTCCTATATTTTTTTTTCAACTTTCCTAAATTTTTTTTCAGCTCTCCTATTTTTTTTTAGGTTTCACATTCCTATGTATTGTTGGATGTTATATTCAAGAGTTTATATTGATTATTGTTATTGTCTTTACTTATTTTATTTGTGGTAAAGTTTATATTTTTATTATAAGACAAAATGCAATTTTTTTTTTATTCAATTCGATTTTGAAATAGTCAAGTATATGTATTGATTTTATTTTTGAAGAAAGTATATATTGATTTTCACAGCTAATAGGCGTTGTTGATTTTAAGACTAGCAAATTTTTTGAGTTGTGTACTTGTGTACTTGTGTTGTGTGTTATTGCTTAGTTGATTAAATAATTAATCTTGTATGAGAGAATATTTAATTAAATGATTTTATAAGGTGATTGTGCTATCAAAATCTATATAATTTAGTCAAAATTATGCCTCCTAATTAATTATATCAATGTTGGCATGCATGCACGCTAATTACATCCTTGAACGCCTATAAATATATATTCTGTGTTTTAATTAGAGACTTTCAGTGAAGGATTACACAGATCCAACTAACTATAGAAACCATAATGGGGAATGCATGCTCGAGGAATTCTGAGGAAGTTTTAACCATGTATTTGTCCTCCAAAACTGACAAGGAAGTGGACATGAAGAACGTCCAACAATACATCAGAGACTCGGGTTTAGTTTCAAAGAAATCAAGTAAGTCCTGTCTAGTAAATTATGTGGTGGTCTAGTAAATTATGTGGTGATCCGATGCGTGAGTGAAGATAGCTCAAAGACTTTTAGGATCAATTTGAAAAATTATTAAAATTTTAATAGAAAGATATAAATAATAAAAATTGTCTAGCGGGTCGGTCATGTCTCCCTACACTAAAAAAAATTAAAATCCCTTTTAAGACATTACAAAATTGTTAATAAATTTTAAAGATTTTTCACTCCCTCCCTCCCCCGATTGTTTTTTGTTTTTTGCATAAAATAACCTATCAAACTTAAATTTATAGCTCCCCATAACGGTGCAGTCGGCGAATGATTATTTAATTTTCTGCTCTTGTTTGCGATTTCAGATATAACAGTACACCAACAAAATCAAATGGTCAGAGTGAAGGGCAATTTTGATTTCGTGAAGCTTGTTAATCGCATCGGCAAAAAATTCGATTGCAATGTCAGGAACGTGAAGGCGGGAGATGGAGAAGAGTAATTAATGGAATACTATTATTGGGAATAAAAGTTTCAAATATTTTATATGTAATTTTCTATTTTAGTTTGGTTATTATAATAAAGTTTTTATTTTATTTTTATGAGAAATTATTTTTGAAGGCTTAGTTGGCAAGATTAATTCTGCCACGTAGTTACAATTTTTGTGCGGCATGCATAGTCTTTTCTTCAATCAAATCTTTAGTGAAACAATGTTAGACTTCAATTCTATTTTATTCTATTCAAATAATGACACTTTTTAACGCAATCATCTTATCGGTTTAATTCACTACGATGTAAATGTTGCTGATTTTCGGTTGTTAATTATGTTAATGATAATCCGATCTAAGAATCACGGTTTCTTAAACGATAACATAAAGAAAGAGGTTAAGTTAAACCAACTTATATTTGTGACTTCAACATCTAAGCCATCCATGAGCTTTTAATCCAATTGTTGATATTTGAATGTATTTATAATTCTTTAATTAAAAACACATAGGTCGTTGAAATGTTGAAGTCAAAAAATCAAATCACAAATTTAAGTTGATTTTAGCTTAACAATGAAGAAAATAATAATATATAATAAGTATTTCTTTATCTTGAAAAAAAATTAACTGTATTTAATTAAAAAATACAAGCTAATGTGTATCTATATAAATAACTGGGAGGGTAAATGTAAATGATACTACTAATTTTGCATTAACTTATCCATGATGACGTGCTGATTTCATAAATAATGTTAATTGGAAATAATTACAAGGTGATTACAATAATATTACAATACAATTCTATATACAGTATTAATAAGGGGTATGGCTACCTTGTTAATTAGGAGATTAAATCTCAATAACGTTATAAGGAAATTGTTAAAATTGACCACATATAACATGAGAAATTCTTTTTTGACCATGTACGAAAATTTAATTGTTAATAACCATATTTTTTAATTTATACGGAAACTACAAATCACTTTCCACGTCTAAATAGACGTTGATTTTTAGACTAGCTAATTTTTTTTATTTATGTTGTGTGTTATTGGATAACAGTATTGCTTAGTTGATTAAATAATTAATCTGGCATGGGAGAATATTTAATTAAATGGTTTTATAATGTGATTGTGCTGTTAATTAAATACTATATAATATAATTACAATCATGTCTCCTAATTAATTATTAATTATATCAATGTTGGCATGCATGCACGCACGCTAATTACATACTTGAACTTAACACCTATAAATATATATATATATATATATATTTCCGTGTTTTAATTAGAGACTTTCAGCGAAGGATTACACAGATCTAACTAGAAACAATAATGAGGAATGCAAAGAGCTCGAAGAGAATAACCTCAATTGATCAGATTAGTCCTCTTAAGAAACTTCTAACCATGTCCTTCAAAAATGACAAGGACGTGATCAACATGACAAAAGTCGAAAGCTACATCAGAACTTGGTTTTAGTTTCCAGTAAGTATGTCTTGTAAATTATGAGATGATCTGGCATGCGAGCAAAGCCGGCTCCAAGATTTTGGGGGTCAATTTGAAAACTTATTAAAATTTTAACAAAAATATGTAAATAATAAAGAGGAGCTGTCGGGGTTAAGTCCCTCTGCCGGCCTGCCCTCAAAAAAATTAAAATTATTTTAAAAAAATTACAAATATGTTAATAACTGTAAACACTTTTTCACTTTGCGCCTTTTAATTTTTAATTTTTTTTCTTTATAATGACTCTTCAAACTTAAATTTCTTTCTCAGCTCCCTGCGGCACGGTCGGGGAATCATTATCTAAATTTCTGCTCTTGTTTGTGATTTCAGATCTCACGATAAACCAGCAAAAACAAATGGTCACCGTGGTGGGATATTTTAATGTCACGGACTTTGTAACTCACCTCTGCGAAAAATTCGAATGCTTTGTTGAAGTTGTGATCATGGAGTAGATTAATTAATGGAATAATAATATTGGGAACAAAAGTTTCAAATATTTATAACTTTTTAATCTAGTTTGGTTAATTAATATGATAATTTTTTATTTATTTTTATGAAGAATTATTTTTGAAAGCTTAGTTGGCAAGATTAATCTGGCATGTAGTTACGATATCCATGTGGCAGATATCCATGTGGCATGAATCGTATATTCAGCGGCGTTAGACTTCTTTTATATTCAAATAACGACACTCAATATATCGTATTATATGATCGATTTAGAAAGTGTCATTTTTTAATACAGATATCTTATCAATTCAATCTACTACGATGTGAACGTTGCTTATTTTTGGTCATTATATTGATGTATAACCCGGTTCAAAGTCATAGTTTCTTAAACAAGAATATAAAGATAATAATAATAATAATAATAATAATAATAAACTATATTTAATTAAAAAAAATGCAAATTAATGTCCGTCTAAATATATCGTCTAAAATAATTGGGAGGGTTAAATGTAAATATACTATTAATTTTGCATTAACTTATTTATGTGACTTGCTTATTTCATAAATAATCTAAATTGAAAATAATTACAAGGTGGTTACAATATTAATACAATAACATTACAATACATCCATAAGGTTGCCGGTCTGAGTAATGTCCTTCACATAACTTGATTTACAACAATTTTAATTAAATACAAAAATCACAAATAAAAATTTAATTTGTTTTCCCTCATTAATTAAGATTCTTGGTCAATTAGTAATTGTTCCCTTAACTGGGAGGATAAATTATTAAATGTATATGATAACAATAATATTAATTTTGTATTAACTTGGCCATGGTGGCTTGCTTATTTCATAAATAATCTTTATTGGAAATCATTACAAGGTGATTACAATGTATATTAATACAATAACATTACAAAATAATCGTATACAATGTTAATAATTTTAACTGTACTATAACAATTAATTATTAGAGATTTTTCCAATGATTAAATACACTTTTTTTAAAATTAAAAAATAAAATCTAATAATCTCAATTGTATGCTTCTCAATTAATAATTTAAAAATAAATACAGTTTTTTATTTATTTATTTTATTTATTTATTTATTTATTTTTAAATCTTTATAGTTTAAAAACATTAGAGGCATTAAAGAAGAAAAAGATGATTTCTTGGAAAATCTCTATTTCTAATTAGAGATTTCTTTATTCAAGTGAATCAAGTCTGAAAATAAGAATCTAGAACTATGGCATCTATCTCTTTTTATTTATGGTTCAATTCCATTAGAATGTCTGACACGCCGTCTCGTGATTGTGGAATTCCAGATTGGGCCAATCCATTTGTATAAAGTAGACATAGGCCCAACCCTTACCAGGCCCAATTCCAAACCTAGAGGAAAAAAAAATTCTTTCTATGAAATAATATTTTAGTCGTTTTAGTTCATAAACAGTAAACCTATATATTGATTTATTTTTTTTCTCATCCAAATTAATAAAATCTTTCATTTGGATTATATTTACCGTGAATGAAACAATTGTTTCCGGTTACTACTAACTATATCTCTCTTTTCTAGACTACTTTTAATAAAGTGATTGAACGTTTTTATCTACACTTATGTGATAGAAGTTTGAGACTTTAAATCTCACATTTTCCATTAAATCTTAAAGTGTGAGAAAACTCCTCATCTGAAGTTGCATTTTGGACTTCGGACTATACTTGTAGTGGTTGATCTCATTGAATTCCGACACACCCAAAAGGTGTCAAAGTTTTATTTATTTATTAAAAAAAAAAAATCATATTTCATTTCACTTAGCTAGTCAACACTTTTTGGTCAAATTATATTTCTTTTATACTATGCAATCCAAATTATTAACCCAATATCATTCACCACATCGTCTTTTAATTTATACAGTAACGACAGATCACTTTTCATCACATTGAATAGATATTGATTTTAAGACTGGCTAATTTTTTGAGTTATGTTGTGTGTTATTGCTATTGGAGGGGATAGTATTGCTTAGTTGATTAAATAATTAATCTGGCATGGGAGAATATTTAATTAAACGGTTTTATAAGGTAATTGTGCTATTAAATTCTATATATAATATAAATTACAATTATGTCTCCTAATTAATTATTAATTATATCAATGTTAGTATGCATGCATGCACTTTCCTTATCGAGACGATATCAAGCTATCAGAAATTGCTCCGCCAACAACACTTGAATTTTCTATCTCTCAGTTGTGTGTATGTAAATGATAGGACTATTAAGATCTCAATGCATGTGACAGCAACTTTTGTAAATTTTTACTTTCAAAATTGTAACAATGCACTTTTCAATAAAATATAATTCTCATACTATAAATATGAAATATCCAATAAGTATCGTATAATACTTATAAGTAAACAATTGTAACAATGTTTAAATCATATAAATTCATATTATCGATGATGCATGAAAGACCTTTGATAAACACATAATAAAACGATGTTAATTAGAATCACAATTATATATAATGTTCAGAATTATAAATTGTCAACATTTTTGTATCAATAAACAATATTTCAAAACGAATTCAATATCACAATTCATAACATATAATTCCATATACAATTAAAATCAATGGAGTGGCTATAATCACATAGTGTTCACCATAATCCGGGTGGCATGCGCTATTTATTAGAATTTCTATAGTGCCACATCTAAACTGCAGGTGACCCGATCATTCAAGAAAGATAACTTAATTCCTTATATAGGAGTGGGTTAAGGGTTAAGGGAATTAAGTTGTCTTTCCACGTGAATTTAATTATTTGATTTGTATGTGAGATCCACCTATTTGATTTCCAACAATTTTAAATAAATACTAAAATCACAAATAAAAAATTAAGTTTAATTTCCCTCGTTAAGATTCTCAATTAGTAATTGTTCCCTGATTAATTGGGAGCATAAATGTATATGATAACAAATACAAAACTATTAATTTTGCATTAAACCTGGCTATGGTGGTTTGCTTATTTCATAAATAATCTTAATTGTAAATCATTACAAGGTGATTGCAATGTTAATTAAGACAATAACATTACAAAATAATCGTATGCAATATATGTTAACAGTAATGCTACACATCCCACCTTAAATCCCACATTTTTCATCCCACTACATGTGGCATGTGAGGTGGCAAATGGTGAGTGGATACATGAGGTAGGTGAGATAAATCATCATTAATGTGTATCCACTCACAATTTGACACCTCACATGCCACATGTAGTAGGATGAAAAAAGTGGGATTTTAGGTGGGATGTTTAGCACTATTGATATGTTAATAATATGAACTGTACTATAACAATTATTAGAGATTTTTCCGATGATTAAATACAATTTTTTTTTTTTTTTTTAATAATCTCAGTTGTATGCTCCTCAATTAAGAATTTTAAATAAATACATTTTGTTTTTTGTTTTTTTAATTCTTTCTAGTTTAAAAACATTAGAGACATTATCTAAAATTAAAGAAGAAAATAAAGATGTTTTCTTGGAAAATCTCTATTTCTAATTAGAGATTTCTTAATTCAAGTCTGAAAATAAGAATTGATAGGTCTTTAACAAACCCAAATAAAATCATGATCATGATCTTGATCATCACTTAAATTGGAGAGGTTTTCCTCCTATAAATATTTAGCATAAGCAATCCTCTACAAATCCCAAAATACAAACAATATAATGGAATACTTGAAGAAGAAACTTCCAAAGTTCTTATCCAAGGAACATGATAATAAGCCTGAAGTACTTTTAAAAGAACAGGTTGGTAATTTTTTTTTTTTTTAATATATATATATATGTATATATATATATGGAGAGAATTATCGGTCGTGGAAAAAAAATTCATCTCCATATAATGTTTTGAAATTAGATGTTTAGTTTCATAATATCGTGAAAACGGTTTCATAACATTACTTAATTTCGATTTGAAAACAAAAATCAGGAATTATTATTATTATTATTTATGTTCAAAACTTGGAGATTGATTATTTACCAAAACTTCGAAAAGTTTTTGTTTTATTATTTATCTTGCCATGACAAATTCTTTGTTTCAGACTGTGGTGCTTCGGTTTAGTATGCACTGTAAAGGCTGTCCAAGGGAAGTCAAGAAATTCATCACCGAGAGGAAAGGTATAATAGTAAAATAAATTTTTTATTTCCGATCTCAAGATCCGGAAGTCTATGTGATAATATCTTTTTCTAACTTTGGATGGATCGGATGTTTAATAAAATTGAACTTTTGAGCTTCGTGTATGCGTGCATTTTAGGAGTTACAAGTGTAAATATAGAAGAGATGAATGAGACG